>VZQC01013352.1:822134-926376 GCA_009823505.1 Rhizomys pruinosus | reverse complement strand
AAAAAAAAAAAAAAAAAAAAGCACTGACTGCTCTTGCAGAGGACCTGGGTTCGACTTCCAGCACCCACATAACTCCAGTCCTGGAGATCCGATACTCTCTTCTAACCTCTGTGGGTACTGCACAATATGGGTGCACTTACATGCACGCAAAACATACATAAAAATAACATTAAAAAAAGAACCATGCTGGGTATGATGGCACACACCTTTAATCCCAGCACTTGGGAGGCAGAGGCAGGAGGATCTCTGTAAGTTCAAGGCCAGCTTGGGGTCTACATAGCGAGTTCAGGGGCTACAGGGAGACCCTGTCTCAGAAAGACCCCCCCCACCAAAAAAAAAAAAAAGAATTGCTTGTTTAATCTGTATCACTTGTTACATAACGGGATTATATCTGTAAATGGGGATTGGGTTCTAAAGTTAGCACCTAATACTGAAATCAAAAATACTGGTCTAAGAACACTTAGTGTGCAAGCATGGAAGACCAAAGTTGAAATCCTGAGCACCCACATAAAAGCTGTGTGGGGCCACTCATGCCAATAATTCCAATACTGTTGGGACAGAGACAGGAGGATTCCTGGCAGACAGCCTATCTCCAGGTTCAGTAAGGGACCCCCATCTCAAGGGAATAAGGTGGAGAGCAGTACAGGAAGACACTAGACATCCTTCTCTGACCTTGGTGCACAGGCACACACACCTGCCCACAAACGTACATAGCCATGCAAAGTTTAAAAGAGAAAAAATGTCCCCCACCATATTCTCTCATATTCATTCATATTCTCTCTGTCTATCTGTCTGTCTGTCTGTCTGTCTGTCTCTGTCTCTCATTCTGGGGCTGGGTACAGTGCTTGCCTAGCATGCACAAAACCCTGGCCATAAAACTGGGTATGGCAATACTTGCCTATACTTGCCTATAATCCCAAACATGGTGGAGCCAGAAAATTAGAAGTTCACGGTTGGCTATATTTAAAGTTTGAGGTCAGTCAGCCTGGGATATATGTCACCAAAAAGATAGTTTTTGCTGGGCACCTTTAATCCTAACACTTGGGAGGCAGAGGCAGGCAGATCTTTGTGAGTTCAAGGCCAGCCTGGTCTACAGAGTGAATTCTAGGACAGCTGGAGCTACACGGAGATCCTGTCTTGAAAAGACACACATTTTAAAATTAATATCATTAATACAAACTTCAATTTTCTATTAATATATTCTTAAAAGGGAAAATTCCTTGGGAGGCAGAGACAGGCGGATCTTTGTGAGTTCAAGGCCAGCCTGGTCTACAATGTGAGTTCCAGGACAGCTGGGGCTACAGGGAGACCCTGTCTCGAAAAGACCAAAAAAAAAGGGAAAATTCCATTGGTCATCATCCTTAAGTTCGGAAGACAGGCACACTGTGAGGAGCAGTGAGAGGAACTGGGACAGAGCAAACAGATCATCACCTCAAGCTCATGGTCTTCCTTCAGCTGGCCTAGAACTTGCTATGTAGACTAGGGTAGTGTCAAATTCATAGAGATCCACCTGCATCTGCCTCAAAGTGTGCACCACCATGCTCAGCTCGGATATAAAAATTAACTGAAGGTGGCAATACTAAAAATCAGGGATGAGGCCGTCAAGACAGCTGAGTGGGTAACAACACTGGCCACCAATCTTGACAACTGAGTTTGATCTCCAGGATCCACATGGTCAAAGAACCAACTGTGTCCCGGGGCCTACACACTCTCTCACAGGCACATACCAACATACAGTTTAAAAACAAACAAACAAACAAAAAAATCCCCTGAAACATGTATTATTATTCTCAAGCTTTTTTTTTTTTTTTTTTTTTTAAAGTTAAAAAATTGTTTTTTTTCATTTTTTGGTTCTTAGCCTTAGCCTTTAATGGCGGCGCTATCCCTAATGCTCTTGCAGAGGATCTGGGTTCAATTCCCAGCACCTACATGGCAGCTAAGAACCATCTTTAACTCCAGTTCCAGGGGAATCTGACACCCTCTTCTGACCTCCATGGCATTGCACGACATGGGTGCACCAACCTACATGTGGACAGTACACTCATACACATAAAAAATAATAAATAAAAAAAATTTTAAAAATTGGTCCTTTTACCAGTAGTAGGGGTCGCTAGAACGGAAAATTACAGCACATGGGAGGAAGAGCCAGCAGCGAGAGGCCGTCATGGTGATACAGGGGAAACTGGGCCTTCTGTTTAGGATTGTGGGTACTTTCATAAAAATAAGTTAAGAATGAACTCAAACATAAGCTGTATGATCATTTTATTAGAATTTAAGGAAAAAAAATTACCAATCAGATAAACTGTAAATGTCAGCAGTTGCCTGAGAAGGAGAATGGAGGGAAGAAGAAAAAGAAATCCATGAAGCCATGTGGGTTTGGAGCGGGCACAGAGGTCAGATCACATGATGAACTAGCAGCCACATAGCTGGGAGGTGAAGGAAACTTTGGAGAGAAAGAAAAGAAATCCAATGTGTTGGGGCAGCCCAATGCATTATGAAAATCATGGTAAGAAAACAGATAAAGAAGAAAAGGAAAGGTTATACTTTTTTGAAGAATTCAGAAAAATGTGCAAAAAGTACAGAGAGCCACATATCTGTGATCTGATCCACAAGAATTGTGTTAAGGGGCAGGGATTCCGGGCGGGCCAAGTTCAGCATCTGATCAATGCTGTAGGTATTCCACCTGTCATCTCTCCTGTGACCAGGTGATCTGGTGAAAAGGGGAAGTTGGGTCATCTTCATCTAGGCCAGAGATTGATTCTCTTCTTTCTTTCTTTCTTTCTTTCTTTCTTTCTTTCTTTCTTTCTTTCTTTCTTTCTTTCTTTCTTTTTTCTTTCTTTTCTTCCTTTCTTTTCCTTCCTTCCTTCCTTCTTCTCTCTCTCTCTTTCTCTTTCTTTCTTTCTTTCTTTCTTTTCTTTTCTTTCTTTCTTTCTTCTTTCTTTTTTTTTTTTTTGTCTTTTTGAGACAGGGTCTCCCTGTAGTCCCCCCAGCTCTCCTGGAACTTGCTCTGTAGACCAGGCTGGCCTTGAACTCACAAAGGTCCACCTGCCTCTGCCTCCTGAGTGCTAGGATTAAAGGCTTGCGCCACCACACCCGACCCAGAGAGTCTTAGAATCTTCAGTTTTGATGGCATTTGTTTGTTTGTTGTTTGCTACTGTAACAATGAGTCAGACAGATTCACCAGTACAGGATTGTGAATATGAAGGTAACATCTGTTGTCCACATTCACCTTTACCCTGGAGCAGACTTGTTTCAGGTGTTGTTTCTCTTGTGTGTGTAGATGCATGTATCTGTGCGTATGTTCATGTGTGTTTCTGTACATATGGGAGTGCATAGGTGTGCACATACATATGGAGGTGTCTTCTACTATCGTTCTCCCTTATTTTCTGAGACAAGGTCTCTCACTGAAACTGGAGCTTGCCAATTTGTGCAGACTGGCTGGCCTGGTCACACAGCAAGCACTTCACTGACTGAGCTATTGCCAGAGCTCACTGTGCTGTTTCCCATAAAGAACACATGGCTGCACTGATTTAGAAATGTCTGTCTTAACTAGAGGATTTTGTTTCCTAAAGTCACTTCCATTTCAGTCTATCACTGTTTTTCAGCCTCACTTGTGCTAACTAATCTTTCTATCTTTTCTTTTTAAATTGTAGCCTTGGATCTTTATTTGAGAAAATTATTCAAACCCTGAGAATTTAGGTGGGCTCCTCAGGGGAGTCTTTGTGTTTCTTTTGCTCAAATGCCCTAGGGAAATAGAAATGCCCTAGGGAATTTGTATTCATATTTATATTCTCTCTCTCTCTCTCTCTCTCTCTCTCTCTCTCTCTCTCTCTCTCTCTCTCTCTCTCTCTCTCTCCAACCCCAGGCCTCATGCATGTTCAACTCATGCTTTATCGCTAACATCCATCCATTTCCGGTGCCAAATCTGTACCATTAAAAAAAAATTCTTGGCTTCAATTTTATTTAATTATCTCCATCATGGGAAATTAATTTAAGGGCCATCTATTTTGAAAAATTCTAAACGTGAAATGTTTAGAAATTTTCCAAATAAATTTTTATATCTTTATTAAGGACCATGTTTCAAGTGGGACAATCTTTTTTGCAGCCCACTGGAGATGAAAGGGTTTATGTCTAGTTTGTCTTTAAACTGAAACTTTGTGGAGCTAATTTTATTACAAATCCTGGGAGGCTCTCACTCACCAGCCTCTCCCCATCTGTAGAAGGCTGTAGTCTGCCCTTTCAGCACCACAAGGTCATTCACCAGAAAGCTCGCTTAAGATCACTTAGGATTTGACAAAAGCCTTGAAAGCCAAAGCTCAGTTCAGGCCACTGCTTCACCTCGGTTTCCTGAGATCATTTAACATTTCACCTTCTTTACTGTTAACTGACTGAAATAGTTCAGAGAATGCATACTTATATTTTATGAAGCAATCACTTTTCAGAAGGGAGTCAGAGGACCAAGTTTCTCTGTTACAGAAGTTACAGAAGTTCCTTTCTGGTATGTTTCAGTGGTTCCTGATGATGATGTCTTATTTCATGTGTGAGACAGCTAACTTCCCCACTATCACCTTACAACGCTCATGACTGAGGCCCCAGGGGAATCTCTGAATGAGCAGCCATTGGGAGCACTTGGACAGAAGGCAGCCTCCAGGGCCTGGCCCTCTGAGATTCCAGGTCCTGCATCTATTGTCCCTTAATGTCTCATTTCTCCAAGTGAAGATGAAGGAGTCTGCTGCTTATAATGTTAGCTTTATTGGTTAGCTTAGACTCCATATTTAGTCTGGTTAGTTTAAATAACTTGGGAGCCTGGGATGGATCTAGATAGAACTATGAAAACCTTGAATGTCCATATTAAAAAAAAAAAAGTTTGGGGCTGAAGAGACGGCTCAGTGGTTAAGAGCACTGACTGCTCTTACAGAGGACCTGGGTTCAATTCCCAGCAACACATGGCAGCTAAGAACTGTCTTTAGGAGATCTCCTGAGACCAGCTGAAGCACAGGAAGGTAGGTAGGAGCTGGGTGCTTCAGCAAGGCTAATTGTTGATTGTCTTAATCTAGTTAATCCAGTTGTTTTTGGCTTAATTGGCTTTTGAGGCTGTGGTGGCTGTGGGAGTGGAGTTATCCTCCCAGCTGGTATAAAAGGTAGGGTTGTGTGAGTCTTGAGATCTGAGATCTCCCTGAACCAAAAGAGCACCCCCCCCCGCACCACTGGGATTACGAAGACATCTGAAGGAGGCAAGCAAAGCAAGCCTTCAACACAGTGAAAAGGCATTTAGGACTCACATTGGAATACAGGCAAGGAGAAGCCCATATGCCAGGAATACAAAGAAGAGACAACATGGGAAAGGGGCAGGATAATCCCACACCAAGCTCTCCCATCCCTATGGAAGATTCCCACAATGGGATCCCTCTGGGGATGGCCCAGGACACAGATATCAGAAACACAATTGGGAACATATTTAATGAACCACAAGATTATAAAGCGCGAATCAAAGAACTAAGAAAAGAGAATGAAGAACTCAAGAAGGACCTAGAGAGAGACAATGATAAACTCCGGGAGGAAGTAGAAACACTGAAAAGATCCCATGCTGAAAAAGATAAGGAAACCAACCAGTGAAGCAAAGAGCTACAGGAAGAGATTGAGAAGCTCTAAAAAGAAGTAGAAAAACTAAAAAGAATCAAGAAAGAGGAAATGAAAAGGAAATCAAACACTCATCCAATCAAAAGAAAGGAATGGAAAAAGCCTCTGAAAACATGAATGGAGAAGCGAAAAAAGAATATCAGACCTGGAAGTACACAGAACAACTAAACAACCTCAAGGAAAGATTATGAAAAATTTAAAAATACACAAAAGTGGAACAACCAGGAATGTTGGGATCACTATGAAAAGATCAAACCATCCGCATCATAGGATAGAGGACAGGAGAAAATCCCAAGAGAATGATATTATTCAGATCTTAAAGCAGAATAATAGATGAAAACTTACTCCCAAACTAAAAAAAGACAAACCATACAAATACAAGAAGCACATAGATCTCCAAACAGACAAGATCAGAAAAGAAATTCTTCACTGCCCATAATTATAGTTTATTAGACAATGAGCTTAGACACCAAAACAAAGAACAAAATCCTTAAAGCACAAGAGAAAAAACAAGTGACCTATAAGGGAAACCTATCAGGAATTACAACTGACTTCTAGTGCAAACTATGAAAGCAATAAGAAAGTGGACCAAAGCATTCCCATTGTTAAAGGAAATAGATGCCAACTCAGGTTACTTATACCAGCAAAAAATTTTGATTATAATTGAAGGAGAGAAGAAAAACTTCCAATATGACATAAACAAATAAATAAAAAAAAAAAAAAAAAAAAAAAAAAAACAACCCTCAGAGAATACTTGTAAGGCATAACAAAGGCAAGAAGAAGGCACATCCCGCAAATGGCGAGTCGTAGTATATAGTATAAAGCTAATACGTGCAGGATAGTCATCTATCCGTGAACCATAACGCAAATGTAAAATAGAGTTATATATAGAGAGGGTATTTAAGCAACACAAAAGCTAGTCAGTCAGTAGACACGGTTCAAATATGACTAGAATTCCCCCAATCGAAAGCGACGTAAGACTTGGTGAGATGGTATAGGAAGCAGAATCCTCGAGGTGGATGCTGATGCTGACAAGAAACACAGTACTGCGAAGAAGCACGCCCCACCTAAAGGTGTGGTGAAGGATGTGTGTAGAAAGGAGAATAAATCCAAGTGCGAGAATGCGGTACAACAAAGAAGAGCGATCGTGATTGCGTCTTGTTATATGCAGGGACCAAACTAGTGACTTCGCAAAGCTAAGAAAGAATGCAGAAGTATACAGAGATGCCAAGTGTACATTTTTTATCAAAGTGAACAATTAACACGAGATCTATCAAACAATGATAAAAGTGAGGGTAGATATATTCCCTCAACTCCTTTTCAACAAAAAAAACTAATGAGAATCCTTAAAGCCGACCAGATGATCTGCCATGCACACTATGCTATATTACACACAGGTACAAACCCATTTACACTCACTTCTGTTTAGGATTGTTGGGTACTTTCATAAAAATAAGTTAAGAATGAACTCAAACATAAGCTGTATGATCATTTTATTAGAATTTAAGGAAAAAAAAATTACCAATCAGATAAACTGTAAATCAGCAGTTGCCTGAGAAGGAGAATGGAGGAAGAAGAAAAAGAAATCCATGAAGCCATGTGGGTTTGGAGCGGGCACAGAGGTCAGATCACATGATGAACTAGCAGCCACATAGCTGGGAGGTGAAGGAAACTTTGGAGAGAAAGAAAAGAAATCCAATGTGTTGGGGCAGCCCAATGCATTATGAAAATCATGGTAAGAAAACAGATAAAGAAGAAAAGGAAAGGTTATACTTTTTTGAAGAATTCAGAAAAATGTGCAAAAAGTACAGAGAGCCACATATCTGTGATCTGATCCACAAGAATTGTGTTAAGGGGCAGGGATTCCGGGCGGGCCAAGTTCAGCATCTGATCAATGCTGTAGGTATTCCACCTGTCATCTCTCCTGTGACCAGGTGATCTGGTGAAAAGGGGAAGTTGGGTCATCTTCATCGCCAGAGATTTTCTTCTTTCTTCTCTTTCTTTCTTTCTTTCTTTCTTTCTTTCTTCTTTCTTTCTTTCTTTCTTCTTTCTTTCTTTCTTCTTTTTTCTTTTTCTTTCTTTTTCTTCTTTCTTTTTTCTTTCTTTCTTTCTTTCCTTTTCCTTCCTTCCTTCTTTCCTCCTCTCTTCTCTTCTTCTCTTCTCTTTCTTCTTTCTTTCTTTCTTTTCTTTTTTTTTTTTTTTTTGTCTTTTTGAGACAGGGTCTCCCTGTAGTCCCCCCAGTCTCCTGGAACTTGCTCTGTAGACCAGGCTGGCCTTGAACTCACAAAGGTCCACCTGCCTCTGCCTCCATGCTAGATTAAAGGCTTGCCCACCCACCCCGACCCAGAGAGTCTTAGAATCTTCATTTTGTGGCATTTGTTTGTTTGTTGTTGCTACTGTAACAATGAGTCAGCAACAGAATTGGAGTCACGATGTCGATCATATTGTCATGTCCACATTCACCTTTACCCTGGAGCAGACTTGTTTCAGGTGTTGTTTCTCTTGTGTGTGTAGATGCATGTATCTGTGCGTATGTTCATGTGTGTTTCTGTACATATGGGAGTGCATAGGTGTGCACATACATATGGAGGTGTCTTCTACTATCGTTCTCCCTTATTTTCTGAGACAAGGTCTCTCACTGAAACTGGAGCTTGCCAATTTGTGCAGACTGGCTGGCCTGGTCACACAGCAAGCACTTCACTGACTGAGCTATTGCCAGAGCTCACGTGCTGTTTCCCATAAAGAACACATGGCTGCACTGATTTAGAAATGTCTGTCTTAACTAGAGGATTTTGTTTCCTAAAGTCATTTCCATTTCAGTCTATCACTGTTTTTCAGCCTCACTTGTGCTAACTAATCTTTCTATTTTCTTTTTAAATTGTAGCCTTGGATCTTTATTTGAGAAAATTATTCAAACCCTGAGGAATTTGGTGGGCTTCAGGGAGTCTTTGTGTTTCTTTTGCTCAAATGCCCTAGGGAAATAGAAATGCCCTAGGGAATTTGTATCATTTTATATCTCTCTCTCTCTCCTTCTCTCCTCTCCTCCTCTCTCTCTTCTCTCTCTCTCTCTCTCCAACCCCAGGCCTCAGCATGTTCAACTCATGTCAATCATGCCCTTTCTCCACTGTCGTTACCTAATTCGCAATCCATCTTTCGCAGCTGCCCACACACCAAAACATTACCCATTTAAACACTAAAATATNTAAGATGTCCAAAAACATTTAAAAGTTTACCAGTCTATTTTAAAAGTCTCCTAACTGTGGGCTGTATGCAAAATCCAAAACAAGTACTTCTTATTTCAAGGGAAGAAATCACGGCACTTTCAAACAAAACTAAGTCCAGCAAGTAGCTCAAGGCTGGACACCTTGGGATTCAACTCACGATCTCTTCTGGGCTCCAAAGGGTTCTCGGCAGCTCCCTTCTCCGACTCTGCCGTCCAGTGCACACTCATCTCGCAGCCAGGCCGGCTCCATTTTTACACCTACCGCTGGCTCTTGGTGGTCTCCCAGTGGTACCCTGCATCTCGAAAAAGCTGGGGGTCGCTACTGAAAACTGAGGCAGCACCTTCACCATGGTCTCTTCTGACCCTCTCCTGTGCAAAGGCCTCAGCTTTTCTCCATGACCCTGGCAATCTGGGGTCTTCACAGCAACCGAGGTGCACTTCCACCAATGGTCTTTCCTGACCTCTTCACAGTGCCAAAGCCTCGACTGCTCTCTTTGTGACTCCCTCAAATTTCAACACCAACACATATAGGAGACTCCTTACAACGTTACCAAGTCCTGCTTCTGGCTCGAGATGGAGGCTTCAGGACCCTTCTGGGTCACAGCTTTGTGTGTTGACTGAAGATATTCTCCCCAGAAGATTTACCCTCAGTGATGTTGGCTCCTGTTTACTTACAGCTGATTTTCAGCCCAGCTAATCCAGCATAATTGCCCCAGTACCACAAAAATATTCACTTCAGGTTCTGTCTCTGTTACTTACAAGCTGATTCTCCACAGCCCCAGGCTGACCCAGAACCCACAGAGTACACAAGTCCTTGGATGATCTGCTCTCCTTTGAAACTAGAATTTCACAAGGCCAGGCCTCCATCTTCTTACAACTCCTTTCAGCAAAAACTGCTCCAAGCCCACAGCCTTGATCTTTAGGCATTCAACGATCCTTCCCAGCCAAAGTTCCAAACGCCTCCACAATCTTCCCCAAAACACCAAGGTCAGGTTCTTCACAGCACTACCCCAGCTCCGGTACCAATTTCTGTTGTTAGTATTTGTCTTCCATTTGCTATGACAAAACATACCTGACCAACACCAACTTTGGGGAGGAACAGGGTTTATTCAGCTCACATCTCCTGGGTCATAGTTGATCACTAGGGAGCCAAGGTAAGAACTCAGGGCAGGAACCTGTGAGGCAGGAGCTGGAAAGCACAGGCCAGGAGGAATGCTATTCCACTGGGCTTGCTCCTGGCTTGCTCCTGGCTTCATGCCCAGCCTGCCTTCTTATACTGTCACTGCTCAACAATACAAGACAATACACCAAGATGTGGCAACAGGCCAATCTCAATCGTATCAGTGATTCCAATCCCAAACTCGAGGAACTTCCCGTCAACCCTTGAGGGTGCCAGTCATAGTTGACAATCCAAACATATCCGAGGGCACAACTACCCACTCATTGGAGATTCCCAGCACTCCATTACCCATACTCTACTAGTCACAGAGAATCATCTCCTGCTTTTATTGATACAACAGCACATAAGGAAATGAAACACAACAACACATGAGATGTCATTGTTGACTGGCTACTTTTTTCTCCCATTCAAATTTATTTTGGGCAGATAGTCGTATTTCCTCTGCCCCAGAGCAAATGTTCAGGAAATGTCCATGTCTTCAACAGTCACTGCCAGCCAATTAGTAATAAAATTCTTTCTTCCACTCAAAGTCACATTAATAACGATCAGAACTCTAAATGTCCTGTGGCTCCACATCCTGTGTTTGGACGTGCCGTGCTCCACATCAGAAGTAGTTGCCTCTCTTTTTCATGGTGTGGCTCTCACCACCTCTCTCACCTGGCTCTGAACCATCCAGGCTGGAGCAAGGAGGAAGGGGAGGAGAGTGAGAAGGAAGCAGCTGCCCTCACAGGCACTGTCCTGATGACCCTTCCTCAGGGCTGAGGTTCTTGTTTAAAACTTGCTTTTCTTTTACTGATACATGTCAGTGGGTGTTCCATTACCATAACAAATAATCAGTTTTAAAAGTTTTGTTTGGGCTCAGGGTTTTGGAGGTTTCTGTCTGTCTTGTTGTTCAGGGGCCTGTGGTACCATGGCTTATCATGGGGCCAGTGCATGACAGAGGCAGCTGCTCATCTTTTAGCAGTTAGTAAAGACAGAGAAAGAGTAGGGCTGGGGTCCCATGATCCCCTTCAAAGGCACCTACCACGGACCTTCCATGCCCCCTTAGGCCCTTGGGCCTTGCCTGCTAAATGTTCCACCATCTCCCAGTAGCACCACAGGCTGTGGACCAAGCTTTCATCCTGTGGGCCTTTGGGGGACATTCAGCTCCCAAGCTGAAAAAGCTTTATAACGTTTACCCTGAAGCTCCCTTAGTGAAAATGGACGCATCTCTACCTGGACCGTTGGTTACTGCTTCCCTGTCTCCTAGAGAACTGGAGGCATGCTCTGTTGTCCTAGAACCACAGAACCTGAAATCAACTCTCCACTTGTCCCTCACAATCACCTGCAACCAAGAGAAACAATCCATTCTCTCCAGCCCCGCGCACTTCCGGAATGCAATGTGACTCAAGTGGTGAAGGAGCTGGACTCTGCTGCCGGTCCTTCCCCCTTCAGAGCTCTCAGATGGCTGTGACAGCTGAGTCCTCTGCAAGCCCTGTCACCTCAGGGAACACGTACTGAATTCTCCAAACAGTCAGTATTATATAGGCAACTCACCTCACCCCAAGGAAACCCATAAATCAGCACCCTTGAACTGTCCATCTTTTCTCTCTAATCCATCAACCTTTTATACCTTTAACAAGACAGGTTTCCTTCGTAAAGTTCAAAATCCCTGTGGAATACAGAATGTAATGTGTAGCTTACATTTTAGTTTCTTGTTATAAACCCACGAGTGTCCGCTCCAGATCTTCATTCACATTGTTTGCTACACCGAAATCATCACTTAACTTTCCCCACCCTGTCTATCTCAGCTGGAGCTGTCCTGCAAGATGCCACATAGCTCATCTTCCATCAGATCCAAGACATCTTGCACGGCTGTTCTAGACTTCCCACGGTTCTCTTCTGAAGCCCACACTGCAGGATCATTCACTGTCTTCAGTCCCAAGTTTTCCTGAGTGATTTGTTCCCATGGGAGACAAATATAGTCGACTTAATAGGGCAGAGGTCTGGGAATGTAACTCAGTGGCAGAGTTTGTGCATGGCTCTGGGTTCAAACCCCAGCACCCTTCCTCAAAACAAGAAAATGAAGAGAAAAAGAATGATTCTGTACCCATAGACCTGACAATAGCAGAAATATGGAGATGTTTTTCAAATATGATGACCCCAAAAGAAGCCAGATAATGAGTTCACATATAGTAAGAATATTTATTTCTCAGCATGAAATTTATAACACAACATTTTAATAGTCGAAAGCTTCTATTTTATGATAATTGAAAGTTATTACTAACTACTGGTAAAAGGACCAATTTTTAAAATTTTTTTTATTTATTATTTTTTATGTGTATGAGTGTACTGTCCACATGTAGGTTGGTGCACCCATGTCGTGCAATGCCATGGAGGTCAGAAGAGGGTGTCAGATTCCCCTGGAACTGGAGTTAAAGATGGTTCTTAGCTGCCATGTAGGTGCTGGGAATTGAACCCAGATCCTCTGCAAGAGCATTAGGGATAGCGCCGCCATTAAAGGCTAAGGCTAAGAACCAAAAAATGAAAAAAAACAATTTTTTAACTTTAAAAAACAGATACTGATAAATTTACACAGTGTTGATTATTTCATATTTTAATAACTATTTGGATTTACATATTATGTCAGTGAATTTTCATGGTCAACTTGACACCATCTATAATCACCTGGGAAGAGTGTCTTAATGAGTATTTATATAGATCAAGTTGGCCTGTGGGCATGTCTATGGAGGATTGTCTTGATTGTTAATTGATGTAGGAAGAATGGGCAGGCACCATTCCCTAGGCAGGAAATCCTGTGATGTGACTGTCTGCTGGAGTTTCTGCCTTGACGTCCCTTCGGTAAGGGGTTGAGACCTGGAACTATAAGCCAAATGAACAATTTCTTCCTTAAGTTGCCTTTTGTCAGGATATTTTATTACAGCATCTAGAAATGAGACTAGACCAGAGGTCAATCATAATGTACATGGTTACTTGTCTATGTTCTTCATCTTGTCAATTTTTTTATTTAAACAAAAGAAGCTGCTAGGATGAAAGTTTTTTAAAAAAGGAATACGTTTTAGATTGACACAGCAGTAAAAAGACAAAGGCAAAGATCATCTTTCAGTTATATCTTCCATATATTTTCAAATGTATATAACCACACACTGTACTAGTTAAGTGATGTTGCTTTCAGAATAAAATCTTTTGGAAAAGGTAAAATACTCATAACTAAGGTAGAAAATCTAGTTATAAAGAAATCTGTGTGTTGTCACTAAAGCAGTAACCTGCAGACAGTGATAATTAATGAAAATAAAAACAAAAATCATGATCATCACCCAATGTGGCATCTATAAATAAATATAGCTTTCCCCTAAACAAGCATACTCAAAACTGTGAACTATCTACATCAATTTATTATTCATTACTGGTATCTATAAACTCTTCTATATTCATTTTGTGATAATATAAAAATTACTTATCAACTATTTTGTGGCTAAATTTTAGAGGCAGAAAAAACTACAATGGACTCAAGATTCTACTTCATACTGAAGACTAAAGAACTCAAGAAGAAAAATACCTATAATATTCCACTGAGTTGTTTACTTGGAAAAAAGTGAGTTCAAAAATCAATGAACAATTTAGTGCTTCAGACAGGCTTGCATTAGAAGTCACACTGAGAGATCCTTTTCTCTCATTTTGTTGACTGAAAAGAACCTGTTTTTATCTTAGCTTTCTTCTTTATCTTGAAAAATGTCCGAAGAACAGAAAGAATATTGAAATAAAAATCCAATAAGAAAATCAAGTGTCAAGTTTATTACTGTGTCCCTGAATGAGTCAACAAGATCCATAATTTGGTCTCATCATTTGCACATGGATGTAAAGATACCTGCTTGTTCACTTATCAAAGATGCTGTAGAGCTCCAATAGGCAATGTATGGAAAAGATGCCTAAAATATTATATGAGATATGATCTTAACCATCTTTTCATATATTGCCTCTTTCTACCTCTGGGCAAGTCACTAGATCCTGTCTAGCTTTAATTTCTTCCTCTACTAAATGAGGCAGCTGATTTGCAAAGATCTTTCCATTTCTGTGAGTCTATGATCTTGTACTGAAAACACTCATGGGAAAATTCTCTACCATGCTTTTGTTTCCTTGGAAAGCAACATTTACTCATTAGATGCTCATGATTAATTTCAGATTCTGCCTTGCTTATACAAAAAAATCATCATTTATTTGTCATGAGAGGGCTCACATCCCTTATAAGAGGAGGTATGGTATTAATTTATTAACTACACAGCAGAACATCAAATGTTAAGCATAGGAAAGTAGCAATCATGAAGAATTATGAGAATTGTTGTGTGGTAAGAAAGCTGAGCAGAAAACTAACATTAGGAAAGAATCTGCCCTTGAAATAAAGAAAAACAGTCTGTGCTACATTACTTACAGTCTACATGAAAATCCTCACGACCCATACAAGCAGAAGATTGTAATAAACATCACGGCTTAGCTGTTCCATGAGGTTGCAGTTAGCAACCCTTCTAATTATTTCTTCTCCTGTTGTGCTAAACTTGAATTCTTTGTACACCACAACTAAGCCTAGACCAGACAGCAGGTTATACAACATAAGGCTCCTGATCAAAGTACCATGAGAGAGTAAAGTCTATGTTATCCATGGATGCATCACAAACACCTAGAACACTGTCTGATATATAATAAACATCACATGACCATGTCACACAGATGACCTCACTTTAATTTTTTTACCCTAAATAGATGAGCTACACACTTGTGTGTGTGCATGTGCTGTGTGTATAGGTCCTTGTGTGTGTACATGAATTGATGTAGGTGTGTATGTCTGTGCGTGTGTGTGTGTGTGTGTGTGTGTGTGTGTGTGTGTGTGTAGGCCAGAGGTCTACTTCAGGTGTATTCCTTACTTTTCTCACCTTATTTGTAGACAGTGTATCTCACTGAACTGATGGCCAGCAAACTCCCAGGAATCCTCCTCGTCACACAAAGACCCCTAAAGTTATAGACATATGTCATTGTGCTTGGCTTTTCCATGGGTGCTGGAGATCTGAACTCAGGTCCTCAGCAATCTCAACACCACATGTTTAAGAGCTTTTATTGACTTGTCTTTATACCATGAACTTGCTTTCATAAAAAGAAGTAAACCACAATACCTCAATCAAAGGTAGCCATAATGAAAGAGTAAATTTTAGATGGCAACAGATTCCAACCCAAATGTGTTTAATCATTTGTCATCTTAAAATAATCTGAGTTAGCAGTTAAGTTTTTCTTTAGTGAAAAATTATTAAATAAATTGGACAAAAATCAAAAGCTAATTGACTGCTGTTTATGATACTATAAGAAATACTTCAAAATGGAGGCCTCTGGTTGTAGTGATATATGCCAAGTAGGGTATGCTGAAAAGGCAGAGGCAAGAGGATCACAGGCTCAAGGCCAGTGTGGACTTCACCTTGGGTCAGCACGTTGGCTTGGCTGGTAAGGATGCTTGTAGCCAAACATAACAACCTGAGTTCCAGCCCCAGAACCCACATGGTGGAAGGACAGACTTATCTCCTACCTGTTGCCTTCTGACCTCCTCCACATGCATAGTATGGCACACAGGTACACACAGACAGACAGACAGACAGACAGACAGAGAGAATGCTAAAAATAATAGAAGGAAAAACATCTACATGTAACTTTTAAAATAGGATTAAAATACAAAGAGAGCTATTAATAAATATGCTTCTTGTTTTTCTTCCTTTTTAAACTCAAACAAGAGTGTCTGCTTCTTGCCCACATCAAAGCAAGTCAATGGACTGAGAACAGGAGAAATGAAGCCTTGTCTTGGTATCTCTCTCCAGTGCCTGAACACGTTCTACAAAAATGTTCTTTGAGTCAACAACAAACTTAGAAAACCAGAATCAGAACAGGAAGATAAACCCACAATGGAAAACAACCAGGACACAGCTACACCCCCTTCCAGTGTCCTCTAAAACAGTTCTCTTCCAGATGAACACAATAAGCTACAACTCTATTTTTAATGCATGAGTCTTGGTTGTGGCACAAACAGATCGATGAGCAAGATCTTGTGTTTAGAAAAACATGACCAAACAGGAACCAACAACAAAATTATGTAAGCTTTAAAATACTGTGCCTGGTACAAAAATCACCTAAATGAAGGAATGAATGAGTCTGAAAGAATGAGTGTCCTTAAGAGACGTGTGAGCATGTCGGAAGGAAGAGTTTGTGAATGCATGGACTCATCAAGTCTTAGATCCTCACACTGGATGACTACCTCTCTTCTTCTTAGTTATATTAGAATTCAGACTAAAAAGAGAGAAGAATTATCAAAGATACCGAGCCTGGCTGGGGAAATTCCCACTGTAAACAGTCAGATGTCACTCTGGAAAAGAAATGAATAAATCCAGAGACAACGAGAGGAGGGAAAATATAAAGTGCCCATGAAGGTAAACCAGAGAGAGGTTTAGAGTTGAAGTAGAGGAAGCCCCAGGGTTACTGGCCAGACCATGTCACTAAGAAGATTTGAATTAGGTTTTGTTCTGTTATCAATGAAATTCCCATGCAATTTGTTAGAAAGCTGCATTGAGAATTTAAATCACTTTCCAATTATTTCTGGTGACATTTATTCATTTATTCCTCAAAGACTTACTGGCAGGGTAGTGTCTTGGGCCTGTGTTTATTACTGGTAGTATTGATAGATATAGGCTTTATGATGAACTTAAAGCTACTGAAACACAACAAATCCAGAATAGAAAAACAGTATTCCAATACTGTTCCACGTTCTAGTCTCTGAGGACGTCTTTTTACAGAAAATGCGATACAGCCATTATGGAAAATAAACATGGAGACTCGATTAAAACTCAAAAGTAGCAGTTTCACTTCTCAGTATATATCCAAAGAAAGTAAAATCAGTGTATCAAATTGGTAACTGTACTGTACTGTTCATTGTAGCATTGTACAAAATAACCAGAATATGGAATCCACCAGTGTCCATCAGAGGATGGGTGAAGGAACTGTGGGATAGATGCAGCGTGGTAGGCCTTTAAGGACATCCTATTCTTTTACTTGAATCAATATGGACATTCTGCAAGACATTGTGCTAAATGAAATAAGCCATGCATGGAAAGATAAACACATCCTGATCTCACTCATAAGTGGAAGTAAAAAAATGGTAAGTTTATAGCAGCTGGGAGTTGAATAGAGGTTGCTAGGGACTGAGATTGAGAGGAGTCAGGAGAAACGTTGTTTCAGTCAGACAGGAGGAACATTTTGAGTATCTGTTGCATAAGAGAGTGACTATAATTGGACTGGAGAGATGGCCTAGCGGTTAAGAGCACCGACCATTCTTGCAGAGGACCTGGGTTCAATCCCCAGCACCCACATGGCAGCTGAGAACCGTCCGAAACTCCAATTCCAGGAGAACTCCAGTTCCACGGGAATCAGACACCCTCTTCTGACCTCCAAGGCATTGCACGACTCGGGTACACAAACTTGCATGCAGACAGTACATTCATACACATACAAAAATAAATAAAATTAATAAAAAAATTAAAAAAGAGTGACTATAATTAATGGTAATGTGTATGCTCAATGGCTAAGAAAGCAGATCTTTCGATTCTACTAATGAAGCACATGCAATTAGATATATAGGTATTTAAACAGTATAATATATAGCCTTCCGATCCTACTAATGAAAGCCACGCAATTATATATATATATCTATAATAATTATATTATATCTGTATTTAAAACGAGTTACTAATTGTTATGGTGGTTACTTTGGTATGACACAGATGTTTGGATGGTATGTTATCCATGAAAAATTAATTTTCTTCTGTTAAGTATGACAGGGTTCATCGTGTGGTTTATAAGCATTCTCCTAACCATTTAGAGGATGTAAGCTTGTGGATCAGCCATGGGTTATTCCTCCCAAGGAGAGAGCTTAATAGCCAATTAGATTTGGGATATACAACATATGGCTGCCCACTGCGGGCCCGGTAGAATGTAAGGGGCTGCGATGGGGTGATGGTGAAACTACAACAATATAGACTGGACACTCATTTGATCAACTTGATTGAACATACAAGCCCCCCCGCTGGATGGTGGGACCCATGGCTGTGTGGGTTGGGCACAACTGCTCGCAAAATTGGTTTTACATGAAGGGATGCTTGTACTCACAACTTAATCACTTATGTTCAAAAAATGAAAAACAAAACAAAACAAACAAAAAAACAGAAAGATGCAGAAAAGTTCGGCAGATGCATGATCTGGGAGGGTAGGGTGGGGTGGGGGGGAAGGGAAGGGGATATATGCCTGAACTGATTGGAAAATGATGTTGAAGTAACATAAAGCATCAAATAAAATTAATAAAAAAATTAAAAAAAGAGAGAGTGACTATAATTGATAATGTGTATGCTCAATGGCTAAGAAAGCAGATCTTAATTGTGCCTGCTATAAAATTCTAAAACTGGTCTACAGAGTGATTTCCAGGCCAGCTGGGGCCACAGGGAGACCCTATCTCAAAGAAAGCCCCCCCAAAAGAAAGGAAACAAAATAAAATTCTAAAACTATGCAAGGTTATGAGAGTTAATTAGCTTGCTTTCATCATTTCATAATGTGTTACACACCAAATGACCACCTGGTTCCCCATGAACAGGTTCTCAGTTTCTACAGATAAACTTCCAGAACCCAGTGGTTCATGCTAGAGACTGCTTGCTCCAAACAACCTTTTCCCACAGCTACTGATGCTTCTGTTTCCTTCTCTAAAGGTTAAAATAAAATATTACCAGCCCTCCTAGATTACTCACAATTTGTGATTAAATGCAACCAAATTCCTGAGAAATGTCTTTCCTTTAAATGCACAGCCATTAGAATAGCCAACAATAGTAACCGCAGGCTACTTCCATTACAAATTTCGTCTTTCCTTAAAAAGAAAAACAATCCCCCTGAGAGTCTCCTAGATAACAGCCCACATACAGTGTTCTCTGTGGTTAGCAATGGCATTTGTCTTGTAGTGGGTGCCAGGAAGGGAAGCACAGGACTGACCCCACCCTTAAGGTGACAAAAGTCTCTTCTGTAAACAGAATGCCAAACAGCTCACTCTTCAAACTCTTCCTGGAGTGCCTGGATGGTGAGTGGGATATCTCTTAAAAACAACCTGCTAAATGCTTTCAGATCCAGGCTCCTGATTATGGCTGACCTATATATTTTTGGCATTGCTAATGCCCTACAGGGCCTGATGGCAGTTAAGGTCCTAAGTTAAGATGAATTTTGAAAAAGCCAAGATAAGTAGACCAATTTCCTACAAAAGTATTTTCCTCTAATCTGTGACATATTAACGGGGCCACATCAGTGGATTATTTGGGGCAAGGAAAGTTTTGCCTTGTAAAGACCGCCAGTGTAAACAACTAATCCCCAGATGTCACATAAGTCAGATGAGGTACACCTTATAAGAACAGTGACTCTCCCTAGTAGGGGTGGATGGAAGGACAAACTTAGTACACTGCATTTCCTGTGCAGTTCATGACTGCTTTGCAATACCTCTGGTCCTCATAACTACCTAATAAGAGAATGTAAAGACAATGTCTAGCCTGGTGTCTGACTGGTGTGACACACTATCCTTTTGAAGGCTAGCCTGTGAACATGCACAACACACCATTAAAATGGAAACATATTCTGCCCATTTATTTATTAGAGCTGGTGAAACAATGGATAAGAATAATTTTTTTGTCTTGTAGCCTTGTTTTTAAGCCAGAGTATCTGTGATTATCTCAAAAGCATTATAATACTGTGATCTTGAAATTTTATGCCAGCTTGTAAATCGAATATTTCAAAGATTATTTTGTTAGCAATGAACACAGAAAAGTGAATGTAATTGCTTAAATATTTATTTCTAGAAAATTCAGTCTCTTCCCTGTTTTTTTTTTTTTTGGCAGATAAGCAATTACTGTGTCTGAGAAACAAAGATTTAAGTATTATTTTACAAACAAGAAAATTAGACCAAAGATGTAAGGACCCTTGAGCTCCTACAAAGAAAGCCACCTTTAGCTCCACTTCACTCTATTGTCCTCTGAGTGAGGCTGTCACCTTTAGGTTGTGCATCCAAAGAGAGATGAACCTTCACGAAACATAGTCATGTTTCTAGTCCTCACCATGACTTCCCAGCATGTGGATTATTTACACGACTGCAAAACCGAGGCCAGTAGAGAGCCCGATACCACAGCAAGTAGAGCTGGGACTTAGACACAGGAGATCCAGGTCTTGGCTAATGATAAAGCACCAGCCCTTTACAACACACCCTCCGGAGAGTCAAACCTGCCATATGCTTGCTGCTGAAAAAAATAATCACTTTTTCTACTTTTATGACTGTTAAGTACTAAAGCCAAAGTTTAATAAACAGAGGGTGAAAACTGTCCCAAGATCACATACCTGTAGTGGGGTCAATGGTGAAAAAGAATGACAAGTCTCCTGGAATGAGTTCATAAGCCACTGTGCCATATAGCCCAGAATCCCTGTCATTGGCAAGAACATTGATGATCTCAGTCCCAGGCTGGGTCTGGCTGCTGATGCTGGTCACATAAGTTGATGGACTAAATACAGGACGATTATCATTCACATCTTCCAGTTCCACCCGGAGAAAAGCTTGGGCACTTAGACCACCCTGTAAAAAAGACAAAGGATTACTAATGGGTTTCTGCCGAATCCTGGAGTAACAGTATAATTAGCAATGTTCCCCAAACAGACTTTGAAACAGCCAAATGTGTGTGTGTGTGTGTGTATGTGTGTGTGTGTGTGTGTGTGTGTGTGTGTGTGTGTGTGTGTGTGAGAGAGAGAGAGAGAGAGAGAGAGAGAGAGAGGAATAGAATAATTAACAATGACCCTAAATAGACCTTTGAAGCAACAAAATATTGATATGCACATTAAGATGTTCTGGTTTTACTCTTATCTTGAGGTTGAGTACCAATGTATTATTATGGCATGAAAATCTCACTAGGAAATTATGATGTGAGGAAAGACAGGCCTACCTGAGGGAGCTAGACTTGCATTTTCCTGAAAAAAATGATTAATAACCAGGGAAAGAACCAAGAACAAAGTCCCTAAGGAAGGAGTGCGGTGTCTCACACTGGTCTCTTCTAGGACAAGAAGGAAAGCACAAGCCAAAATAGAGTCAGTCATGGAGGTCACTGTGGTTCAAAAGGACCATGGCTCTTTCTGACTAGAAAACTTTGAGCACACAGGTAGCTTGATTTGACATTACCCTGCACTGTTGCTCTGGCTATGGTGCTAAAAACAGACAGAAGGCGGCAGAGAAGGAGAGCAGCCAGGAGGCCTTGGGACCAGCAGGTTGGAAATAGATGCCGGTGAAAGACAATACCCCCCATAGAAAACTGGGGAGTGCATCCCTGATTGGTTTTTGTGTCACCTCCACCTAAAAACAAGGAGGAGGGTGCAGATAAAATAGAAGGGAACCATTGTCGTGGTGTTCTCTCTTCTGAATTAAAACATCCGTTCCTGTTTCCAACTCCATTTTCTATTTCTATATGGTCTATTTTGGGGAAACTTCTGGATTGGACAGAAGTCCTTGGTAAGTCCCAGCAGCCTGGGGTTGTCACTCACTTGTTGCCCTCTCCTTTCTCCTTCTTCTTTTTTTGTTCCCTCTCTCTACTGTGGAGAAAGTCATCAAACAAAGTGGCAAAGGAAAGACAGTGAGGACAGCTTGGAAATAGAAAGCGGCTGTGCAGATACTGGAGCAAGTGTTGAAGGAGAGGCCCAGAGAGACAACGCGTCTGGGAAGCCAACCCTGCATGGGAAATGGCTCTCACACTCATTCCCCAGGTGCCCTGTGCTTTAGGGACTAAAAACAGATTGAGAAATGCATGGTTAGATACAGTGTGATTTCCCGTGTTCTAGTTCTGAGTTCCGAGTGGAATAAAGTGCCAGTTACCAATCAAACGGGAGAAACAAGGACTGCTCAGAACCATAGAGGAGATGCTATATATTCACCCATCTGCCTGTAACCTGAGGCAGAAGGGCCTCCATTGCTGGGAAGGCCAGCGAACCTGCAGGAGGCCAGATCATGTCGGGAGAGGAGACTGCAGACCGCTGACAAGGGTGCAGAGCACACTCTGCACCTCTGATTAGAGCCTGCCCTGACACGCAGCTGCCTGCCTTCTCAGCCTTGATTTCCCTTTTGTCCTCTCCCTTCACCTTCCTGGTGTATTTCTCAAGCACAAGCAGTCACTGGGTTGAAGAAGAACTGTGAGGGAAAGTAAGAAAGTAGTGAAAAAGAGAGAAGACATGAAGCAGGAAATACTGCACCACCAGAAGAGTCTCAAGAAACAGACCTTACTTCCATGAAGACCCTAACAAGGAAATCCTATGAGAACAAGCAAATATTAGCTGCATAACAGAGTGAATAGACTTACTGAAACAGAATGATGATGAATCTTTGGTGGGAAAACCTCAGGATACCTGCTGAATTTATCAAGTCGAAGAGTTTCCCTCTGATAACAACCACTTAGGAAAGCACTGAGTGCATTTTACAACATCCCATTTTGAGGTTTGTGGGACTGCAGCACAAAGGGTATAGACAGATCTCATTTCAGACACAGACATGCTCAGCAGTGAGCACAGAACAAAAATCAAACCTCAACATGGAAGGCATCCTGGGTCCTCAAAAACTAAGGAAGACTGTAATCCATATGCCATGCATCCCATCAAAAGACTGTGTGGTCTAGAGCTGGCAAGATGCATCAAAGGATAAAGGAACTTGCAAGCCTAGCAACCTCCGTTCGATCCCTGGAACCACATAAGGTGAAAAGATAGAACGGACTCCACAAAGTTGTCCTCTGACCACATATTCCCCCATGGCACACATACAAATACACACATCATGTACACATACACAATAACAATAAAGCATTTAATGTGATACTAAATCACTTCAATAGCCTCAGTGTATATCTTGTTAATGAATTTTTGTGTTTATTGTACTAATAATATATTTCTACTAAAAAAATGTCAAAAAATAAGACACAGAAGAATAAAATTCAAAGCTCTAATGCTTTCTCCCTAAACTCCCAGGTGGTCCATTGCTACTGTCATTAATGAAGCAGTGTGATGAAATATGGATTTTTGAAAGAGATAGAGAAGTAACAAGGAAGAATGTGATGTAACGGAAGAGAGGGGAATAACGGAGAAGGGAGCGTTAACTGGAGTGGGTAATGGGAGGGCAGAGCAGAGGAAGGAATAGGGGAGGGAAAGCCAACACTAAAGGCCTTGAGAAACAGCCACGTGGAAACCTACCACCACTGAAGAAATACATTATAAAAAGAAATGAAAAGAGTCGCCTTATAACATGGGAACACTGCCCCTGCTAGACACCTGCTAGTCGCCAAAGGCTACAGAAGTAAAAGCTCAATGCCATGAATGGACTCCTGTGGAAGCTGTTGACCAGCAGGCCCATAGACCTTCAAACAATGCTGGCCACTGCCCCTGCTCTTGGTTACTCACAAGAACCTGAAGGTGAGACTCTACTGCTAAAGACACTACATACATGAGCTATTGAAATAAAACAAGGAGAATTCAGACTGGTACTGACATCAAAGCTTTATATCTACTGGCTAGCTTTCAGAGTGCTGGAAGGTGCTATGTAAGCTACCAGTAAAAAAAAAAAAAAAAAAAAAGTCCTTACCTAGCTGTGCATCCTGTGTGATTCCACAACTGGCCTGGAAGGACAGGTGCAATAGTGGCACAAACATGGGAGTAGTCAGTCACGTTATAATTGGATTTAAGGTCCACTTCACAAGAGGGAGCCCATACCTGACATTGGTATCAGGCCTATGAAGATGTGGCTAGACAGGCCGCAGCCATAGGGGAGAGCCTAATTACTATGCTAAATAGATTACAGTTACTCCTAATGACAAGGTTACAGCCATAGATTAATGCATCTCTGAACTCTCAGCCGAGAGAGGTTTCTTTATGCAGCAGATGGTGATTAACACTGAAACCCACAACTGGCAAATGTACAGAGAACAAGAGGCTGCAGAGTGATTGTCTCTGAATTGGGCTCCTATCTCAAACTTCTGACTCCAAAGACTTGTCCAGAAGAGTTGGTGGAATAAGTTACTCATATGAATTCACAGCAATGATGACAGCATGCATGAATACCACATAAGCTCAAGCCAGACAAAATCCCAGGACAGATGTGGGGAAGAGGATAAGAAGCTCCAGCCCTGCCTGAGGACATCCATGGCTGCTAGGAGTGGGAGAGTCAGGCTCTCTTAAGGGTGTGCATTGGTAGGTTAAGCAAGCTCCAGTGGATGAGTCCACACTGAAGGACATTTAGGGACACAAATTTGACCCTATAGACCTTATTCGATAGATAGATGATAGATAGATAGATAGATAGATGATAGATAGATAGATAGATAGATGATAGATTGATAGAATGATTTAGATAGCAATATAGATAGATGATAGAATGATGATGATAGATGATACATAGATAGATTACAGATAGATAGATAGACAGATAGATAGAGTGATAGAGATAGATGATAGAGATAGAGATAGGTAGGTAGCTAGATAGATGATAGATTAATAGATAGATAGATGATAGATAGATGATAGACAGATGATAGATAGACAGATGATAGATAGATAGATAGATAGATGATAGACAGATAGACATATAGATGATAGATGATTGATAAATGAAAGATAGATTATAGAAATAGATACATAGATGATAGAAAGATAGATGATAGAGATAGATAATAGAAGATAGATAGATAGATAGATAGATAGATAGATAGATAGAGACATTAAGCGAGGGACAGGTTGCAGATGCTGGAGGGGATATAAATACAGTTAAATTATATTGTATAAAATTCATAAAAATTCAATAAAATATTCTTGATAAATTAAATAAAAAGGCTCCTTGGTTTATTAAAAAATTGAGAAAACACCAAGTCCGCTCTGTGCTTCAGAACTCCCCACAGACCCTTCCTTGTGTGTGCATTATGCTTTTCTTTTCTTTTCAAAGCCATTTTTTATTGAAGCACTATGCATTTCATACAAAATTTCAAATTAAATCTAGACCTGTGCCCCCTCCCTGCCCCCCTACCCCACCAGAGCTCATGCATTCAGCCAAACATGTTTTTCATCTTTTTCTCAGTCTCTCTCAAAATTCTTGGTGCAGAAGTTTACTGTTTTGAACAGAAGTTCACCGTTGTCAGTTCTTTGACCCAGTCTTTGTTGTTATTGTTGTTGTTGTTGTTGTAGTACCTTCCAATATGCATCATTCCAAAATATGCACATATGCATGCCACATATATCATAGGTTTTAGCATCTTCAGCTTAGGATTTTTTTTTTTTATTAGGCTGAAAGATGTCATGTTTGAAGGCTCTTCCTTGGCTAGCCCAGACCACCATCAGGTCTGCCCTTGTGCTCCACACTGGGGATTTCCCTTCCCACTGTCACCAAATGAGGTCCAGTAAGGCATTATGCATTTCTCAAGGTGGTGAGTTCTAAGGTATTCCCCACTGTTTCTAGGGGGAAAAAATTCCAGTTCCAGGACCTGAGAAAAAGCTGCTGAATGTGGAAGTTGCTGTGAGACAGAAAGAAGACTGAACTGTATTTAGGATTGCACAAAGTGCAATCAGTGATGACTCAAGTGTTTCAAGGGGCAGCAAAGCAAGTGACTTCTCACATGCTAGAGAAGGAGAAAGGGGGTATATACCAAGCTTGACCCACATGGGCCATGGAAAGCCGGAATATACGTAGGCTTTCTCAAAGTATAACCCACGTTAATTAAGACATGTGTCAGTCTTACATGACTGTCTTACAGGGCTTGAGATGAAGTTATAGCAAAGACAGCTGCAGTCATGTTAAGTTGTGTGCCTATACCACACCTTTTGAATCCCAGAACTGTCTTTGGAGGGAGCATTTGGAAAACCATATCCCACAGGAAGGAGTCTAGGGAACGCCAGTCTAAGCAGTTTCTCCACTTTCTATAGATCCTAGACAGTGTGTTGTCCAGCTCAAGGAAACTGTTCTGATAATGCAACTGAGAAGAGACTCAGAGGCAGAACCACTCAGGTGAGTGAGCTGTCTCTACATTCCTGACACTCAGAAACTATATTATCCTAAACTGCTAAAACGAGCCATAATTTATTACACAATATGTAACTAATGTATCCGATAAATCCAAACATTAGTATTTCTCAATTTTACTCATTCTTGCCATAAATAAGTCATGGGTCACATGATTCATATTAATGAATCCTAAGCAATCTACTTGAGTTCTAATTCCTTCAAGTTATACTGTGAAAAGTGCAAGTACTGTTTAAAACATGACAACATTGAAAGCATCTACTACAGGATGCCAAGAAGCTTGCCCAGGGCAGTCAGCAGATATGGCAAAGTTTCTGCTATTATTTCTACGGTGACTGTCTGCTTTCTAGTCCCTCCACTCTTGCATTGTGGGATTCCTAGATGGTAGAATGTTAATATTTTTCTTTCACCATTCTCGGCTCTAGTGAAGTGTGGTTTGCATCTTAGTGAGCGATGGCAAAGCATTTCAGGCTAAATCATACACATGGAGGCGAAGAGAAACGAGGACCCAGTTAGCTAGTGAAAACCAGCAAGCTGTAGTGCCGTCAAAGCCAAGCAGAGAAGCATTCAAATTGTTTCAGATAAACCGAGACAGTGAATAAAACAGAAATAAGTCGATCAAGATCCAGGACATGGCCCAATTAGAGTTGTGCTGACAAAAGCAGCTTTTCCAGAGAGGTAGGAAGAAAAAAATTGAAGCAAAGAAAGTTGAAAAAAAATGGAGAAGCAGAAACAACTATTTCAAATAGATTTTCCCTGGAATAGAGGAAAAGGGTGGAAAGAAGGCATACAAGTTTAAAGGAGTTTGGTTTCTAAGGTTGAGATTATTAGTGTGCTGTTTGCTATGGGAGCCAGGGAAGAGAACTTGAGAAATAAACTGTACAGCAAAATGAAAAGGCCACTATAGAAGTGGTGCCCTACCCTAGGGCATGCTGGAGTGGATGGCACCCTAAAGCTCTGCAAGATTAGTTTCTGATGCAAACAGGGACATCTATGATATGAGAAGGGGAAGAAGGCAGAGGCAAGGAAATGACACACAGATGTGTGTGTGGGGGGGGTAGACTGGCTGGCGGGAAGGAAAGAAATTCCTCTCAAGTACATGTGTTCCTCTCCTCTGGGTGCAGTCTGCTGCTGAGATGCGAGTGCAGGAAAAGTCAAGTGCCATGTTTAAACAGAGATGGGGCCTTACCAAGACTGTTCCTAAGGAAGGGAGTTTGCAATGGAGTACTTTGGTTGATACAGTTTGGATGCTGAAGGTCCCCCAAGTGACTACGTGTTAAAGATTTAGTATTGCAGCTCTCTTCACAATAGCAAAGAGCTGGAACCAACCCAAATGCCCTTCAACTGATGACTGGATAACAGTCATAACTGGATAACAAAAATGTGGTACCTCTGCACAATGGAGTTCTATGCAGCAGTAAAGAAAGATGACATCATAAACTTTGCAGGTAAATGGATGGAACTTGAAGCCATTATGCTAAGTGAAGTAACACAGTCCTAGGAAAAAAAAAAAAGGCAAATGGTTTCCCTCATTTGTGGATGCTAACATCAAATCCCTACTTGGCAGGCAAACTCAGCAACTTTATTATTATATTTCATTATATCTGAAAGCCAGTGTGCTATTATAATGTGAATCTCTTAATGGGCTCTAGGGTTTACCTACCACTTGTATTCACACATTCTAATTACTAGATATGGGTGGATGATATGTATTCATATTCTAAAAGAAAAAAAAAGAATGTAAAGTTATACTTATTTTTACCTGCATGCAACTTTACTGTTAAAATGTGACTCTCTAAATGTCCTTTGGAATTAACCTATAGTTTATTTTCAGATTTTGTAATTTTGATTTATATGTGGAGTGTATATATGTATATTTTTAGAATAATATAAAATCAAAGAGAACAAAAAGAGAGAGAGAAAAAAAACCTATTCAAAGAACTGACCAAAATAGTAAACTTGTGCATTGAAAAGATTATAGAAGACTGAGAAAAAGATGCAAGACAGGACTTAACATGTATGACAGAATCCATGAGTTCTGGTGGGGGGGCAACATAAGGGGTGGGCATGGATGGGGGAATGAGTCTAAATTTGATTAAGAAATGTTGTATGAAATGTACTCAATAAAAATTTTAAAAAAGAATAAAAGATTTAGTCCCAGGGTAGTAGTGCTATTTGGAGGTGCTATAGACCTTTAGACAGTGGGGCTCGTAGAAGGTCCTTAGATCACTTGGACTGTGCCTTTGAAGGGGAATGTAAAATGCTGGCCTGGTTCTCTTTTCTTCTAGATCATGGTGACTAAGATATGGAGTCAAATTAAAAATTGGACTGAGCAGATGGGATCAGAGTGTGGACAACAATAACGGGGAAGCTTAAGCTATTGAAGATAGGAATGAAGAAAAGTGCTGCTAAGATGTTTCAGAGTTAATCCTCATTGTGTAGGTAGTGGGTAGCTGCAGCAAGTGTGGACAGTACCTAGTGAAATGAGTGGCTGGAATAAGAACTTGAATACTTTAGAGGTGGACTTCCACAAGCCTCCAGAGCTTAAGTACATATACCCTTTTACTCAGAAACTGCCTTTTCATTCAGTCTACATTTCATATGTTGCACATAGCTTCTACAGCCAGCTCTCATCATGAACACATACTGTGAGGGAGAGCTAAACAAGTTCAGTGTTTATATGTGAGGCTGTCAAAATCCTTCCTTAAGCTTCGAGTGGGAAGATAGAGTTGAAATAGCTTTATCTCAGACATATATTTCAGCTACAGAATTCAGGACTTAACTAATCTGGGGAAAGAATGTTGCTGAACATATATAAGCCAAAGTGAGGGCTTTGTTTGTGAATGCATATTGGGAAATGAAATAACAAAGTTTAGATATAGAGATAAGATCATTAAACTGTAAATCTTTATTGTAGAAAATTATTTGATTCCAATCCAATTAATTGGTTCCACTATGTAATTCCATAGCACCTTCATCATGGTAACATCACATACATCTTCTGTGTACGAAATAAATAGCTGTAGCAGCAAAAATAGGATATGTCAGATGTGGTGCCAGTAGACAGGAGAATCAAATGAGTTGGAAAAATATTGACAGTCATCACGAAGATAAATAGAGCAGTAGAAAAGAAGTGCAGAGCATCCAGGGTATTTTATAATAAAAATTATTCTATTGATAGATAAAAACCTCTTAGGAAATACCCACAAATGGGCTCTCAGCAATTTTCTACCAAGGACATACAAGACATTTAATAGAAAGAGAAGGAATCAGAGGACAAAATACACAGCACAGTTCTTAAAAGCTAAAGGACTTCTGTCAAGGTTCAACATATTGTTTTAAACAAAATCATTTTAGTCTGAATTTTGAAAGCTTGAATCAAAGATACATTTCCTGAGTTA
Organism: Rhizomys pruinosus; assembly: GCA_009823505.1. Lineage (NCBI taxonomy): Eukaryota > Metazoa > Chordata > Mammalia > Rodentia > Spalacidae > Rhizomys > Rhizomys pruinosus. The sequence goes on along the minus strand of VZQC01013352.1, from coordinate 896,800 downwards.
ATAATTATTCTATAGACTCACTCTAGATTTGTCTTTAAGGGCAGCCTACTGAGTCATTATCAATTTTATCTTCATTACCAGGCCTTAAATTGATGTGGTTCTGAGCAATCCAAACTGCTAGTTAATACTGTGCAGACTATTTGTGGCAGAGTTCACCCTGTTGAAACAGCTTATCACAGAATTTCATGAAGATTATGCAGCTGCAGTGATGCAGGACACTAGATAGCCTGATATATGCACACAAGTGTATATGCTTATACACCTGTTATAAGCAAGTGGGAATACAGGTGCTTATATTACCATAGCAGTACTGCTTACTTTCTGAACACTGTAAAGAATACATAAGGAATGTTGCAGTCAGTTTCAGGTCTAAGCAGGGTGGGGTTCAGGAAGCTGTTAGAAGCCCAAGTTTCACTAACCCATTTCCAATCATGAGATGCTAAAAGGACTTAGAAGGAAGAAACTCTGTGTTCCACACCTTTATCAAGGTTAGATGTGTCCTTTTATGCTCATCTGAGAGGATGAATTGATCCTTTTAGGAGATGAATAATTCAATGACCAAAATAAATATGGGCTAAAGTTTAAATCTGGTATCCAGCAGTGAGGCATGGTGTTCTCTAGGCTAAGGCACTAGACAGTTAAGGGTCTTTATGGGGCATGTGCTTCTCCCAGTAGAGAGACATCTACCACTACATAGGCATCTGGGTCCATCAATTGGTCACTAAGGCCTAGGAGGAGGTCAGAATGGATATTGGATGGGATGCTGGAGACAAAGATAATTCTTTTTGGAAATTACCATAATAGTACAAAGACATGTATAGCTTTAGCCAGAATACATTCACTTGAAGCAAAGTCTTTAAATAGGGACTAGGATCACACCCAGACTGGGTGGCCAAATGGCCATCACTCTGTTTGGACAACGTCAATACCTATGGCAGCTATTGGAAATAAATATTTAAACAAACACCTTGTATTTAGATGCAGTTCTCCTCTGAGGAAGAAGGCAGCATTAAATGTGAGATTATTGCTTAAAGTTTACTCTCTCATCTTTTTTTGTTTTGTGATCATGGCTATGAATCATGGGATACTACTTTTCTAGGGTGTTTATTGTGAAGAAGGGGACCCATAAGGTAACTTTTTTAGTGTTCTGTCCTTCTGCAAATGACTACTGGTTTTTGTAACAGTAAAAATGACTTAGATGAGAGAAGAGAAAACAGTCAAGACTAGAAAAGAGTCCAAGGGTGACAGGCAGCAAGAAGGAATATAGGAAAAACAACCCCCAGAAGTCCACTCCTCCTAGGTACAGCCAACATGGTGATCATAAAGGATGGGACCATGATCATCATTAAACATATGGTCATCATTAAACATATGCTCGTTGATCCAGGCTCAGGGAAGGATGAAACTGGGTCTGAGGAGCCAATGGTCCTGTGATGTGACAGAGCCACACTGGCCATGAAACTGGGCGGTTCCTTACAACATGTATGGCACTAAGGATTATTTTGTTCGGTGAAATAAACCAGGCATAGAAAGAGAGGTGCCATGTGTATATGCAGAATGCAAAATTTTATCTCATAAAAATTGAAAGGAGAATGGTGTTTACCAATGAGGAAGATGGAGAGAGTGATGTGGAAAGGCTGGTCAATGGGTACTAAGTTACACTTAGAGGAAAGAAGTTCTGGTGTGTTATTGCACAGTAGATGACTATAGCTGTCAGTAATGTAGTATGTTTCATAAAGCTAGAAGTATTTTAAATCAGAAAGAAATGATAAATGTTTAAAGAGATAGATACAGTTATCCAAAATTAAATATTTATAATTTATACCTATATTAAAATATTGTTACCCCATTAATATACAACACTTTTATAATTTTAATTTTTTAGTTTTTAAAATAGCCTGGTTTGGTGGCATACTAAAATCCTTAATACCAATACTTAAGAAGCAGAGACAGGTGGACCTCTGTGGGAACAAGGACAGGCTGGTATATACCGAGTTTCAGGACAGCTGGGACTACTGGGGGACCCTGTCTTTAAATAAATAAATAAATAAATAAATAAATAAATAAATAAATAAATGTAATTTTAAAAAGTGTTAGTAGAAAGACTATAATAACCTAAGACAGATATCATCAATTACATAATATATACAAGATTATCCTATATTCACATAGAAACATAGTACAGGCCAGTAAGAATGAATGGATTATTGTTACATGCTACAATATGTGTGATTTTTTTTACAGATCATGTTCATTAAAAGAAACTAAATAGAAACACATACTGTGTGTTTTCATTCACTGAAAGTTAAAAAGCCAGTTTGGTGTTAGAAGTCAATAGTGGTTACTTTGAAAGGGTGCGTTGAGGAGTTGAGGAGTTACTTTGAAAGGTGGGGAAGGAGGTGTTATAAGGAAGGTTGCAACAGGTCTATGATTGCAATTGTTTCTTTATCTGTTCCCTGTGTGTGTTCATCATTCAGATATCCATTGAGACATTTATTTATGATCTGTGTAGAAGAGTTTTTTCTAGATGAGTTTTATCTATCAACTTAAAAGTTTTTCTTTTTAAGATCAAAGAACCAGATGAAAAGTGCCTCCACTGATCATAGCTGGAACAATGTAGACAAAACCTAAGCTCAGTAGTATATGGGACATGCCAAATTAGTAAGAATCTAGGACTTTATATTCAAAATAAGGAATTTTTAAATAATGGATCACCTTTAGGCACAATTAAAGCATCAGCTGAGTATTAAAAAAAACTGGTAAAAATAAAAAAAAAAGGAAATAAGCATTATGCTTCCTTTCCCATATGAATTACATTTCATGGAATGAATAGTTGATGTAAGAACATTTTAATTGAAGCAACCCATTTAGTAAATGAAAAAAGAATAACAGTAGTAGAGAATGATCTTTCTGCAACCCCTGATGAAATACTAGTATGCAGGTTTGTTGATACTGTAGGAAACACACAGCACTAAATAAGGCTGAAAGTATGCAGGTTTCTGCTCTAAATGCCAGTATGCAGAGAACAGTAGAGATAAAAGGACAAATTACATGAATCCTAAGTATGTAATCAACCACATTCAGCATGTGGAAAATTTACAGGGAAATGATCTGATTTTTTTTTAAAGGCTTTGAAATGCTCAAGAGATAATTCAGTTGTTAAGAGCCATCTCTTGAGCACTGGGTGCTCTCTTAGAAGACCCAGCACCCATATGGTGAATCACAAATGTCTGTAACTCCAGTTTGAGGGGATCTGATGCCCCTTCCTGGCTTCCATGGGCACTGCACACACATGGTGCACATACAAACATGCAGACAAAACATTCATATACATAAAATAAAAGTAAATAAATTGAAATTTTTAAAGCCATAGAAAATGGTAGGTGGAGACTTAGGGTATATCTAAAGCAAATTACCTTGTGGTGTGACATGGATACAGATCCAAACAAAAGCAATTGTCAAAAGACACACTTAGATAATACAAAACGGCTGTTAGATGCTGTCAAAGACTTATTGCTAATGGAATGAAGTTATGTTTTCCATTAGTGATACTGTTTAATCACTAATGATGAAATAGTCTAACAACTGGTATTAGCTTCAAGAAGACTCTAGCAAAGGAGAGAGGAGGTGAATATGTGAAACATGCCGAGTGATTTGATGATAATCATTGCCATTCTCCGATGTATTCACTGGGGCTCACTTTTGAGCATGTTTGGACTTTCATATGGAAAGACTTACCCCATCCTTAGCTTTCACCAGCAAATCAAAGGTGGCTGGGTCTCGTTCCCTGTCAATGTCTTGAGATACACAGATTTCCCCATTCTGTGGGTTGATCCGGAATGCTGGAGGTGCTTCATAGCTTTGGAATCCATCATAAAGAGAATATTCCACAAAGCCGTAGAGCCCCGCATCTGCATCAGAGGCTTTTACCTAGGAGACAAGGACATGGTCAGTGAGGTGACAATCGTGCTGGCAGTACTTTACCACTGACCCCGAATCACAGTGACTTACACAGCCAAGTCACCCCATGGCTTCTCAGGAAGCACAGGTTCTTCTAGCTCTCTCTTCTGTCCCACTTTTGTCTAAGTCCTCCACCTCATTCCTCCTCCCATGCAGAGCTCCCCTTTTCACTCTCCTTGGTCCACTCCTGTGCTTTCAGATGCTTGTTAAAAGGCTGGGATTCTGTGGGCTCAGCACTGCCTGCTTTCTTATTTCCTTCTCCTATACTTGAAGGAAGAAACCCAATATCAATGACGTGGAATGTGATACTGCATCTCTCAGGCCCAGTTTCCCTCTGTGAATGAGGTCCCAGCCAGAGGCCTGCATAGACAGACTAGGTACTGCACTTCTTGTCCAGTGGGTATACAGGGATAAAATTCAGCATGTTCACCAAAGCAGGGACATGGACAAGTAGCTGTAGCTGCCCAGCAGGGAGGAAGTTTTGTTTTTATCCTATAAGTGCCACCTTTGTTAGCAGCATTCCTGTGCCCAGCAGAAAGGATGGAACCATTGGAATGACAACAGGCATTATTTACTAACTGGAGTACACATTACCAAGGGCGATGAAAAGTCCAACTGCACAGTGACAAATGCTGTTTTTTCTAAGTTATTTCTTATACATACATGCCACTGATAAGGTTGTATAGCATGGAGTTAACAACAATCAACAATAGATAAAATATATGCTGATCAAAGAGATGAATCATAAGACCGTGGGAAGGGGGACAATATAAGATTTCATTATAAGAATAGCCATTCAAAACCTATTCCACTCTAATCAAAATAGAATATTTCATTGACATTTTCAGACCAGTTACCCACAGGTAACTGAAATCACAGAGAAAGAACCTGTAGATAAGGGGGAGGGACATTGTGTATTGAGAGACAGAACAGGCTACATACAACACCAAAACTTCCTGAGTTCATAGGCTCAATGGAATCCATTTAATATTATAAACCTCATTAATAGTAATAGCAAACATCTAAATAGCACTTACAATAAATTAGGCACTTAAAAAAAAAAACAGAAAAAGAGACTGGAGAGATGGCTCAGAAATTAAGAGTATGTACCGCTCATGCAGAGAACCTGAGTTGGGATCCCAGCATCCACACTGGCAGGCTCACAATGGTCTACAATTCCAGCCCCAGGGAATCTGACACTCTCTTCTGGCCCTTTGGTCACATTCACTCATATGCACACACACACACACACACACACACACACACACACACACACATATTATTTTAAAAGGTAAGTAAATGCAAATTTAAAAACAAACAAAAATGAGACAGTGAAAGAACAAGCAGTGCAGGAGGGGGGAGGGAAGGGGGGATTTTACCCAACATGACAAGTGTTCATCTAAGAGCTCAAGATTTAGTACAACATATAGATATTAACCTTCATTTTACAGATCAGAAAAGTCAAACCAGAGAGTCTGTGTAGCTTGCCAAGGGTCATGTAGTTGAGAAGTACCAAAGCCAGATTTCATATCCAGGCAGTAAGCAACAGAGAACAAGCTTCTGAAGCTCATGTTTATATATACAGCCTCCAAATTCAAATCTTTTATTAAATGCCCACAAAATCCCCTGCATGTGTTTTTACTCCAAAGCAGAACATGCTGAATCACATATGATACCATTCCAAGTAACTGTTCACCTCTTACTTGTGTGGCTTTCTTTACTGTCACTAACCTGGGAAAAAAATAACTAGTGATGTCTGTACCATCAAGCTTGAACCTTCTCTTCCATGTTATCAAATTTCAACTGAGCTCCAGGAAGCAGGAAAAAAGATAAACTGGTATCAATTGGAAATGAAGGAATCAAATCGCTTCAGAAAACCCAGCATCTAGTATGTATTCCAGAAATACAAGGAAATGAGCAGCAAGCTTTTTGGCTTTGGGTGACATGAATTGGCAAGGATCTCACGTTGCTTTGATCGGGTTTCCAGGACAGAGATGCAAGAAGCACTTTAGCCTGTACCTTCCTCAGGCCCAATTCATTTTTTGTTGCAACGAGGCCTAGGAAATGCAGAGGACCATTAGAATATTGGTGAAATTGAAGGGTCTCTGCCATGAGTGCTACTTCATCTCCACTACACCAAGACAAGCAGAGGGAATCACGTTGGTCTCCAGATAGCCTCACCTGTGTACTGAAACTTAAACAAATGGAAAGTTAGGCATGGGAAAGTCTTCCCCACTGCTACCTGGGACAGAACTGAGTTTTGGAGACTAACTCTAGAAATCCTTTGTATTCATGCAAGACTTCGGAGGGAGCCAAAACAAAACCCCACACCACTGTCCAGTATTCTCACTTAATTCTAAATTGAAAAAAAATCTATTCTTCATCAATGTGCTATAAATGTCAATTTGTTCTCTAATTACAGAACTTTCCAAATGAAACTCCATCTCCCCAAAGAGGTTCAGCAAGTTAAGTTCCCTGTGAGCCTGTCCCTTACACCATGCTGGATTCCAGATAACTGGAATATGACATGGACACTTGGTAACATGCTTTAGTACCTTTCACAGGACATCCAGCATTTGACATGTGAGAAACATCCTACGAACTCAAAAGACAGACTTCACAATAAAGGGCTATGTGGTCCTCCCCGTCACTGCTGTGCTGGCCAGGTGGACGATGTCCAGGCCGGATGGAACTCCTCACAGAGATTCCCCTTTGTCTCCAGCTTTTATGCTTATCTTCTCTTTATCTGTCTCACGCTCTCTACCACCAGTTAACATATTTGTAAGTCACTCTTTTCACAAGCTGGGCAGAACCAGAAAATCCACAAATTTCCCCACTACAAAAGGCTAACAACTAAATACATTTGGTCTGTTCCACATTGACAGCTGTTAATAATTGAGTAACCTTCAGTTCCCAAAGACAACAAATATATTCTCCAAAGCCATGTGGTAATCTCGATCATTTTGGCTGGCTTAGAAGACAAATACAGCGAACTAAATTCTAAAATTTATTCTCAGCCTTTAATAGCATTTATGATCGAGTATGTTGGCTTATATGAAAACAAGTTTCTCTGTTTCCACTTTAGAACATTTTCTCATCTGGACTTTTGGCAGAGCAAAATACAAAGAACTGAAAGTAGGAAACAGTACTGATCTCAGTTTATATTAGTGGTTCAGATTCTGAGTCTCAGAATTATAAAATTAGAGTGCACGCCTTTCTCTTTTTCATGAAGTCTCTAGAACTATTGACCAGCTATTCTCCAACAACATATTCCACCTCCTCATAATGGTCCTATGCTGGGTCCTCCGGCAGGTAGGGCAGAGAGGAGAGCCAGGCCAGCCTGTCTCTCCTCTGGGGCTGAGCGGGATGGCGAGTGTCGACGACCGGAAAAGAACCACACGGGGGTCGGGAGTCTCGTCAAAGCAAGGACTCACTTTATTGCATCAGGCAGCAGTTTATATATGCTTGGCTGGAGTAGTGGAGAAAAGAAGGCTGGAGAGGAGATACATAGAGTGGGGGGATAGCTTTGGGCCAATAGTAACTCGCCACATCAGTTGTAGGCGTTTTCAGGTCTGGCTATGCTGAGTCACTCCTATGCAGAAGTGACCAGCCAGAGACAGGTCCCTAAAATCTAGTCAGGCTCAGGGGGTTACAGTAGGCAGCATTCTCTAGGGCCCACAGGGCCCAACAGTCCTAAATGCCTAGAATTCATTTGGAATCATAATGTGGCTTCCAATGCTGAATAGCCATTGACTGGGGTAAACAAAATTAGGCACTTTGAAATACAGAAAATGCAAATAGCTTTCTCAAAGCTTAAGGAGAAAATCTTGATGAGTTAAGTTGGTGAGCCCCCTCCTCAGAGACAGTTGTAGTTCCTGCAGTCAGAGTAAGGAGAATGTGGTCTGACTCGTTTCTACAATCTCACTGTGTCAAGAGGCAACCTGAAGATCTTGGAGCATTTCATCTGTAAATTCACTCTCAATGCCTTTCCCAGCTCCTCAGCTCTACTTCACTTGCCTCTTTCACTCTGGGACAAAGCTGGTGACTTTATTATTCCCCTTGGGTCTAATCTTTCACACAGTTAATTGAGACATTAGTGAGGGTGTAAATGATGCTACGATGTTAAGTGTGTTCTTTCTTCCATGATTAATTTCTTGAAAGTTAGTTCTTACCACTTTACTCAGGTAAGGTTTGAATAAGGCTCCCTCCTTACAAACATGTCCTGCAGATGGAAGACAGCCTGAGAACATGACCCTTATGGTTTGGGGCTTGTGGTGGTTTGAATGAGAATGTCCCCCATAGGCTTTAAGTATTTGGACATTTTGTCCCCAGTTGGGGGCGCTGTTTGGGGGGGGGGTCTTAGAAGGTGTGGCAATGCTGGAGGAAGTTCGTCACTGGGGGCGGGCTTAGAGAGCTTAACAAGCCTTGCTAGTCTCTAGAGGCTCTCTCTTGACTTCCTGTGCTCACTGTGAGATGTGACCCTTGGCTTGCTGCTCCAGCCCCGGCCACCATGCCTCCCACCACAATGGACTCTAATACCCTGGAACTGTCAATCATAAGCTCAAATAAACTCTTCTTTTTATAAGTTCCCTTGGTCACGGGGGTTTTATCACAGCAACAGAAAAGTGACTAATACAGGGCTGAAGAGGATCTTGAAAGTGGAAACAAGGAAATTAATTTTTCTTTAAGATCTGATGTGTGTTCATACATGCTACTGAAGGCTGAGAATGAATTTTATCATTTAGTTAATCCTTTCTGGTTTCCAATTCAGCCAAAGTTGTTGGGAATAACACATGGTTTTAAAGGTTGCATCCGTTCTTTGGGAGCCTGAGGTTTTGCCTTCTTAACGGTTGTGAGATTCAGAATTGACCTGCAGTGCCTGCCCCACACCAGGATGACCCTCCTTTGTCTAGGAAGTTCTCAGCTTTAGCAGTCAGCCTCAGAGTGGGTCATTTCCCAGTCATTCATGTTAACAAAAGATGAAGGGTGACATATTGTTGGCAGCACCACTCCTTACCTTCTCATTGAATTCAGGGATGCTGTAGGAAAATCTCTGAGGTCCCACATCCCTAACTCCCAAATGACAAAACATCAGAAGAAAAAGCATGGAAGTACTTGAGATGAAATTTAGAACTAAATAATCACTTTATTTTTCCCTTACAATTTAGGGCTGCCATGAGCACATAGTCTGTTAGAGGAAATAAAGATTCTGATACTACACATCTGTCCACAGAGCTACAATCAGAAAGGAAGTAAAATAAATCACAACACAGTTTCCTACATTTGAAGCCACTGATCCTAGAACTGAAACAGGACAGTAATATTCCAGTAGAAAATGGACCCTTCATTGAGGGCCACAGTAGACCCAGGCATGCCTGTCTCTAAACACAAGTTTAACAGGCTCACCAACAACCATGCCTTGCCAAGTCTTATTCAGCAATGCCATGTTTCTTCCCTTGTGTTCTGAGTCGTTCATCGTCATAGCTAGTCATTTCTTCTCATTCTCCTTGAGACACATCCCTCATCGACACCCAGTCTTACCTTCTTTCTCTCCTTCCTCACTGACCTGTCTCAGTTATCTGACTGGTTCTCTGGGTGTCGCAGGCCTTTGAACACTAGATTAAATGCTTAAATCTTGGGACTGCTTCTCAATCCATATGCACTACTTAGAGGAGGCTGAATGCCCACTCCCTAAAATAAATGTCAGTGTCCTTATCCTAGGAGCCTGTAAATATTACCTTATAGGATAAAGACCTTGTATAGCAAAACAGGATTGATTTGTCAGGCGTGGTGGCACATACCTTTAATCCTAGCATTTGGGAGGCAGAGGCAGGCAGATCGTTGTGAGTTCAAGGCCAGCCTGGTCTACAGAGTGAGTTCCAGGACAGCTGGAACTACAGGGAGACCCTGTCTCGAAAAGACCAAAAAAAAAAAAAAACAGGATTGATTTAATGATTTTGAGAGGAGATCCTTATCCTGGGCAGTGGGCCTTAAATGCAGTGACCAGTGCCCAGAAAGAGAGGCAGAGGCAGATCTGACAGACAGAAGAGGAGGAGGTGATGAGATCACAGAAGCAAATGTGGAAGAGTTGTGGACACAAGTCAAAGAGTACTAATAGTACCAGAAGCTGGGAGACAAAGAGCTAATTCTTCCTAGGCTCAGCCAGAGTGGGGGTTTATCATGCCCAGAACTCTCAGAAACAGTGATTTCTGTTGTTTCAAGTCACCAAATTAATGGTAGTATGTTACAGCAGCTCTGGGAAACTGACACACTTCCAGAATGACTTGCCCTGTACTGCTTCTCTTAGGGCTACATACAGCACATTCTAGGCCACTCTGAGTTACTTGGCACATAGCTAGACTTTATCTAACAATAAATAAATAAATAAATAAATAAATAAATAAATAAATAAATAAGTTGCAAGTACACTTAAAAATAATCTTCCTTAAGACTCAGTAAAAGATGCAAGACGTGTATGGCAGAGTGCAGGAACTCAGGTGGGGTGGGGGGCATGGAAAAGAAGTAACTCTAAATTGGATTGAGAAATGATATATGATGTGTGGAAAAAGTTTAATAACAATAAAAAAATTTAAAAAGAAGCAGATATTAAATAATCATTTTACCCAAAAAAATCTTCCTTACTATTCAATTTGGCATATGGAAAGAAGACATAATAAAATTACTTCATAACATGTATTAATGCCCATTGAGGAACAGATTTAAATTTTTTATTTTTAATTGTGGATATTAAGTCTACATGTGGGATTGATGTGTGCAGTGCCTGCAGAGGGCACCAGAAAGAGTTACAGGAGGTTGTGAGCTGCATGGCATGGTGCTTGGACATGAATTTGGGTCCTCTGTAAAAGGTGGTATGCACTCAACTATGAGCCACCTCTACATCTTTCGGCCACTAATATTTTATTCTTTTTTAAATTTTATTTATTTTTGTATGTGTGTGAATGTACTGTCTGCATGTAGGATTGCTCACCCGTGTTGTGCAATGCCCCGGAGGTGAGAAGAGGGTGTCAGATTCCCCTGGAACTGGAGTTAAAGACTGTTCTCAGCCACCATGTGGGTGCTGGGGATTGAACCCAGGTCCTCTGCAAGAGCAGTTGGTGCTCTTAACCACTAGGCCATCTCTCCAGCCCAATATTTTTATTCTTAACACAATCCAGGAACCAATATTTATCATCATAGACTAAAACCCACAATGTTTTTTTTTTCCGCTCATCACAATACAATGATTAAAATCAGCTAACAGAAAAAAAAATCTCAAAGTAATGTGGGCCTAATAAGAGCCTGGAAAGAGAATTTGTTTTGCCATATCTTTTAAAATGTCCTTTTTTAAATTTTTTAATTTAATTTAATTTATTTATTTATGTGTATGAATGTACTGTCTGCATGAGGTTTGTGCACCCATGTCGTGCAATGCCGCGGAGGTCAGAGAGGGGGTCGGATTCCCCTGGAACTGGAGTTCGCCTGGAATTGGAGTTACAGACGGTTCTCAGCCGCCATGTGGGTGCTGAGAATCGAACCCGGATCCTCTGCAAGAGCAGTCGGTGCTCTTAACCGCTAGGCCATCTCTCCAGCCCTAAAATGTCTTTTTCCAAAGATGTTGGTGTAGCTATTACATTGAAAAAGTTGATAAAAAAAAAAAAAAAAAAAAAGCTGGGCGTGGTGGCGCACGCCTTTAATCCTAGCACTTGGGAGGCAGAGGCAGGCGGATCTTTGTGAGTTCAAGAGCAGCCTGGTCTACAGAGTGAGTTCCGGGACAGCTGGGGCTACAGGGTGACCCTGTCTCCAAAAGACCAAAAAGAAAAAAAAAAAGTTGAATATATATATACTCGATACAGACAAAAAGTTATTATAGTGTGTTTTATTGCCTTAAATGTAGAATGAAATTAAGAAAGTACAAATTCTATCTAATTATTGCTGTCTCCCACTTCCCAAACAGAAATCTACATAAATGGGACACAAGGCAAACTTGTCCTGTGAAGTGTTACAACCCAAACAATTAAAACTGTGTGACCTAAAAAAAGAATTGGCAGGCAGATCAATGAAGCTAAAAGAAGAGCTGCAACAGATTCTGGTAAGACGACATTTTTTGTACAATTACAAAGGAAACCACTAAAGAATTTGTGGTTATCCACAAAAATTGCTTGAAAAATTGGCAAGGGAGATGGAGGAAAAATCAAGTTTGATATTATCCTCATGCTGGGATAAACTCTACACAGATATGTTAAATATAAATAATGAAATCATTTAAAGCACAAATATATATTCGACTGGTCCTTAGACTGGAAAGAAATTTGAAGGTTTAAAAAAAGGATTTTAAAACTAAAACAAACAATGGAAAAATCATAGTGGAAAAAATCAAAACACTGATCATACAAACATGTAGTCCTCCACTACATCGAAATATACACAAAGAGTTGGAAGGCAAAGTTTATATGTATATGCAACAAACATGTAAAGTATGTATATATGAAAGTTAATATCTCTGGTATGTAAAATCTTTAAAAATAAAAGTGATGCTGGTTATCCATTATGAGACAGTGAGATAGAAAGAGAGGACATGAAAAGATAATTCACAGAAAGATAAATATATTTAAGAGATTCAACTTCAATAGCAATTAAATTAATGAAAAAGAAACCATTTTGCATTGTGAATTGGCAACCATTAAAATATTAAGTAGTAGAATAAAGTATCAAATGTCTACTAATTTTTATTATATAGTCTGCACCGAAAATAGCTGTTTTATAATGGACATATGCAAAGTATTCTCCCATGACTAAAAGTATCCATTTCCTTCAACTTAGTGTATTTCTAGGAATACGTGTAGAAAGGTATTTGGATGAAAGATTATAATACAGCATTATTCTAGAATGTAGCAGTGAAAATTACTAAACTATGACTCATCCACGAGATAGAATTTAAAGTAGGTATTAAAACTGTATTTAAAAGCACAATTTCTACAATATTACACCTAATTTTTTAAAAGCCAACCAAAATTTATATATAAAATATATCATTAATCTCAAAAATGTTTCCAATAAAAAAATCAGGACTAGGGACATGCCTCAGTCATTAAAGTTCTCCTGAACACGAGGACCTGAGTTCACATTCCCAGCACCCAAGAAGCCAAAAGATAGCCCAGGCCTGTAATCCCAGCCCCAGGGAGGCATACAGAAGGGTCCCGGGGGTGTGTTGTCAGCCAGTCCAGCCAGCCAGCTCCTAGTTGAGTAAGAGACTCAAAACGTAAGGCAGAGAAGCAATTGAGAAAGACACCCCATGTCAACCTTAGGGCTCCACATTCAGGAGTGCGCCACACACAACACACACACACACACACACGTACGTGTGTACACACAGTCATGAACACATACACACATATATAATGAAATGTTAAACGGGAAAGAAATTACTTTCTGTTTATTCACCCAACTTGAGTACAACTTCCGGCATCTCATTTCTAAACCTGCTACAGGACAGATGAGTGTGGGTGCACTCCTCATCTCTTCTTCTTTGTTTCCAGCAGTTCTGGAGTTGAATCCAGAGCCTCCTGCAGGCCAGGAAGTTCTACCACTGCACGACATCTTCAGCAGCATCACTCATTTCTAAATCAATGGTAGACAGTTTTTTAAATTAAAATCCAGATACTTTAGGCCTCCCAGGCCATCCATACTCCGTAATAACTCCCAGGCCATCCAGACTCTGTAATACCTCCCAGGCCATCCAGCCTCTGTAATACCTCCCAGGCCATCCAGCCTCTGTAATACCTCCCAGGCCATCCAGCCTCTGTATACTCCCAGGCATCCAGCTCTGAATACTCCCAGGCCATCAGCCTGTAATACCTCCCAGGCCATCCAGCCTCTGTAATACCTCCCAGGCCATCCAGCCTCTGTAATACCTCCCAGGCCATCCAGCCTCTGTAATACCTCCCAGGCCATCCAGCCTCTGTAATAACTCCCAGGCCATCCAGCCTCTGTAATAATTCCCAGGCCATCAGCCTCTGTAATAACTCCCAGGCATCCAGCCTCTTAATAACTCCAGGCCATCCAGCCTTTGTAATACCTCCCAGGCCATCAGCTCTGTAATACCTCCCAGGCAATCCAGCCTCTGTAATACCTCCCAGGCATACAGCCTCTGTAATAACTCCCAGGCCATCCAGCTCTGTAATAACTCCCAGGCCATCCAGCCTCTGTAATACCTCCCAGGCCATACAGCCTCTGTAATACCTCCAGGCCATACAGCCTCTGTAATACCTCCAGGCCATCCAGCCTCTGTAATAACTCCCAGGCCATCCAGCCTCTGTAATACTCCCAGGCCATCCAGCCTCTGTAATTCCTCTCAGGCCATCAGCCTCTGTAATACCTCTCAGGCCATCCAGGCTCTGTAATAACTCCCAGGCCATTCCAGCCTCTGTAATACCTCCCAGGCCATCCAGCCTCTATAATAACTCCCAGGCCATCCAGCCTCTGTAATACCTCCCAGGACATACAGCCTCTATAATAACTCCCAGGCCATACAACCTCTGTAATACCTCCCAGGACATACAGCCTCTGTAATAACTCCCAGGACATACAACCTCTGTAATACCTCCCAGGACATACAGCCTCTGTAATAACTGCCAGGACATACAGCCTCTATAATACCTCAAGGCCATCCAGCCTCTGTAATACTCCTAGGCCATCCAGCCTCTGTAATACCTCCCAGGCCATCCAGCCTCTGTAATCCCTCCCAGGCCATCCAGCCTCTGTAATACCTCCCAGGCCATACAGCCTCTGTAATCCCTCCCAGGCCATCCAGCCTCTGTAATACCTCCCAGGCCATCCAGCCTCTGTAATACCTCCCAGGCCATCCAGCCTCTGTAATACCTCTGTAATACCTCCCAGGACCTACAGCCTCTGTAATAACTCCCAGGACATACAACCTCTGTAATACCTCCTAGGACATACAGCCTCTGTAATAACTGCCAGGACATACATCCTCTGTAATACCTCCCAGGACATACAGCCTCTGTAATAACTCCCAGGACATACAGCCTCTGTAATAACTCCCAGGCCATCCAGCCTCTATAATAACTCCCAGGCCATCCAGCCTCTGTAATACCTCCCAGGCCATACAGCCTCTGTAATAACTCCCAGGCCATCCAGCCTCTGTAATACCTCCCAGGCCATCCAGCCTCTGTAATACCTCCCAGGCCATCCAGCCTCTGTAATACCTCCCAGGCCATCCAGCCTCTGTAATACCTCCCAGGCCATCCAGCCTCTGTAATACCTCCCAGGCCATACAGCCTCTGTAATACCTCCCAGGCCATACAGCCTCTGTAATACCTCCCAGGCCATACAGCCTCTGTAATACCTCCCAGGCCATCCAGCCTCTGTAATACCTCCCAGGCCATCTAGCCTCTTTAATAACTCCCAGGCCATACAGCCTCTGTAATAACTCCCAGGCCATATAGCCTCTGTAATAACTCCCAGGCCCTTATTGTTAAAACAAAATAAAATAAAAAGAAAAAAACAAAAACAAAAAAATCTCCCAGGGTATACAGCCTCTGTAATAACTACTGCACTTGGCAATTTTGGCATGAAAGGACCATAAATAGTTGTGAACAGCTGTGTTTCAATAAATTTTTATTTATTTTTATGCATACATATATGTAAGTGCACCACCACCATCTGTGTGCAATGCCCACAGAGGCCATAAGAGGGCATTCAATACCCTGGAACTGCAGTTACAGGCGGTTGTTAGCTACAGTATCCTGGAAACTGGGCCTGGGTCCTCTGCAAGAGTGCCCAGTGCTCTTGACCACTGAGCCTCCTCTCCAGGCCCTAAAATTTTTGTTTATGAAGAGAAAAATCTTAATTTCATCTAATTTTCATAAAATATCATTTCTATTCTTCAAACACATATATCATACACACATATATATTATACACACACACACACACACACACACACACACACAATTCTTAGCTCACAGGTAGTACAGACAAGCAGTAGGCTGCTTCTGGTACAGGTACTGAAGTTCACCAACCACTGATTACAAAGGAGCAAATCTTTAGAGTATCAGTGTTAGTGTAGGTGGTGGGAGTTGAAATTGATTAGTGCATGCTGCATGTATATGTTGAAATATCACACTGAGTCCCATTAAAATGTACAATTTATACATGTTAATTAAAAACAAACAGTATAACTTTGGTGAGTTAAGCCCAGGGCTTCTTAGTGGTTCACTTGTTAATTCATATTTGAGCCATCCATTGCTGCCCATCTTATACTCACAAGAAACATAGGAGCTAATTTCATAAAGAACCTAAACCATTTGATTTAAAGTCTCAGCCAAAATATTGTTTTTGCTGAAAATCTTATGTAGCTTAGTACTGGGATTATAGGAAATTAGCATGCCTTGCTGGAGTTAAGTCTTTATATCACAATATTAAACATGCCAAAAGCTTCATTTAACTCCTGATTGTCAATGGGAAAAAAATAAACAGAATGCATGATACAGGAAAGCTGTTGTGAATATTCACCTAATCTCAAATTTAACATCCTTATACCCATGCATATCCACAGATCAAATGAAAGACGACCTGTTCTGAGGCATCTGTGCTAAATGGGAAGTTAAATTTGAAGGAACAGAATCCCCTTCCCCTCCTCCAGAGCCTCATGAAGCATGCCCACCAGTGTCAATGTTTGAATGAGGTCAAACCTTCCTCAGTAGATAAAAGACTCATCTTTGAAAGAAAATTACTTAATGTTGATGGCATAAAGTTTAAGTTGCTGGGCTAGAGAGATGGCTCAGCAGTTAAGAGCACTGCCTGCTCTTGCAGAGGACCCGGGTTTGATTCCCAGCACCCACATGGCGGCTGAGAGTCGTCTTTAACTCCAGTTCCAGGGGAATCTGATGCCCTCTTCTGACTTCCACGGCACTGCACGACATGGGTACACCAACCTACATGCAGACAGTACATTCATACACATAAAAAAAGAAAAAGTTTAAGTTGCCAGTGATCCACTCTTGATTCTTCAAAAGTCATGCTTCCTTTTTATGGGCATCTCACATTTAACATGATCAAAACAGAACTCTGGGTTCTCTACACTCACTGTATAAGGTCACTCTTCACTCTCTTCTGCAATACAATGGCAAATTCATCTACCCTATGTCTTAAGTCAAAAAGCACTAGCTCCCTTTCCATACTTTCTCATAACCTCATGGAAAACTGCCTAGCAAAACAGTTGTGGACTAGCTGAGCCTCTCAGCCTAGAACATGGGAATTACAAAATGACGCCAGAATACAGAGTGAGAGAAGTGTTGGCAATTAAGCATATATTGAAAACACTGGAATGCAAAGAAAGCTCTGATCTGAACCAAAACTGAGAAATATTAACTAAACTTAGTGTTGATATTCTCATTTTCCAGTTAAAATGAGAAATAATAGTAATTTTAAAAAGAGAGGTCCATCAATCCAGCTGGAGAGAGGGGTCAACAGTTAAGAGCACTGGCTGCTCTTGCAGAAGACCTAGGTTCATTTCTCAGCAGCCACGTGGAGGCTAACAGCCATCTGTAACTCCAGTTCCAGGGGTCCAACACCCTCTTCTGACCTTCTTGGGCACTGCATGACACAGTTGCACTTACATGCATGCAGACAATACACTCATACACATAAAATAAAAATAACAAAATAATAAATAAAATATTTTAAAAGGGCCATCACAATATGGCAGGATCTTATGTATTTGTTAAAAAAGTATAAAGCAAGCAGGACGTGGTGTTGCATGCTTTTAATCTCAGCCCTCAGGAGGTTGGGGCAGGAGAATCAAGATTTCTAGGCCAACCTGGACTGCATAGAGAAACTGTGTCTCAAAAAACAGAAGGGAACAAACAATAAAGAAAGGACAAGATGAATAAATGCATCCATATGTACATATGAAGAAAATAACCAGGACGTCTTGTTAAGGACAAAGCTGTAAAAGACTACAGTAAGTGCAACTTTGATCGTAGACTTTAGAACATAAAATACGCAGAGCCTTCATCCTATTGATCCTAGAGCTTCACAAGACTAAGCAAAAAGAAGGGTCTTTACACAGAGCCTGAGGAGCACGGACACTCTTTGGCTCACTGTGACAGGCACGCCAGTTAGGAAGGCCCCCTCATTTGAAAAGCGGGAACAGTCCTTGGGTCGTCCTTGATATCCAGCCTACTTGCTGCCCTTCCTCCTCTCCTGCACTCTGGAACTACAGGACTAGATCCAAGAACGACTGATGTTGAGCTCACATGGGGAGATGAAGCACTGAAACCAGAGTCAAAAAGACCTAAACAGAGTGTGCTGGACGGCTTTAGTGTCAACCATCTGTGCTGGACGGCTTTAGTGTCAACCATCTGTGCTGGACGGCTTTAGTGTCAACCATCTGTGCTGGACGGCTTTAGTGTCAACCTGACACACCTGGGCTGATGGAGCCTCAACTGGGGAATTGGCTCCATTGTATTGGCCTGTGTCCACGTCTGTGGAGTATTGTCTTGATTGTCAAGCAGTGTGGGAGGGCCCAGCCCACTATGGGTGGTGCCACCCTGGGCAGGTCGTTGTGTATTGTATAAGAGGTCAGGCTGGGCATGGGCCAGGGGAGCAAGCCAGTGAACAGCATTCCTCCACGGCCTGTGCTTCAGCTCCTGCCTCCAGGTTTCTGCCCTGAGTTCCTGCCTTGGGCTCCCTAAGTGATGAACTGTGACCCAGGAGATGTAAGCAGAATAAACCCTTTCCTCCCCAAGTTGATGTCGGTCAGAGTGTTTTGTCACAGCAATGGAAGACAAACTAGAACACAAAGGAGCTCCAGTAAGTAGCCGGATTCATTTCCGTAGGCTTCTGCCCAGGCCAAAGGACAGGACAGAGGCGCTGCTCATAGGTGCACTGCCTGAAATCTCAGGGCTGTCTTGACACCAGATGGGTTGGGCTGCACTACAGGAGTGCAAAGGAAAGTATGACAATTCCTGTTCCATGGTCTCATGTTTCAAGAACCAGGTAATGCTCTCCTTGTAGAGACAGGGATTCTTCCAGCAGAAACAGCACAAGCAGTGCTGCCATGCATGCACCACGTGATCTGTGAGAGCTAAGACTTGTTCCTTCTAACCAGTGCCCTGCCTCAAGACAGAAGACCATCCTGGAGTTACACAAATTTTACTATTCCTAGAGAAAATAAAAAGCTGAGTAACACACCACACCACCAACACTTGTTCTCTCTTGGGGTATAAGCATGGGAAATGTTCATTTTTCAAATGATATGTTTCTATAAACATTTTATACTGAGCTCATTTCCATTTATATACCAAAGCTAGCTTCTGTGTTCTGTGACTGTTAGGAACCACCTGAACACACAAAGAAAAGCCTGGAACACCTGTAGGGTTTAGAGAGAGGAGCTGATTTTTTTTAATTTTTCCCAAAGAGTTTAGGTTCAAACTTGTCTTCGGGGAATGAGAGTCGTGAATTAGAATCATGTGAGCTGGGCTTACAGTCGTTCTTCCCCTGCGTACACTTTATTTATTTTTAAAGCCATTTTTATTGAAGTTTTGTGCATGGCATACATTTCTTAATCAATCTAGACCTATTCCCCCTTCTTTGCCCCCCACCCCGCCAGAGCTCATGCATTCTGCCGCACATGTCTTTCATCTTTTTCTCAGTCGTTTTTTAAAAATTTCGATGCAGAAGTTTACTGTTTGGGGCAGAAGTTTACTGTTTCAGTCAGTTCTTTGACCCAGTCTTTTTTGTTGTTGTTCCTTCCAATTTGTATCACTCCAAAATATGCATATATGCATGCCACACATATATCAAGATTATGACGTCATAGGTTTTAGCATCTTCAGCTTATGATTTCTTTTTTTTTTATTAGGCTGAAAAATATCATGTTTTCCTTAAGGAAGCATTTGAAGGCTCCTCCTTGGCACCTGTGTACATTTTATAAACAAAGAGATATCCCAAGTTTATACACAGAGGTCTCCCCACTGGAAGGATGTATTCCGAGAAAGAAGCACAGATAGGTGCACTCTAAACTCAAGAGACATCTGTAGCTTGAAAAAATATCCTAATTCGAAAGACCAATCAGAAAGCAAAGTGACTAAGCGGACAATATAAACTTAAGGGATGCGAGTTCCAGTACAGTCTCCAACTTTCTGCAGAACCGCGAAGCTCCACTTTTCACACCTGCGAAGGTATCAGAACTGCACTTGGAAAAGGTAAGGTTTGCAAACTGGGGATCAGGTTAGCGGCTGTTGCTTTTGTGGAGGAAAAAAGAGGTGTCGTACATGGGAAAAGGCACGACAGCACTGCTTGGCTTTGCCTCCACCTTTGCAGACCTGTGTATTTGTTATAATTAGACTCTTTAGGATATTTTTATTACAGTTCAGTATTCCATTTAGGAATATCTACAGGAAAACATTCTCAAGTGCCAACTGCTGCTTCTCCTGACTGTCGGGAATGTTTCTAAAGTGGAGTCTATAAGACCTTGCACTGAAGCACATGCTGGCTTCAATGTGTGTGTGTGTGGTTCTGCAGTCTATTTCCAGACACCACATTCTTCCTGATTTATCCCAATTTTTGCCTTCCTTTATTTAGTTTAACTTCATCTTACTGAATGCTGAATAGTTTTGCAAACAGCTTCATATTATTTTTAGAGTTAATGAAGTATAAAATATATTAACAAATATCCAATAGACATGGTTGTGACAAGTATAACATTATTACAATTGATAGATAGAGGAAAGTATACCTAGGACATGAAAGGTCAATGATCACTCTAAACATGCTTCTAAAATAAATCACATACAAAACCCATTTCTGTGAATTAGAACCGCTGCTCATTAACTGGTTTCCCACTCATATAAGTGCCTAGTTCATTTCATAATGTTAACAGCGGGCTGAGTACTGAGAGGAAAGGGAGCCTCATATCTTAACACATATTTAGGTGAGACAAAAACAGTATGAAGACAATGGGACATTGTCCTTTTATAGAGGTTTAATTAAATGATCTGTCTTTAGTGGTGTGTTCATGATATCTTCCACATCCTAGTTCATGAGCGATACCCTAATACTATGTCTAAAATACTTCTTAAATTAAAAAGCAGTATTTTCCTGCCAAGATGTATTAGTCAAATTTTTGTTACTGTGACAAAATACCTGACTTAAACAAATTAGAAGGGAATATTTCGCTTCATGCTTTTTAGGGTCTCACTTGCCCCCATTAGTTTGAACCTGAAACATGGCAGAGTGGATAGTGGAGCAAAGACTGCCCACATCTGATCAGTTTGAAGCACAGTGAGGGAGAAGAGCTTGGGACAAGACGTAGTCTTCAGTGCCATACCAGGGGCCTATCTTCCTTCCTGCTAAGGGCCTCACCACCTCACAATAATGGTCTTGGATGGTAATAAAATCTTTAACATGTGACCTTAGAGGGCCTTTTGGATCTAAACTACATAACACAAAGTCTCCTACAAAGCTCGTCATTAAGTCTCACGCTCATCCAACTTTGCAGTATTTCAGAAATGTCTGACAGTCCATCCTACCACCATCCAGCCCTGGCCCAGATGTGCTCTGTTCATGATCCTGAAACTCAAGAAGCACCACAAGCCACTTTCAACAGGCCCAGCGGTTCCAGAATGAATTACATTGTATCTTGATGGGTAAAGAATGACTCCAAGGTAGCCTTGCTTGTGTTCTCAGTCTGGCTCATTAAAATAATATTTTCATATGTAAATATTAATGATACATGAGGATAATTCCTTAAGATTTGCCAGATAGTTGAAAACATAGGTGACAGGAGAATGCAAAGGGTTAATTCACAATGAAGACCTTTAGAACAGCCATATAGAATCCTATTATTGTAGAAACTTCCATAAAATATACAAATGTACATACGTAAAAGGAGTTTAAATGGAGCTACCCTATAGCAGGTAACAATGCTCTCCTAGGCATTATAGGCTAGCAAATAAAACATCCAGTGCCTGGTATGGAGTACACTTTGTTGTTTAGTAGGGTCCAACAGACCCACAAACATTAGAGGCCATAGCCACTGCTCTTAATTGCCCTCCAGAATTTGATGCTAAGACCCTACAACAGAAGACATCACATATTTGAGTCAAGGGAATGGAGAAATCAAGCTTGTAACTAACCTGGAGGATTAATATCTACTAGCTAGATTTCATTGTGCTGGAAGGTTCCACATACAATACTGGGAGGGTAAAAGTAATCATCAATCGTACTCAGTTGTGAACCCTGTGAGCCACAATAATCTATAGCCATAGGCACAACTGTGGCATGAATGTTATGGGAGTAACCAACTACTTTCTGCTTGGACTTAAGGCCAAGTTCACAAGATGCATGCATGCCTGGCACCACTAACTGGGCCAAAAACCTGTGTCTGAGTAGTCACAGATAACCTAATATTCTCCTAAATGGACATAGTAATAAACAGCCCCCTAATGTCCTACCTCTATTTACATAGACTAGTACACCTCTCAGTTTTCATCAGAGAAACTTGTTTTAGCAAAAGACAGAGATTAACACAGAGACCCATGATCAGTCAATAAAAGACAATGGAGTGTCAAGTTTAAATGGGTCATGTATATCATACCTCTCCTCCCAAGGCTCAGGGATCATTGCAGGACAGGTGACACAGAGATTAAAAGAGCCTGGTCTACATAGTAAACACTAGGCCAGCTGGGACTATAGACTGACCTTGCCTCAAAAATATTGAAAAAATAAATAAAAAGAGCCAGAGGTAGTGAACATCTGTAGCAAAACAGTATTTGCTGGAGTGACAGGGCAATTTCACACATGAACTCACAGCAGCTGAGCCCACTTCCATAGATCAAAATCAGCCAAAATCCTAGCAGGAATAGGGAAGCGTTCATGAAGCCTCGTCTCTAGCTGAGGAGCTATTGGTAATTGATGACTGCTGGTGGAGCAAGTGTGAGTTTTCTTCAGGGATGTGATCCCAGAGATGGCTTACCCATGCACACACAGGCAGCACACAGTGTACTCGGTAGGTTTATAAACAAAGCACATGAGGTTAGGAGGGGAAAAGGTGAGGGGATAGGGAATTAGAGAGGAGGGATGGGCGTGGATCTGATCAAACACATTATATGCTAAGCATGGTAGCACCT
Source organism: Rhizomys pruinosus (assembly GCA_009823505.1). NCBI lineage: Eukaryota > Metazoa > Chordata > Mammalia > Rodentia > Spalacidae > Rhizomys > Rhizomys pruinosus. The sequence goes on along the minus strand of VZQC01013352.1, from coordinate 873,686 downwards.
TTAATGTCAACACTCAGGAGGCAATTTCTGTGAGACTGCGGCCAGCTTGGTTTGGCTGTGAGTTCCAGGTCATCTAGTGCTAGAGAGACCCTGTCTTAAAAAAAAATATTATATTCATGTTGAACGTCTCATCAAAAATTGTAATAAACTAGCAGTTGACAAAAATGAGAATTATTTCTATCCATTCAATAAATTTCTCTCTCAAATCTATAGTCACAGGCTGATAAGGAAGAATGGGCTTACACATATTTTTTCTAGTTGCTCCATAAGTATTGCTAATGAGATTAGGGTTCAAGAATCCCTCTTTGTCAAAATACCTGTGGTGGTTTGAATGAGGCTGTCCCCATAGGCTTTACGTATCCAGACATTTTGTCCCCCAGTTGGTGGCACTGTTTTGAGAGGTCTTAGGAGGTATGGCCATGCTGGAGGAAGTACGTCACTGGGGGCAGGCTTAGTGAGTTCAACAAGCCTTGCCAGTCTCCAGTGTCTTCCTCTCTCAGCTTCCTGTCCTCATTGGAAGATGTGAACCTCAGCTTTCTGCTCCATCCCCGGCCACCATGCCTCCCCACTGCAATGGACTCTTAATTCCCTGGAACCCTCAATCCTAAACTCAAATAAACTCTTCCTTTTATAAGTTTCCTTGGTCATGGTGGTTTTACCAAAGCAACAGAAAAGTGACTAATACAATAGCTTACTGCAGGCCAGAGTCCTATAGTACAAAACTTGTTCTTGAAGAATATACTTAAATGAGCACCGTGCTCAGCCAGATGTGAAACACCCTGGTCATTGGGAGGAGTGGGAGTTGCTGGACAGGCACGATGTTCCCCTGGGGAGCCTTAGTTTTCCCTCTTAGTAGCTCTGTGAGTTTAATCAGAGTCTGAACTTCTGTGTGCTTTGATTGTATTAAAAAGGAACAACCCATCTCTAGACCTTCAGTTATAAGTAACTGAAAACAATCAAAACAACTTGAACAGTTTAAGGCATCTATTATCCCCTTGTCAGGAATCTGGGTGTAGGGAGGCATTTCTAGGATTTACTGGATTGCTGTTTAATGGTCGGTTCCCATTCTACATCCTTTCTGCTCCATTCCTTCCTCTCCCTGACAATCTTGATCCCTTGGCTTATTCTTTTAGGCACGGTCCTCACTGTGGGCCAAGTTGCTTTGATCCTAAATATCACCACAGACAATATCCAAATGCTGAAAGGAGAACATATCTGCTGCATTTAGAACAAGAAAACCATTTCCAGAAATTCTAAGACCTCCTTTCAGCCACACAATTACATGGCTTTCCCAGGCCCACCAAGTATTAGAGAAAGTGAATACGACTGCTGTGATTAAAATTACTTGCAGTTAATGATTACAATTCACTCTAGGTGGAAGTGATGAGGAAGACTGAAAAGGATATTCCAATTTGGAGAGATGTGAGAAAGCGGGGACATGAGAAGGAAAGAGGAAAGACCACCCCACAGAGTGCCTCGTCGCTCTTCATGGAGATATTTTTGAGTTTTAAATGAGACCATGTACAAAGCTAGTAAATCTTAGACTGATTGCAGTGAGACCATTATTAATGATATCACTCAGTACAAGCATCACATACTCTTGACACTGTGTTCATGATCCACTAATTTATATACAGCAGTTCTTAACTCTTTTTTCCTTCTGAGTTTTTTTGAGACAGGGTCTCCCTGCCCCAGCTGCCCTGTAACTCATTATGTAGACCAGGCTGGCCCACATCTCACAGTGATCCACCTGCCTCTGCCTCCCTTTGTGCTGGGATCAGAGGCGTGTGCCACCACACCAAACCTGTTGTTCTTGCTTGGTCATATCTTACCTTGAGAATCTGGCTTTTCTTTTTGCTCTTTTAATTGAATTTTTGTGAATTTTGTACAATATATTTTGATCTTATTTAGATTCTCTTCCCATCTGCAACCACCTTATTACCTATGATCTAGTTTCATGAAATTCAAAATACTAAACATCAGGGAAAAAACAACCCAATTAAGAATGGGGTAAGGAGGATCCGGCTTTCCCAGCATCCTGTGCACCTGCAGGACAGCATGTGCTTCTACCATGTACACGCTCACAGCCTGTCTCCACTGTTCCAGCTAAAGGCTCTGGGTCTTATGAATATGATCCGATCTAAGACATCAAAGTCAAAATGCTTAAACAAAATATCTATATAAAATAGGCCTCCCATGCATCTTCATGACCCCCTGATTGCTCCCCTAATCAGGGCAGCTGTCCTTATTTCTTTCATAGCTGATTTTCACTATCCAGCAAGGCTCCTGGTTCTGCCCATACAATAAAATTCCTCACACCAATAGGAACAGTTGTATTCTCACAAAGTAAGCTCTATTTATAAACCAAGATGGCTTAAAAGAAGACTTGGAGCATTCCAAAGCACAGGCAAATTTTCTTTCCAATGGAGCAAACTATATAAAATTATTATATAAAGAAACTCAGGAATAGGGTTTTTTAAGTATTCAAATATCCTAAATAAAGAAAAGCAGGCAAGGAGGCTTGGGGAAGACTGAATTAGAGGACAGAGGGGCCGCAGTAATGAGCGAGCTGCTCACCAGGAGCAAGGAACACAGAGGCAGGAAGCACTGAGTGGGTTGAGCTATCTTTATGTGGAGGGTATTTTAGCATTTTCCATGTTATTACATGGCTTGAAAACTTGAGAATGGGGTTGGAGAGATGGCTCAGTGGTTTGAGAACACTGGCTGCTCTTGCAGAGGACCTGGGTCTGGTTCCCAGCACCAAGTGGCAGCTAACTCCAGTTCCAGGAGATCTGACGCCATCTTCTGACCTCTGCAGGCATTGCACAACATGGTGCACTTACACACAGGCAGGCAATACACATAAAATAAATAAAATATTTTTTAAAAACAAGTCATTCAAGAGAATTCTTCTATCATGTTTTATAATTTTCTCCTAGTGTTTGAGAATTCCGTACCCACGAATAGTGTGTTTGATAAAGCCACCTACTCCTGCCTACCCCCTCCTCTCCTGTTCTCCCTCTCAGTCTCCCTCTCCGACTCTCCCCTCTTCATCTAACTTTCTCAACCCCTTAGGCTATTGTAATATCCACTTGTTTAAGTTAAAACACCAGCGAGTGCAGCATTCATGTCGCTGCTATGCTGCCTGTATGTGCATGTGTGTGAGACCTCTAATGGAGCATGGGCAGCCTCTCAGGGACTGACCGCATCCCTAAAGAAAACTGACTCTCTCCCCCAGAGGCCATCAATTGTCAATAGCTCCTCAGATAGGGACTTCGTGAGCCCATCCCCATCCCCGGTGAGACTTTGGCTAGCCTGATCTTTGTGTGTGCAGTCATAGCCACTGTGAGTTTATCTGTGTAATAGTATTGTCCTGCCTGGCCAATTCTGCTTCCCTGCAGATGTCCACTCCCGGCTTCATAAACCATTTAATAGGCAAGACATTTGGATGAGATAAATGCTTATCATTTTTGTGGTTCTACAACAGCTTGATTCAAGGAGAATAAACTGAGCATAATCCTCTGAGGCCTTTCTGGGATTTCCTTTTCAAATCCATTTTGCTTTAAATAATTTTCTTTCTCAAATATTAATTCTAATTCTGTAGTGTTCTGCACTTTATCCTCCATGTATAAAAAAGTGTCTGGGGGCTGGAGAGATGGCCTAGTGGTTAAGAGCACTGATTGCTCTTGCAGAGGACCCGGGCTTGATCCCCAGCACCCACATGGTGGCTGAGAACCATCTTTAACTCCAGTTCCAGGGGAATCCAACACCCTCTTCTGACCGCAGCATTGCAGGACACGGGTGCACAAACCTACATGCAGACAGTACACTCATACACATAAAAAAAATAAATAAAAATTTTAAAAAGGTTATTTAAAAAAAAAGTGTCTGGCATAGAAAGGGACATCAATAAACATGGAATAAAGGAAGAATAAGTGGGAGGGAAGGAAGGAGGAAGAAAGATAAGGAAAGAGGAAAGGAGGAAAGGAGAAAGGGAGGAGAGAGGGAATAATTCCTGTTGCATGCCAAGTGGTCAGGGTATGCTCAATTTTAAAAGGCCTTCACTGTCCAATGCATTCCAGGCCGACCTACAACTTCTTAATTCAGTGGGCATTAACAACCCACAGTTCCACCAATCCTAAGGATATTCTCCAACCTGCTTTCAGGATAATCATGGTAGTATTATAATTCCTTTCTTAATGCTTGAGACCTCTTAACTGGCTCTGAACTTAGAGAGACAGAGTTTTTTGGCTGCTAGTACTCTGCACTCAGAGTTTCTGTGAATCCCTGAGCCCTCTTTAGAGCCTGTTTCCTCTCAGTCAAATAGTCATTCTAGTGTTTCAGTCAAAACGCAAAACCCACTTTTACCACAGTCCCTGCTCCAGGCTTTGCCTCAAGCAATTCTCTGCGCATGAAAGTTCTCCCCATTCTATTTCAATCCGATTAAATCCTATCCATAATTCATTTCTGTGAATATAAAGACCCCAGACCCTGTACAAGCACTGTTATCTGTGCCTCTAAGCTTTCCCCAATGACCTCCACTGCAGGAATCATCTAGTCCTCTGAATTCTCAGAGCCACTTCCCTGTATCATCCTAATGCTGAGCTGGTCCATATTTGATTGATTTACATGTCCTAAACCTTGCTTCCAACATTTCTTCAGAGGGAATCTGAAGGAACTGGTGAGGATTAAATAACCTGAGAGAAGAAGACGCATCTCCAATAAAATTAACACCTTAAACACAAACAGTAAAAGCCACAACTGTGTATGCCTGTGGGGAGTGGAGGGGTCGGCAAGTGAAAGAGCCGAGAGGAAAAAGGTCTCGAACCATGAAGTAGAGAAGACAGAAGAGTCTGACACTGGAAAACCCATAAAAGCTGGACTAGGAAAAGAACATGAACAGTCGCATGAGCGAATACTTATTAGGCAAAATTCTTACATATTTTTCAAATCCTATTTAATCCACACATAACATTTGGACTAGGACTTAATGACTGGTTATTGTCTCTATTTGTGTTCTCAACTTCTTTCATAAATTAAACAAAAAATTTGAAATAAGATTAGTCTAGGTCTAGGGTACAAATTCAAGAAAAGATTCCATTTGTATTTTCTGAAACTGGGCCAGTTTAAATAAAATATTGCATCATTAAATTAAAATTCTTCTCTAAAAATATTGCTTTTTTCACAAGATTGTGACAATCCTTCAATTTCAGGATAAAGAGTTCAAGACCACTGTCCTCCATGGCCTCGTTCCTCTGCTCTGTGCCTGGCCTTGGCCAACAGTGTGAAAATTTCTCATTCCACCGTTAACTCTTCCAAAGTCATATTTTACTTTTTATAAGTAGTTTATCTTAAAAATGTCATTTCTCAAAACTGGTGTTTTACGTTCTAGTGAATTCCGAAACACTACACAGCAATAGCTTCTCAAAATGAAGAAATGGCAGAGGTGGCTTTCGTTCCCCACAGTACCCAGAACTGAATAAGAAAACCTCAGCACATCATCTGAGAAGGCAAGGTCCTGACCAGGTAGAACAAACTGTATAGAAGAAAACAGCCAGTGAGAGAAGAGATTAAAGGCATAGAGGAAGGCGTTCTCCAATGGGCCGAGGTCTAAAATAAATGAAAATGAGGTAAGGATGGGTGAAGAACTTCACACACCTCAGTTTTTCCTTGATGAGGAAAAATTTCCATGTGAAACTGATATTCTACCATGTCTCTAAAGAATCTAAAGTTTACATCCCCAACAAATGCCTTACACTCTGATCAATGTCATTTGTTGATTAGATCTTAATTTCATTTGCATAAACAATCGACACATGTAGGTTTTCTCTATGTCCTGTGAGAACAGGGGTCATAGAGAAGAGTTTTAACCCTAAGTTTTTCATTTACCAGTTGTGCCAATGAGGATAGTGGTCCCATCTCAGGCTTGTGGTGAAGATGTCAGGTAAGGCACAAAGCAACTTCAGGCCAGAGCCGTAACAAGTCCTCAGTAAACTCAGTTATTATTCTTATTATTACCTCTCAGTTTCCTTCCCACACTCCTGTCTTTGTCTGCCCAGCACAGCCCTTCTATTGTCACGCCATGTGGGCCCAGGGTTCTCTTCCACACTCAATACATCACCATTGGAGTCAGGAATGAGACATGTCTCAAACAATGTGCTGACAGTGCAGTGACTTCCAGAGTTTGTGAAAAATCTTTTGGCAAATAAATGTTATTAGATTCTCATTTTTACACCTGTGTCCCCAACATAATGTCACTCTCGGTCATTCTCATTCCAGTGAGATTTCAAGTAGGAGGTTTCCCCAGTACTGACTGCCAGACCCTGCCTGTCACCAACATCATATTAATTTACTGTATAAAGAAGTCCAATTCTCCATTCCTACTCAAATCTAAGGTTTGAGCCTTGTCCTGCACATCCCAAACTCATTAAGTGCTTTGTGAAATAGAGACCATAGACCACAGGTCTCCCATGTCTCACCACAGCACAGGCAGGAGGTTTATACAAGTAGCTTATCCTTTCCCATCACCCAATCTTCAGGCAAGACACTACTTCCTACTTAACCAACCTTCTTTCCAGGTGGAATGGGAAAAGGAAACACACGGATCTGCGCGAGCCCTCAGTGTTTTTGTTCTTGGCCTCCAAAACACATCATTTTAAGAGGAGATTTAGAGTTCCACAAAATAGTTCATGATCTCTGTCTTTTGGGAGAACTGGAAACAGAAACAGAGCTGTAAATGCTCGGCTGTCATGCCTGACAGCAACTTCTATTTTCCATTCTGGACTGATTTGAAATATGGTATCATTCTCAGAACTGTTAAGAACAATCAGGTTTTACCTACCCACCCACCCCACCCCCTTTGCTTTTAATCCTTCCTCTAAATCAGATGGCATGCAAGATTTTAACATTAGAATCTGCCAAACATATTTTAAAAACCCATAAGCAAAAATCTGTTAATAGTAACAGTTTATGGAAATACATATTTTAAGTACACAGTAAAAATGAAAGGAAGCACATTACGTGAGGTGATTCATTGCTGACGCCAAGAATGGTGCATAAGGTGGGGTGTTCAGATGTAGGGACCCACAGAGCGTGACAGTAAGAAGGGTGGAAACCGGGATGGGCCAAGGAGCAGGAGGTGGAACAGAAAAGGGACCCTGCAACAACAGAGTGACAATGAATGCTGTGTTCGTAAATAAACACACTCTGGCTTTGTTTGGGGTTACTATTATTTAAGACTTCAAAGGAGATAAAAATCATTTTCTGGGGGCTGGAGAGATAGCTTAGCGGTCAAGAGCGCCGACTGCTCTTGCAGAGGACCCGTGTTCGATCCCCAGCACCCACATGGCGGCTGAGAACCGTCTTTAACTCCAGTTCCAGGGGAATCCGACACCTTCTTCTGACCTCCGCGGCATTGTACGACACGGGTGCACAAACCTACATGCAGACAGTACATTCATACACATAAAAAATAAATAAATAAAATAAAAAAAAAAACCATTTTCTGATGAGGAACAGAGTTTAGTAGTGAGATGCAAACTCGAGGCCAGCAGAGGGAGTTGGTGACAGAGATCTCTACCCTGAAGCTGTAACTAATGGCTGCCTTCAGTGGCTGAGCAGTACAGAGTCACTTCCATCTGTGCCCAGAATGTTCTGCTGAGTTTCCATAGCTCTAAGCTGTTTCCAAGCAGCTAGAGAAACTGAAGAGTCCCTGTGGAAGCAACAGAAAAGAGAGGGAATTCCAAGCTGCTGTGAAGGAGTTGCAAGAATACATAAATCCACAGGGTGTCTCACCCTATACAAGCAACCCCCACGGGGTTGTTCACCTTATACGAGCAAGCTACAAAGAAATCACCAGTGTTTGCTACTTACAATGCACAAGGAATCTTCACTTTAAAGGGCACTAGGTCTTCAAGACCAGTTCTTACTGTTGGATGACATAAATGTAGCCAGAGGAAGAGTCTGGGCTCCAGCAGTCTCAACAAGCTAAGCTCTGCCACCCAGTCCCAATATGTCAATTAAAGGGATGAGCAATTACAAAAATCAGAAAAAGGAGAGTCATTCAATGTGGACACTCTGGGAAGAAGAACAAATAAAGGGGTCCAGTGACCTGCAAATCTGTGTTCAGAGTACTGACATGAGCTGTAGGTTTAAATAGAGGAAGAACTGGGACCGCGGGTGAAAAGTCTATGTAACTAAGCAGTCCTGGTTTAGGTGTATTCTCCTTGAGCATGGTCTAAGTTCTGGTCTGGAAGGTGGTCCCAAGAAGCCCTTCTTGCTTGAGGGAACAAAGTGGTCCTCAGAATATGATCACACCTGCTTCGGGGTTGTAGCCTTAGCCTCAGGGGATAACTGTGCTCATCTGAGATTTGATTGGTCCTGCAAGGGATTTTTTTTTTTTAACTTTATCTTTATCTTATGTGTATGAATGTATTGCCTGCATGTATGTAAATACACCCATGTCATGTAATGCCCATGGATGCCAGAAGAGGGCGTTGGGTCCCCTGGAACTGGAGTTAGAGATGGTTAGCCCCATCTGGCTGTTGGAATTCAAATCTGGGTCATCTGTAAGAGTGCTTTTAATCTCTGAGCCATCTTTCCAGCCCTGTCCTGCAAGGTTTTGCTCTTTCTAGAATCCAAGACGACTGCAGTTTGGGACCAATAACTTATGTCTTTAACTTCAGCCTCGAAGAAGGATGAGACAGATTAGCATGATGGCTGGCACAGGTGGGCAGATAACACAAATTAAAATGAAAAGTCCTCCCTTAGGGCTGGAGAGATGGCCTAGCGGTTAAGAGTGCTGACTGCTCTTACAGACGACCCGGGTTCGATCCCCAGCACCCACATGGCGGCCGAGAACCGTCTGAAACTCCAATTCCAGGAGAACTCCAGTTCCAGGGGAATCCGAGACCCTCTTCTGACTTCAGCGGCATTGCACGACACGGGTACACAAACTTGCATGCAGGCAGTACATTCATACACATACAGAAACAAATAAAATTAATAAAAAAAATTTAAAAAAAAAGAAAAGTCCTCCCTTAAACCCTGTGTCAGTCTCACGATGGTCTATTTCTTTATACACATTGCTTCCACACTATTCTCACAAAACTTTCTCTGTGATCTTCCAACTACATATAACTCTAGAAAATGAGAAGCCATTCTCCAGTACGCCATAAGCAACCACAGTTCTAGTTTTTCATTGATGAAGATTAATTTGCTCATTCTTTATGTAAATGAAATCACGTGTACTTTATCTCTGGCTTCTGTCACTCATCAGTTTCTGCGATCATCCACATTGTTTCACGCTTCCGTAGTACATTCTCTTATATTGCTGGATAGTATTTAACCAACTCCACTTACCATATTTATCATATTTATATAATATTATTTCTCCACTCTCCATGAATATCTGTAGGTTTTCCTCCAGTGTGGAGTTATTATGAACAGAGCTGCTATAAACATTCTTGTAGATATGTCTCCATTTTCTTGTGTAAAGCTCTAAGAATTGTGAGCTTGCAGGTGCATGTGTAGTTAACTTTGTAAGTAACTACCAAGAACTTTTCTTAACACCTTTCTGTGAACCTCCTGTGGGAGTTCCAGCTGACCCATCCTTACCCATTGCCCAGCTTTCACTTTTCAATTGTATCCTTTCTAATGGTGCAAAGTAGCATATGAGTATTATATGTTAGGATTTTAATGTCCATTTCCCTGATGAGTAAAGATGGGACCACTTTTTCATGGACCCATTAGCAATTCCTCTGTGTGTATATGTGTGTGTGTGTGTGTGTGTGTGTGTGTGTGTACATTCATGTGTTGGTGTCAACTATGGTGTATTCATTTTAACTAAGTGGTTCTAAACTTTATATTTTCTACAGCAGTACAACAAATATATTCTCCGCACATGTAGCTGCCTTTTCATTTACTTAACAGTGCTTTAAGGAACAGAAGTTGTGTTAATAAGGTTCAGTTTTACTAGATATTTTTTTTTCTTTTATGCTTAGAGCATTTTGTGTCCTCTCTGAGAATCTTTTTTTACTTCAAGAGTATCCAGATATTCTGGGCTCTGTGGTTAAGAGCACTGGCTGCTCTTCTAGAGGACTCAGGTTTGGTTCCTAGCACCCACATAGTGGCTTTCAAAAATCCATACTTCCAGTTCCAGGTATCTGACACCCTCTCTGGCCTCCGTGGGCACTGCACACATGGGTACACCTACATATATGCAAGAAAAACACTCATACACATAAAATAAAAGTATTTTTAAAGTATACAGATATTCTATGCCTTCTTTTAGAAACTTTAGTTTTAGATTATCTATGAAATTAATTCTATGTATATTGAGGTCATGTTCTCATTTTTTCCTCATTCCATAATGATTTGTTGAAGACTTTCTTTTTATCATTGAACTATCCTAACACTTTCTCAAAAACCAACTGAGACCGTTTGTTTGTGTATTGTAATTCTATTCTGCATGCTTATTCATTCTTTTTCATATATTACCCTAGCCCTATACTAAGACTTGGATCAAACTGAGGAAGACCCCATGTCTTCTTCCCAAGCTGTTTGGCTATTCTTGATCCACTATAACATCATTCAGATTTGGGAATCAACATGGAACTTTGGTCAAATCATCCTGATGGGAATGTTGGTTGAGATGGTGATAAAGCTATAGCCCACTTAGAAAGAAAGAAGTGGCATCTTAAAAGACAGGAATGCAGCCAGGTGTGGTGGTGCACCCCTTTAATCCCAGCACTCCGGAGGCAGGGGCAGGTGGATCGTCTGTGAGATTTTTAAACTCCCCAGTCAACTGGGTCTACATAGCAGAGGCTCCATCCATGCGCTAGAAGACTGGGAAAGGGAGAACCCCTGCCTCAAAAAGACCAAAAAAAAAAAAATAAAAAAAAAAACAACCCAACCAAAAAACCAAGAATGCACAAAATAATTTATTTTTCTCCATTTTCTTAGATCTTCATTTTCTCTGAGAGAAGCTCTATAGTTTTCACTATATGCATTCAGTTTATTCTTGTGTATTATTTTCAATATTACTTACAAATTAATTTTTAAATCCTACTTCCTACTTTTTATTGCTAACATGCCAAAAAGCAATTGCTTTTGTACATTGATTTTGTATCCTTGGATGGTGCTAAATTAACTTTTTGTTATATTACAAATGACTTAGGGCTTTCAATGTCGACAATCATGTTTTCTGTCAACGAATGTCATTTATTAAGATGGCATTCTACTTCCACCTCCTCTAACATTATTATTCTGGTTAGAACCTATTGAATAAAAGTGCGAGAAAATACCATACTGTTTCTTCATCTCAGTGTTCGTCTAAAAATGAATTTTCGAAGGTTCGTACATTCCATCGCTAGGGCCTATTTGCAGTTTGCTTACAGCATTGATTTGGGTTAGGGTCTTTAAGTTGTTAATCATCAATAAATGTCCTCATTTCAAGTTCATCTACTACAGTCTAGTCAACTCACCTAGAGTCACTCCCTTAGAAAGATCCACCAACAGTAATCCGCTGCCAAGAGTTTCTTGGCTAAGGTTAGGACGTGCTGTGCATTTCCCCAGTTCTATGCTGGTTTTTGTGTGATTTAGTCAGCATGGGTCTTGTGCATATGAGCACATTTCCAGAGGCCTGAATGCCTCTGCTTCTTTATATTCATGCATGAAACCTGGCTCTTAAAACCATTCCATCCCCTCTTCCATAATGGTCTCTGAGCCATGGATGGGTGAAGTTTAATACAGGAGTCCTATCCAGGGACACGTACTCTGTCATCTTATTCTCTACATCTTGGCCAATTGTGGCCTTCTGTGTGCATTGCACCCTGTTGCATGAGGAAGCTTTTCTGATGAGTACTGAGGGATGTATTAGTATTCTTTCCAACCCCTGCTCCACTATGTTCCATGAGACTTAGGTGTAGAGATTCCACTGTGGATGTGTCACTTAGATCTGGGCATCTCTCAGACACTTATTCTTTGTGTGTGAACAGTTGTGGAACTCTGTAATAGCCTCTGTTGCAAAAAGAAGCTTCTTTAGTGAGTGGTGTATAGTGTTTGTAAAAATAAGGATCCATATTTAGTATGCTGTAAGAAAGTTCATTTGTCTAGAGATACGACAGACATAGGGTTTTCTCTAAGATATGACCTCTCCTATGTATTTTCATGTATATTTGGCTGAGTTTCTTCCCATTGAGAATGCTTTTTTTTTTAACATGTACGAATGTACTGTCTGCATGTAGGTCTGTGCATCATGTAGTGCAATGCCTTGGAGGTCAGAAGAGGGTGACAGATTCCCCTGGAACTGGAGTTAAAGATGGTTCTCACCTGCCATGTGGGTGCTGGGGATCAAACCCGGGTCCTCTGCAAGAGCAGTCCGTGCTCTTATCTGCTAGGCCATCTCTCCAGCCCTGAGAATGCTTTAAGTCCAATTAGGTAGCTATTGATTACCCCCAAGTTAAAAGTGCTGCTACTACACTGATATAGCTTGTGCCAGTCGTCATCGTGGTTATTACACTTTGAAGCTGGGATTGGACCATAGATGGATTCTTTTTTTCCCTTAGCAGCTTGCATAGTGTCCTCTAGAACTATGCGAGCTAGTCTTCAGGAAGGAGGGTTTCAGGTCAGTTCCAGCTCCATTGCTCCAAGTCCTGTGTCAGAGGCACATCCTGTCTTCTTTGTATTTATTTAGATGATCATAAGAATGTCCCCCTTTGCCTGTGAATATGGTTAATTTACATTATTTTGTGCATGTATGTATGCATGTTCCCATGGGTGGGCACGTATGTATTGGTGGGTGCACATACATATGGAGGCCAGAGCTCGATGCTGGGAATCTTCCTTGATAGTGCACTACTTTGCCTACTGAGGCAGAATCTCCCACCTGAACCCAGAGTTCTGTTGGTTGAGTTAGACAACTAGCTAGTCATCTTGCTCCAGGGATTCCCTCAGTCTCCCAGTTGTTAGGATTATAGGCACACTGCCAGGAGTGGGTGCTGGAGGTCTGAATCCCGGTCCTCATTGTGTAGCAAATACTCTACCTACTGAGCCATCTCCCCAGCCCCCATATTATTTTTTAAAGGTCATGTACCTTGTCTCTTGGATGAACCCCATTTTATTTTGCTTTTACTGTACTTGATTTCTTAATGTTTTATTGAGGATTCTTGTATATATGCTCATGAGAGCTTATAGTTATAATTTGTTTACTTACAATGTCTTTACCCATTTTATGCATGTCAAAACTGCCTTGGCTTCAAAACATAAGTTGGGAACTATTCCCCTGCCCTGAATTTCCTGAATTTGTGAAACTGTGCTGTGGTTTGGATAAGTGTTCTTCAAAGATCTGTGTGTTGAAGATGTGGCTCTCAACTGTGGTGCTGCTAGGAGGTGGTAGAAGCTTTAGGAGGTAGATTCTAAATAAAGGAACCTAGGTCATTGGAAGTATGCCCTTGAAGGGGATGCTGGGACCCTGGCCTCTCCCCTTCCTGTTGCCTGGCAGCTGCAACGTGGGTAGTGTCCTCTGCTGCCCTCCCTGGGTATACTATCTTTGTCAGAGGCCCCAAATCGATAGTCTAAACAAATATAGATGGAAGCATCCAAAGCTTGAGCCATTCAAATTATCTTTTCCTCCTTATAAATTGAATCCCTCTTATTTAATCCATAGATGATATGAATTCTTTCTTGGATGTATGAAATAATTCACAAGTAAAACCATTTGAGCCTGGTATTGTTTCTCTTATCTTTTTTTTTAAAAGAGATTTATTGCTGGGAATAATGGCACATGCCTTTAATCCCAACACTCAGGAGGCATCTCTGTAAGATAGAGGCCAGCCTGGTCTACATAGTGTGTTCCACAACAGAGAGACCCTGTCTCAGATTAGATAGATTAGATAGATAGATGATAGATAGATAGATAGATGATAGATAAATACATACATACATACATAATTTAGCTTAGTTGTTGTGTGTGTGCCAGAGTGTATATATGTGGCCCATGTGCTTGAAGGTAGTTGTGAGTCACTGTGTGGGTGCTGGGAACTGAACCAAGGTTCAGTTCAGCAAGTGCACTTAACCACTGAGCATTCTGTCCAGCCCTGAGCGTAGTATTTTGAAAAGAGGGCTGAGTATTATAAATTTTGTACAATTAAGTATATATAAAGCTATTAAGATTTTTCTTTTGATTTTGCATAGCTCTGTAAAGTAAGTGATTTGCCCAATCCATATAAGGTCAAATTTACTTGCATGAAGTCTTGCATGTTTCCTTTTCAGTAAACATAAGTACTACAATCATGTACTCATTTTCATGGCTGCTATTGATCATTTATTTTCTATTTCTCTTAATTGTTTTTCTGGGAGCTTGGCAGTTTTAGTATGTTTCAAAACACCTTTTCTATCTTAGTTTTCTCTGCTTTTACATTCTGTCTTACAGGACTTTCTCTTTGTAATTCCTTCCATCAATGGGATTCCTTCCCCTGGCTTATAGCTTTCTTCTCTTCTCTTTTCTTTTCTTTTCCAGTTTTTCCTTTTCTTTTTAAAACATTTTTATTGAAGCTATGTGTGTTTCATACATCATCTCTCAGTCCAATCTAGACTCATCCTGTCTTCCATGCCCCCCACCCCACCAGAGTTCATGCACCCTGCCATCCCTCCCCTGTATCTTTTTCTGATTCTTTTGTTTTGTTTTTTTTTTTTCAAAACAAATGATTGCCCTTGGGGGAACTTTACTGTCCCTGTTCCTCTGCTGCTGTTCCCTCCAATCTGTATCACTAAAACATATGCATATATACATCACACCTATACTAAAATTATATCTGCACACAAACTATCATTTCCATATCCTATTTCAGGATTCACATTTTTTCCTTTTAAGTTTATATTACTCTAGAATATGCCTATGTATCCCCCACTCATATACCAAGATTACAAAGTCGAAAAATAAGTGGTGGCTCAATTCTAGAGCCTGTTAAGGAATTTACATTATCAGAGCACAGTTGCTTTCAAGGAAAGGAGTATATAACATTTGATGTTGCTCAATTTGCCTTACAAGTCCGTGCTTGGTGCTAGCATTCATAAATGAGGTATACCAATCGTCATTTGCTTTTCAGGGACTGTGTTACTTCACTTAACATCTTCTAGTACCATCCATTTACCTGCAAAGTTCAGGATGTCATCTTTCTTTACCACGCCATAGCTTTCCATTGTGTAGAGATGTACCACATTTTCTCTATCTGCTCATTGATTGAGGGGCATTTGAGTTGGTTCCAGGTCTTCACTATTGTGAAGAGAGCTGCAATGAACATAGATGTGCATGTTTCTCTGTGGTAGGATGAGTCTTGTGGGTATATACCCAAGAGTGGTAAGGCTGGGTCAGGTGGTAAGCTCATCTTGAGTGTCTTCATTCTCCATACTGCTTTCCATAGTAGTTGTATGAGTTTACATTCCTACCAGCAGTGGATGAATGTTCCCCTTTCCCCACAACCTCTCCAGCATTTGGTATCATTTGTTTGCTTGATCCTAGCCAGTCTTATTGGAGTGAGATGATATCTTAAAGCTGTTTTAATTTGCATTTCCTTAATTATTAGCAATGTTGAACATTTTTTTAAGATGTTTCTCAGCCATCTTTATTTCCTCATTTGTGAGGTCTCTGTTCAGCTCTTTACTCCATCTTTTGAGTGAATCATTTGTTTTACTACTTCTTTGTTTTTTGAGAAGTTTATATATTCTGGACATTAATGTTCTGTCAGATGTATCACTGGTGAAGGTTTCTGCCCACTCTGTGGGTTTTCTCTTCACTTCACTGATTGTTTCTTTTGCTGTACAGAAGTTTTTTAGTTCAATGAGGTCCCACTTGTCAATTGTCGACCTCACTTCCTGTGCAGCTGCTGTCTGATTTAGGAAGTATTCTCCTACACCTATGCTTTGTAGGTTGCTGCCAACCTTTTCTTCTATCATCTTCAGAGTTTCCAGTTTCATGTTGCAGTATTTGATCCATTTGGAGGTGATTTTTGTATAGGGCAAGAGGTAAGGGTTTCATTTTATTCTTCTACAAGTGAACCAGTTTTGCCAACACCATTTGCTGAAGATGCTGTCTTTCCTCCATTGAGTCTTCTTGGCCCCTTGCTCAAATATGAGTAGCTGAAATTGTGTGTGCTCAAGTTTGGATCCTCAGTTTTGTTCCATTGGTCTACAGGTCTGTTTTTGTGCCAGTACCAGGCTATTTTTATGACTATAGCCCTGTAATATAGTTTGAAGTCTGGTATAGTGATCTCCCCTGTTTTGCTCTTTTCATTCAGGGTTGCTTTGGCTATTCTGGTTCTTTTATTTTCTTTTTATATGAATTTAAGGGGTTTTATTCCAAGTCTGTGAAGAAACTCATGGGGACTTTGTTATTGCATTTAATTTGTACATTAATTTACCTGGCCTCTATTAACTATTCTCTTTGCATGCCACAAATTTGGTGAAAATATAAAGTCCTAAATTATCACTAAAGGTAAAATACTTTCTAATTGCTTTCCAATTTCTTCTCTGAACTGAGAGAGGAATGGATTTATTTCAGTTTATAGTAAAGTCCTTCATCAAGGGAAGCCAGGGCAGGGCTCAGGCAGGAACCTGGAGGCAGGAACCGTAGCACAGACCACAGAGGAACTAGCTTGCTCCTCTGGTCTAGGCTCAGCTTGCTTTCTCATATAACCCAGGACCACCTGCTCAGGGGTGGCATCACGGACTGTGAGGCGGGCCCTCGTATCACTCAACAATCAAGAAAATGCCTCACAGACGTGTCCGCAGGCCTGTCTGATGGAGGTAATAGGTAATCCCTTATTGATATTCCCTCCTCCCAGGTGTGTCCAGTTGACAACTGACACTATCCAGCACACTTATCAATTATCTCCAAGTATTACCTCATTCTGACATTCTTGGCTTTTTCTAGGACTGATTTAGTTTAAATCCATGTGGCCATAGAACATAATCACTATCCTCGGTTATTTAAGTATTTTGAGGCTTTATGTCCTAGACTCAATCTACATTAAACATTCCCTCTGTACTTGCAAACCCTGTATATCCTGCATGGCTGGCAAGAGGGTTCTGTAAATGCCTACTATGTCAAGAGAACAGAGTTGTTTAAATCTATATTCTGAGCCTCTCTCTCTCTCCCCCCTCCCTTCCTTCTTCTCCCTCCCTGTTTTTTTCTTTCCTTTCTTTTTTGTGTCTACTTGACCCATCAATTACTCATTTCATGATTCAGATTAGATTTTCTATTTCCAGTATTGTCCTTTCTTTATTCCTAAAGTTTCCATTTAAATAATTTTCATAGTTTCTGATGTTTGTTAACATTGACACACAGGTTCTCTCATTAAAGCCATTCTTTCCTTTAAGCCCTTGAAACATTTAAGTAGCTGTTTTAAAGTCTTCATCTGGGAAATCTCACAAATGTTTTAAAATGTTATTTGAGAACCTATTTCCCATGTTTTGACAATACATCCTATTTTTCTACCATTTTATAAGTCTGTTAAGATCTTTAGTGTTCATTGGGTATATTATGTACTATAATATAAATAGCCTGAATTATGGGGTTTTCCTTTATAGGGGTCATATTCTGTCCCAAGGACATGGCCCATACATGAAGGCTTGGTCCCACAGTATGGCCTTTCCATAATTTCAAAAGAATGTATGAGATGTTAAGGAAGGGCTCCCCACCTCTGTGAGGGAGGTGTCCTAGCACTGGCTAATCCCTGGTTCTTCTGGCCTGAGTTCTCTTCTCCACAGCAAGAGCTCTGACAGCTTCATAGCATTGACCTACAATGCAGGCCTAAACCTATGAAAAACACACATATTTTGGTGACTGTTCTCTAATCAACTCCTTCAGAGTTTAGCAGCCCCTAACCCTGAGTTCTCCCTCTCAGTTCAGCACAACTACCGCTCTTATTAGGCTCCTCCTCATCACGCCACAATTAAAGTAGCCAGAATCAAAGACCCAGAGCAAACACAGCTCATCTCTTCTGCTTCCCTTTCAAGTGCCCATTTCTTCTCTGTCTACTGCTCTCCACCAAAAACAGTCACCCCATACATTCAGTTTCCTTTTATGTTGTTTAGTGTGGGAGGACAAGCCCAGTATCTCTGGCTCTGTGTAGCTGGAAGAGCAAATAATACCTCCTCATGTTTTTCTTGTGAGAACCAATGTCCCATGGATGTTAATGACTAAACGTTCATGTCATTACATCTCATGGAACCCTGACAAACTTATTACACGGTTTCCTCTCAGGGGAGTTGTACATTACATCTTCTTGTGGAAAGACTCTCTTCTGAGTTACAGCATAGATCCCACCTCCTTTTCTTCTTTGCTATTGTGTTGCACGGCTTGATGGCATCCATCAGAGTTTCTGCTGACAGTTCGGAGCTGGAATAATAGTGACTGTCCTGGGAAGGCTATGCTGGGCATCCCGTTCCCGTCTTCTGACTCTGGAGAAGTACCTCACACAAGAGACTTAAAATGCCCAATGTCCACAATTCCTCTACTTATGAATGCATTAGACTCAAATGCTACACGGAATATGAAGGCAGCCTCACTCCCAAAGCCCTAGTCTGACATAGTCCAGTGCATGCTGAGCTCTACAGTGAGTCACAGAGGTGGTCACATAACAATGCAAATGTGGGGTGGACAAGACACACACTAACATGCACAAATTCTGGCCTGAGGGATTTTTAGACTTGAGATTGAAGCCTTTCAGACCCTCCTCCCCTGTGGGAGCTTCCTGAATACAGAATTGGGATTAGAGTGGAATGAGTCATGTCCACCTTCAGGTCTAGTCTCCCCAGTGTCTCCAGCCTGCTCTCTGTTTACCATCCACCTGCTGTGAAGGTTATTCAGTGTGCTGGATAGCTTTAGTGTCAACCTGACACACTTGGATTGAGGGAGCCTCAAGTGGGGAATTGCCTCTATTGGACTGGCCTCTGGCCATGTCTGTGGGTCATCTTCTTGACTGTTGAGTAAGGTGGGGGGCCCAGCCCACTATACTATGAGAGGTGCCACCCCTGGGTATGTGGTTCTGTATTATATAAGAAAGCAGGCTGAGCATGGGCCAGAGGAGCAAGCCAGTAAGCTGTGTTCCTCGATGGCCTATGCTTCAGCTCCTGCCTCGAGGTTCCTGCTCTGAGTTCCTATCTTGGGGTGGTCCCTCAGTGATGAACTGTGACCCAGGAGATATGAGCCAAATAAACCCTTTCCTCCAAAAGTTGGTATTGGTCAGAGTGTTTTGTCATCACAATTGAAAAGAAATTAGAACACTGGTCTCTTCTTTTTTTACACCAATTTCTCCTTGCTTCACTAAAGCAAAACCTTAGAGGCTTCATGTGTGTGACTGAGGTGTAGGTCATAGGGCAACTTTAAATTGTAACTACACCTTATCCAATCTGTGCTAACAGAATATATGCATAATATCTTCTTCCTGTTATAATATATTTTAAAGCCCAGGATGCTCTGCCCTTCTAGATATTTATGTCAAAACATTTACACCGTTCGCCATGAACACACAGGCCCTGATTGCCTTATACCTTAGCTAGGAGCACAGATCCTGTCAGTCCTCAGGACTTCCCTGGGGTTTGTCAGGTTTATAGCAGTGCTTACAAAGCCTGATCAATCATCAGTGCCACAGTGACAATTCCAAGAGAACCATACGCTGTCAGTGGGGCAGGGCAAGGTCTGTCTCTGTCCGTCCTCCTGACTCTACTCTGCATCTTCTGTTTCTTGATGTGCCCCTCTCTTTTCACCTACTCTCTGAATGCAGCATTTCAGAATCTAGAACCTTCCTATTATTCCACCTACCCACCTCAAGGACCATGATGTCCTTGCACCCCCCACACAGGTAATCTCCCTCAGGGAGCCTGCTAAACATCTTTTACCTTTGCATATATTTGAAAGGAAATTAACCCTGAAAGACAAGTTTAAAGGAATAACCCATGGCTGATGCCACAAGCTTACATCCTCTAATGGTTAAGAGATGTTATAAACCACAGGAAGACCCTGTCATACATAACAGAAGAAAATTAATTCATGGATTAACATACCATCCCAACATCTGTGTCTATACCAAAGTAACCTACCATAACAATTAGTACTGTTTAAATACCTATATATCTAATTGCGTGTGCTTCATTAGTAGGATCGAAAGGTTATGCCTGGACAAGCTGTCAGCCCATGAAAGAAAACAGCCAGAATTGACCCAAGACCAAGACAACAGCTCCAGAGAAAGTAGACTGTTTTGCTTCTCATCTACCTGTGCCCCTTTTCTAAGCCTAGGGAACAATCTGCAGAAGAGGGGGCATGGTAGAATGTAAGGGCTGCAATTGTGTTTGGGCACAACTGCTTGCAAATTGGTTTTACATGAAGGATGCTTGTACTCACAAATTATCACTTATTGTTAAAAAAATGAAAACAAAACAAAACAAAACAAAAAACAGAGAAAGATGCAGAAAAGTTATGGCAGAATGCATGATCTGGGATGGGTAGGGGTGGGGTGGGGGGAAGAGAAAGGGATATGTGCCTGAACTGAATTGGAAAATGTATGAAATACACAAATCATCAATAAAAAAAATAATAAAAAAATCAGGGAGAAAGCTAATGCAACTTTAAGATTAATTTTTGAAATATCTAGATTTCAGAATCTTTATAATAAAAATGCAGATTTAGGACAGTTCTCTCATGTGTGAAACACATTGAGCCAGATCATTTTTAAATCACATTAATAATTTCTTTACAAAATCAGTGATTCTTCTTAAATATTATGATGGTACCTGAGTTAATGAACAAATTTAAGAAGACAAGCATTGAAATTTTTCATCAAGAAGTTTAGGAGCACTTGGTGCGTTTGTTTTTCATAGGAAACAATTTATGGCATGTATATATAAAGCTGTAAAGCGGAGCTTCCCTCCTTACAGGAGGAAATAATGTTTTTATATGTGTAGCTTTAAAATAGCCTAAAGTTAAAATGAAGATATTTAAGGGTTCTGGGGGAAACTGAGTTTCCAGAAACAAACAAAAAAAGGATAAAATTGCTACTTAGGCACCCCAGAAGCTCTTTTTATAATTGAAGTTTGCCTTTATCATCATGGAAAACAGAGCACATCCAAAGCACACCTGTGAAGAGCCTCCCGGGGTTTAGAACAAAATCATGTTTTTCTCCTCCTTTAGAAAGAAACTGGTCTAGTTCTACCACAGCCAACCAACAACAACTTTAGCATCTCCTGGAGTTGAGCCCCAAACTAGTCCCCTCTTCCCTCTGGCTGTCTAAGTTCTCTGCCTTTAAGAGACCTGAGAATCCAGAAAGAAGAAAGATGTTCCCACCAACCAGAGGAAAATCATGTTGGACCCCTATGGTCTGAGGAAATAGTAATCTCAATAATTTAGGTCAAGATGAAATCTCATGCATATCTGACGGGCGGTAGACTAACCAGTCAACTTAATACTTCAGCAAATTCATAAACATCGCGATCAAACCCAGCCTTATAGGACCAAAATATGGAAAATATTCTAGTAATCTCTTCTCTTAGGCTGTTCATGCTTCCTTCCTAAGACAAAGTCTCCCTGTCTGGCATACAACAAACATTCAATAACTACTTGCTATGATTATTACCTTACTGAATTACTTAAACATGCTCTGGAGGGCTAAAACTGAGGCTAATCTCCCTGACTAAACAGGAACAGGAGCTTCCTCAATCCAATAATGTACTGCTTATTTATTGCAACTACACAAATTGTGGCTCTTCATAAATGTCTGTTGAGTAGACAGAGCTGAGGGGGGAGAGAGAGAGAGAGAGAGAGAGAGAGAGAGAGAGAGAGAGAGAGAGAGAGAGAGAGAGAGAGAGAAAACCAAAAGATATAATTTCTATACTAAGCAGAAGTTGGCATAAAAAGGAATTTATTTTTAATTCCAAGTCAGGTTCTTTATACTTTTCTATATGTGTTCTTGTACCAGTTTTTGTGCACCATATTCAGGAGTCTGTGGAGGCCAGAGGAGGACATCGGATCCCCTAGAACTAGAGTTACAGACAGCTTTGAGCCACATGTGAGTCCTAGGAACCAAACCTGGATCCCCTGTAAGAGCAGCCAGTGCTCTTAACCTCTGAGTCAACTCTCAAACCCTTAAGTCAGGTTCTAAAAGGATTACAGTATTGCCTGCCACTGTACCAACTTCTTCCTAAAACATGTCCAAATTCCTTCCACATTTCCTTCTTCCTTTCCAGCAGTTAACCTGTTCCTTCATTAATCCCAATTTCAATTATTCTTGTCACATGATATTTCCTCACCTTCCAAAGTAAATGTCCTCAAATGCCAAGAGTTACAATGTTAAATTATATACTTTTGTCACCTACGTGGCTTATTACTTACATGTAGTTGTTTTTTAATTTAAAAAAATTTTTATTTTGAATGTGTATGAATGTACTCTATGTGCACCGGTGTCGTGCAATGCTACGGAGGTCAGAAGAGGGCCTCGGATTCCCCTGGAACTGGAGTTAAAGAAGGTTCTCAGCCGCCATGTGGGTGCTGGGGATCAAACCCGGGTCATCTGCAAGAGCAGTTGGCGCTCTTAACCGCTAGGCCATCTCTCCAGCCCCTTGTATGTAGTTTTTATAACACTAGTTGTCATTTCAAAAATTTGTGTTTTTTTGTTTTTGTATGTATACATGTGTGGTATGTTCATGAGCTCGCATGTATACAAACACACACATGTGAGGATGAACATGCATCTACGTGTGCTTGTCAAGGCCAGAGCCTGCTTTTTGTGACGCTTTTTGTGACTCTTTTTTTAATTACTCCCCATAAGCACTTTATCTACTGGGTCATCTCTGCACCATTCACCCATGCCCCCTCCCAATTTATTTCTCATCAACTAAAATAAACTCAGAGAACCTTTGAAGTAGAAACTGTATCCAAGGTTAAATCTCCAAGCAACGTAAGTTCCATGTGTTCTACCTCATCTGTTCATGAACACCTTCATACTCCTCAGAGCCACACAGTCCCTCCGCATTTCTTCTTCTGCCTTCCTGTGCCCTAGAAGGCTGAACTGTGTACACGGAATATGACACAGCTCCATTGCTATCTGACTGTCAGTTAGAACCGTGGGGAACCAATGAGTTTAGGGGCTTCCTTTCTCAAATTCTGTCATGAGGAAATCCAGGAGGTGGCTGAGGTTTCCACTGAAAATCAAAGACTCTGAGACCTCTGTCTGCCCCAGGCCTTCTTTAGCCCCCCAATACTGCATTAATCCAGGAAGTTTCTCTACCTTGTGTTTTCTATTGCCTTTGTAAACAGAACTTCATCTTACTTCTCTCAGTATCTCCTAATTTAAGCAGAACTCATATTCTGCTGAAACCCTCATTGAATATACCTGCTTTATTTGCCTTGCACTTAATAGCTGAGATTAATTTATCAACTTATTTTTATCACTGAGTTTTAAATTCAGAGCTTCCCCTCCCTCACAGAATAAGAGCAATTTCCACATGACACACATTGTGTCTTACCGTCATTATCCCTAGCTTCTAAAAGAGTGCCAGACAGACAGGAAACAGTCAATAAATATTTCTTGAACATAAAAATAAATTCAGTATGTTTGTGTGTGTTCCAATTCAGAACACTATTTCTATACATTTAGAGAAGAGTCTGGGGGCTGGAGAGATAGCCTAGTGGTTGAGAGTGCCGGCTGCTCTTGCAGAGGACCCGGGTTCGATCCCCAGCACCCACATGGTGGCTAAGAACCATCTGTAACTCCAATTCCAGGAGAACTCCAGTTCCAGGGGAATCCGAGACCCTCTTCTGGCCTCTGCGGCATTGCACGACTTGGGTGCACAGACCTGCAGGCAGACAGTACATTCAAACACATACAAAAATAAAAAAAAATTAAAAATAAGTAAAAGAGAAGCATCTGAAACACCAGGTTGATTATGAATCCAGTTTTCTGATATTGAGAACACAGCGCCAACTCAGAATTAGGATGTGGCATTTCCTTAAACCCAATCAAATCAGCAAAGCTTTAACATTGTACAGGACAGTTGGAGCTCTGACGTTAGGGGCAGCAAAACAGAAAATTCACAGAGAGTATAATACAAAATGAAGACAGAAGACAGCTCCAAGAAGCCTTATTATTGGCCAAAAGAATTATGACACTTGCCAAAAAATTAGGCCGTAATTCAAGAAGCAGTTTTGACATTACTGTCTGATTGTTTCCCTACTCAAAACAAAACTGTATTATAACTGGACTACCATCCAAGTTCCAACATCCCATTTTTCTGCTCCAGTCTTCAAAGTTCCGAGACATTAGTATCCACAAAGATGAGGCATGGGCCTTTTATTATATGTGTAGTTATGAATTAGTTTAGGTTCTAAAGACAGAGCACAGAAGAATAGAAACTGATAGTGAGACCATGCTCAGACCCGGTTCAGCTCTTTCCTGAGAGATCCTGTGTGCTGCAGGGAACACCAAGCATGGACGCAGAGGAAAGAATAGTTTAGAATGAGCTGAACCTGGCCTGGAGTCAAGCCACAGAAAAGCGGCAGCTCGGCAGTGGAAGGACTTTCCTGCTCTGACAGCTGCAGCAGGGTGAAGCTGAGGTTATGGTCCCCAGATGAGCTCACCTGGGCGTGGCGGATGCTCACCTCCCCACCCCCCCTTGTAACACACTGTCTTCTTCAGCAGATGTTCAAATGCCTAACACAGGGCCATTTTCTTTCTATAAATATGTTATCACTGAATTATCCTAGTGAGGACTCTGGGAACCTGCTGGAGTAGTTTTACTTGCAAACCAGTATTTGAGGGAAATTATAAGCATAAAGATAATTTTTGTAAGGATTTTGAAAGCAATTTCAATGTTGTTTTCAGTGATTTAGCAAGACTAATTTCTAATCTTATCCTTTAATTATTGATGAAATAGTTCATAAGTTTGACCTAACGTACATTTTGACCTACAGAGACTGAATTAAATATACCTTTCTTCAGAGCCTGGGACCCATTTTCCCCAGAACTTCCTGCTTTCCTCTCCATCTTCAGTAGCCTTGAGTTGCTCAGAATTCCCAGAACCCATATGGTGGCCAACAACCACCACCCAGCTCCAGGGGATCCAACCCCCTCTTCTGCCTTCTGTGGGCATTGCAGGACACAGGTGCACTTACATACAGGCAGACAATACACTCATACACAAAAAAATAATGAAACATTTTTTTAGGAATAGCCCTCTCACTCCCTCTGGATCCACTGCTCTGGGTACCGCCTTCTATCACTCACCCCCATGTCTGCTCTTGATGGACGTTTGACAGATTGCTTCCCAGCTAGAGAAGCACCAGAAACTATTGGAGACTGGTTCAGTGTGCATCACTGGCAAAGAGGAAAGCCAACAAGTCTACACTTAACTGAAGGTTCTTAAGTATGTCTGACTGTGGGCTGCGGAGCCAGAACTTGGTCTCCCCAGGTTCTGAGCAGCAGTAAGGTGGATGCATCAGGAGGACAGGAAGGTTGGGAAGGGCAATAGCTGAACATGGAGGACGACCAAGGTGTGGCTCCTCCCGGGGTGCCAGTTGCACTCCAGGTTCTCCCCAAGGAGATAGACAAGACAGCATTGTGGAAAGAAACACAAAAACATGTACTTAGTTCAATAAATAAAGACTAAAACAGCTGGCATGGTAGTGCATGCCTGTAATTCTAGTACTTGGGAGGCTAAAGCAGGACTGGCACAGATACAGAGTAGAGCATTGATTCAAAAAAAAAAAAGAATTTGTTTCTATTTTTCATATTTTTATCTTAAATGGTGTCTATATTTTCAGTTGTATTTTAATATTTTCTATATTTATATTTCTATTAATTTTTTGGCTAGCTTACAAGATAATGAGTTTCAGGTTTCAGGTTCCATTAGGACATTTCCATGCATGCAGATCACTGCACCTGGCCCTGCTTGGCAGCCTTTCCACTCCTCTCTCCTAACCCCTCCTCCTACATGCTTGTTTGTCCCCTTCTCTCCATAAATAGTCCTTCTGTTTTCATGCCAAATATACACACATATACATATATGGTGGATATTTGCACTTATAGGCATAATTCTTGCCCATAGTTCATAAGGCAGTTAACACACACTGGAGAAGAATAATGAAAACTTCTATTAGGAGGAATATTCGATATCAGACGTTTTGGGGCGGGTGCTGTAGAAATCCGATGGGCATGAGAAAAAGACTGGAGGAGACGCTCAGTCAAATGGTGAGTCAGGCCTGTGAGGACCTCTGACAGGGCAAAGGAAAAGGCAGGGAGTCAGAGAAGAGGAGTAGCTTTTCCCCGGGAAACTGGAAGGGACATGGTAGAGCCTTATGAGAGGAATCCCAGGCATCTCGCCCCCGGAGGATGCTGACCACCTGCAAACGGAGCGCAGCTGTGGCTGCCTGGTTTTCTATTTCCTACCAGAGGGACGTTAGTGACCTCACAGTCCCACCCCAGCGGACAGGGTAGGGAGGCTGTTTATCCAATGTCTTTTCTTTCTCTTCCTTTAGGCCTCTGGGGTCATCCCAGACTAATGAAGAATGACTCTCCTTTCTGTTTTCAAGTCTTGCCGTGTCCAGCATCCTGTTACTATTGTTTCTTCCTTCTGCCATCTGCCTTTCCAAAGCCTGCTGGTCCATGTCTCAGGGAGGACATATGTGGCATCTCAGTGTGACACCTCGAAGCCTCGAGGGGTCCGTTACTGGCTCTGCCTCCTTTGCCTCCCCTGGGATCGCTGTGTAGCTACATCCATTTTCCATTTTCCTAAGCAGCCAAGTCGGAGCCACAGAGGAGGAGCTGGGGAACTCTAAGTCATTAAATGACTTTAAATGGGGCCCATTTCTGTTGCTTTTCCAAGCTCAGTGCTGCAGGCACACAGGGGAGCTCCGGCTCCGCCCTCTCACACCTTTCTTGCACAGTCTTGGCCAAGGCTCCTATTTCCAGTTGGCTGCACTCATTTTATTTGCCAGATGTCTTTACAAGGCCAAAGCCATCACAACATTGCTCCTTCCAAAGCCATCACAACATCCATCGTTCCTTCCCCTTCCTGTCCAGAGCAGACTCCATCTGTCACCATTACACAACAAGCACTTCAAGCATGGATTGAGGGATTTCCACCAGAGGGCTCGGCTCTGGGGCTTCATTAACTAAAACCAGCATTAATGTGGTGGGGGCCTTCCCTTAGAAGCCACAGAAACCAGGCTCTAACTGGAACCACACCAAGACACACTGTCACCACCCCAGGCCAGTCCCCTGTGTATCTCCTTGGGGGTCAGAAGAACCCAGAGCCATTCTTCCTCATTCACAAAGCTCCCAGGTGCACCTTAAGTGCACCCCCCACAGCTTCTTTTTCAGGATTAATAGCCCTTGCCACACTCCCCTGGTTAGCTCAAGATTATTTCCATTCAAGCCAAAGAACTTTGTTACTACTCCACAGTTGTTTAGATTAACTTCCTCAGAGCAACTGGTGGCTGTAAGCTGCTTCAAAGAGGGACTGTGTGATGTTTTTGGACCTCACAAAAGAAAAACCTACAAACATCAATGGACAGGTGAAAATGAACTATTTCTGAAATCAGATTGTCCAGTGCATGATTTAGAGCATACTTATGCTGAAAAGCCAAACAAAACAAAAACAAAAATTCAAATTTGCCTAGACATCCTGTCCTTAATCACTAAATCTAACCCTATCCTGGCTGGAGTTTCATATTCCTGTGTGTGTGTGTGTGTGTGTGTGTGTCCTGGCTTTATGAGAATCCATGTTAAGGAGACTGGGAAAATAAAATAAAAACAACCTTCTACTTGAAATTAATTGCCTTAACAATGAACTAAAGTCAAAATGCTCTCTTTTATAATACATCTTCAAAACAGAAGTATGTGCTATGTTGCAGATGTTTACAAAAAAAAAAAAAAAGTTGAGGGAATTTTTCTCAGCTTTTTTTTCCAGCTTTCTTTTTTAAATTTTCCCATCTCAGCTTTGCTTATCTAATGGCAAACACCGTGACGGCAGAATAGTAAAGAATCGCTGAAGAACGCCACCAGAAGAACAGAAGGCAACAAATGCATGGTTTCTATTTCTTCTTTTGTTAAGACTGTCTTTTTCATGGGCAAGTATTATTTTTGTTGCATTTAAATGGTCAAGTTTTCTGATAGGAAAGCATCTTTCTAGTTAACATGATGGTATTAGTGGGCTTATTTCAATGCTCTTCCAGAAGTCAAGGTAGCAGCAGAACAAATGTGAAAACCATCAAGATGAACTAATACATCTTTTACTTTGCACATGTGAGAATGAGTCCTAGGAAACCAGAAGAACATGCTCAAAGCTCAGCACATGACCCTGACTGAGGAGGACTGATGAGTAAGGCCAAGTGTCTCAGGCCCAGATCACTGCTGACCAGAGCCAGGACATGACTATTCACTTGGCAGAAGACCCTGCCCTGTGTCTCCAAGCTGAATGCCTTTAATTGACTCAAAGACACTCTCTCTATCTCTTCTACCAGTAATGAAAATGACAGAAGAGAGAACATAACAAAGGAAATTTTAATCATTCACTGTTTTTTCTTATTTTACAAATATGGGCCTTTGTGTTTACACTACAAAATTAGCAGCAGCCGACAATCCCATCATCAGTGAGACATGCCAGTCATCACAGCATTTGGGGGGCTGAGGCAGGGGGACAGCGGCCAAGGCCGGTCTCCTTAACTTAGTGAGCTAGTCTCCAAAAAAAAGATTAAAGTTGCCAACAAACCATATCGCCTCTGCTTTCGTATCTGTGTTGGACCCTCTTTCTGCTGACTTTAAAACACTCTTCCTGAAGGGAGAGAAGGCGGAGCCTGCAGATTCAGGAAGCTCCCAGAACTTACAAGATTCCCAACACCCTTCCTCAAGAGCGCCGACTTGGGTTTGATCCCCAACACCCACATGGCGGCTGAGAACTGTCTGTAACTCCAATTCCAGGAGAACTTTAAATATTTTATTTTTATTTTATGTGTATGTGTGTATTGCCTGCATGCATATAAGTGCACTCCAGTTCCAGGGGAATCTGAGACCCTCTTCTGACCTCCGTGGCATTGCACGACACGGGTGCACAAACCTGCATGCAGACAGTACATTCCATACACATAGAAAATAAGTAAAATTTTTTAAAAAGTTTAAAAGAAAGTAACTGCTGGTGAAGGGGAGGCCTCAGTGAGCCGCCTGCAGGATGCACAAGCTCCAGTGATGCAGCTTTTGTGAACTACACCCCTGCTGGGTGGACTTAGCCACTGGCTGAGTCACCCTGCTCCTGTAGCAACCCCAATTAACTGTTCCCCGGGCTACAACTAGGTGAAACTGTTTCTCTGGTCTGTCATCAGTGCCCTCTCTGAGATGAACAGACATCTGTTCACAACTTCCTAGAAAAAGTCATACAACAGCCCTTTTCTAGTTATTTGGTAATATTTTCTTTTCTGTCCTTTATAAACCTGATGTATTGTCCTAGTTGTAATATACAGTAGAAATAAAAGGAAATATGTTTATAATGAAATAACATATACTTCAGTATCTAATTACTCAGGTATGACTAAAAATAGAAAACATGAGGTAGCTGAGCAAGTTTAGAATCATGAGAAGACACCATTCAGCTTATTTTCATACATACTTTATGATTTGAATACTGACAAAATAAAGGTATACACACAGAATCAGCACAAATGCTGTGCATGAGTAAATGCTTCACACTTGGCATTTTAGGAACGGTAGGTGCACAGATACCATGCATGCACACGGCAGCTACAAACGCAGATGACACCAGCCTTTCAATGTGCAGCTCCATGTACTAAGCAACGCTTGTTCCATCAGTGATACATCTTCAAAATGCCAAACTTGAAAATAAAAGGCATAATATTGGTATCCTTTTAAAAGTTACTTTAAATTCTATTTGTGTGTATGTTTAGTTTGTGTGTATATGTATGTGTGTGCAGGTGCACGCACACATGCACACGTGCAATGGAAAACAGAGGACAAAGTCAGGTGTTGTCGTCTATCACTCTCCACCTCTGTTTCTGAGACAGTGCCTCACAGTGAACTTGGAGTTCAATGAACCATACACATATGGAAGCCAGAGGTCAATGTCAGGGGTCTTCTATGGCTTTCTGCCTTGTTTTTTGAAAGAGGGGTTCTCACCAAACCCAGAGCTCACTGATTTGGCAATGCTAACCAGTCATCAAGATTCTCGGCTCTACCTGTCTCTGTCTGCCCAATGCTAGGCTTACAGGTGCACATCGCCTTGCCCCCCTTTTTAAATATTTTATTTGTTATTTTTATTTTATGTGTATGTGTGTATTGCCTGCATGTGTATAAGTGCACCCATGTCCTGTAATGCCCACATAGGTCAGAAGAGAACTAGAATAATGGAAAGTTATTAGCATCCATGTGGGTGCTGGTAATCAAACCCAAGTCCTCTGCAAGAGCAGCTAGTGCTCTTAACCTCTGAGCCATCCATCCAGCTCCACCTTGGCCAACTTTTAATGTGGGTGCTGGCGACGGACACTCAGGTCCCCGTCTTTTCATGGCAAGCATTTTGTCAACCGAACCATCTCCCCAGCCCTAATCTTCTCTCACATTTTTGGTAATTTTATTCCTGGGTAATTCAAGGTATATTCAGTACAAACACCATTATATTTCTGTACAACACAGGGTACATAGTTTAGACTTTGGTCATTGTAAGTAGGTTTTTCACCTACTTGAATGTCAAGTTCTACATTGCAAATTTATGAGGAACTCGATTCTATTCTGTGGGAAACTGAGCAGTAATAAAAAGTGCAGAGTGTCACTAGGAAGACTGCAGACTAGTGCAGGTTCACAGAGGACAGGGAGCTCCTGGGTCGGGTTAAAGACGCTAAGGAAGATTTCCAGAAAGGAAGCAGGATGGAGTAAGAACTATGTCTCAAAGTCAGAACAAAGCAAAACAAGCAAACAAAACAAGCAAAGAAAAGTCCATGGGCAAGAATTTGAGGTGTGTAACTGTTGTGTAGGAGGGAGATGAGACTGGGTATCAATAGGTAAGAAGTCTTAAGATAAAGAAGATGAGAATGAATCCTCAAAGTCCTTTGATCTAGGGGTGCCTTCTAGTTTGCATTTTTTTTTTACCCCTGTGGCAAAGTGTATCTTTTTTTTTAATTTTATTTATTTTTGTATGTGTATGAATGTATTGTCTGCATGTAGGTCTGTGCACCCGTGTCATGCAATGCCGCAGAGGTCAGAAGAGGGTCTCGGATTCCCCTGGAACTGGAGTTCTCCTGGAATTGGAGTTACAGACGGTTCTTAGCCACCATGTGGGTGCTGGGGATCGAACCTAGGTCCTCTGCAAGAGCAGTCGGTGCTCTTAACTGCTAAGCTATCTCTCCAGCCCCCTAGTTTGCATTTAAGAACACCATCTGTGGCAGCGGTGACACGTGATCTGGAAAAGGGTAAACCTGGCAGAATAGGAGATTGTTAGATTAGCACAGGTGACACAGAGCGAGGCTCAGAACAATGCTACAGGGAAGGCATGAACACAGCAGGTTTGACAGATACTCAGAGGTGGAGTCCATGTGTTGGAGAGTACAGTGGAGAGACACAAAGGAGCCCCAGATGTTTGTTCTCTTCCAAGGAGCAATCTTCTAATGACTTCTTTGAGAATACACTTATTTCTTATAGGAAATAATCCATACATCCACTCTACTATCCAGGGTTCACCAAAGAAACTAAGCCATTACGGGATATAAACATAGATAGGCAGATNCTCATTTCATTGAAGTCTCCATGCTCTGCTCTGTGACGCACACACTCTCTCTATGATTTCATTGAAGTCTCCACACTCTGCTCTGTGACACACACTCTCTCTCCCTCTGATT
Organism: Rhizomys pruinosus; assembly: GCA_009823505.1. Classification (NCBI taxonomy): domain Eukaryota; kingdom Metazoa; phylum Chordata; class Mammalia; order Rodentia; family Spalacidae; genus Rhizomys; species Rhizomys pruinosus. The sequence goes on along the minus strand of VZQC01013352.1, from coordinate 841,801 downwards.
TCATTGAAGTCTCCATGCTCTGCTCTGTGACACTCTCTCCCTCTGGTTTCATTGAAGTCTCCATGCTCTGCTCTGTGACACATACTCTCTCTCTATGGTGTCATTGAAGTCTCCACGCTCTGCTCTGTGACACACACTCTCTCTCTATGGTTTCATTGAAGTCTCCACGCTCTGCTCTGTGACACATACACACACACTCTCTCTCTCACTTCATTGAAGTCTCCACGCTCTGCTCTGTGACTCTCTCTCTCTCTCTCTCTCTCTCTCTCTCTCTCTCTCTCTCTCTCATTTCATTGAAGTCTCCATGCTCTGCTCTGTGACACACACACACCCCCCCTCTCTCTCTGGTGTCACTGAACCTCTCTCATGGCTTTCCCCCATCTAACTTTTCCTGTCTCTGTTGTTCCTTTCTCAGTCTCTTCACCTGACAAATTCTCCTCTGTTTGGTCTTCAAATGCTGTAGTTAGTTGGGGATTTCATCTTTGTTGTCTTATATTATACACTCTGCTTAAGCCATTTTGTCTTTGCCTATGCCATTTGTTAGTTATCATCCCTATGCTAACAACCTCTCGTATCTATCAGAACACTCATTTGAGCTCTTATCCCCCAAATACAACTCTTCTGCATCTCCACGTGAGTGGCTGCATGCCATGCCCATTCAACATGCCCATCGTAGTGCCCATCCGTATGTATATGGGAAAGCCAAGAGGCACTTTTGGTTCACCCTTTGCTACTGAGTCACTGCTCCCAGAAGCAAGTTTATTAGACCTACATTTGAATCATGTTTTATCCTCTTTCTCAACTGTGACATCTGCCCTAACCTTGGACAACTGAACGTATCTCCCAAGGTCTCCGACTTGGCTTGTATCCAATACATAATCTGTCCTAAAGCAAGAGATCTTAGATAACATGTCACACCTGCTCACTGAAGCTCTTTAGTAAGTTTTATTGCTTTAGCATAAAGACCAAAATTTTATGTCATACTGGCCCCTTACGCCCTGAATCCTAGCACCTTACTGAGGTCCCTCATTTACCCTCAAGCCCACTCTGTCCAACTCCCTTCATATGCTCCTCGTTTCTTCCTGCATCAGGCTCAAGGCTATGCTACTGCTCTGCCTGAAGCCCTGTGTCCTCCCTCCTCTTCTCTGGCCATTCCCTAGGGTATACGTAAACTTAGCAATAGGGACACCGAGGCAAAGAATGCTACCCAGACCCAAGCCTCCATTAGACATACTCACAACATGGGACACCCTTCCACAATCCTGTCAGAAGAGTTCAAAACCACCATATTGAGATCTAGCTCATATTCCATATGAGAGATTGTATGAAACACTTGCACACTTGTAGGAAACACTTGTATGAAGCCACAGCAACAAAGCACCTCTCGCTCGTTCTTCTCAAAGCGGTTTATTCAGGCAGGCAGGTCTTGTCAGAACGGTTTATTCAGGCACATCTTTTCTCCTTCTCCAAGCTTCTCCCTCTAAGCCTCAGGTCTTTCCCTCTAAGCCTTCTCCCTTCTCTAAGCCTTCTCCTTCCTCAGGCAAGCAAGCTTCTCCCCTAAGACTAGAAAGGAGAGAGTGTCCCTTTATCTAGAAAGTCCCTCTATTTATCCACCTTCCCAGCCCAGGTTGCGTGGCCTTAGTCTATTGGTATCATCTGGCCTGATCTTGTATACAGGGTGCAACTGCACAGCTCAAATGGTGAGCGTGACTTTACTTGGAGGTAGGAGGGAATCAGGTGTTAATCATAAGACTCAGGTGTTAGTCATAAAACTTTGCTAGAGTCTCAGGTGCCTTCTTAGGACTGTTGCCACACCCGCTCCCCACAAGAGATACAATTCACATAACCTATCGTGCAACCATTCAAGGCATACAATTTGATGGAATTTAACAGATATGTGGAATCATCACCACAGTCTTTTGTAAGATTCTTTCATCACCTTGAAAAGAACCCCTGTGCCCTCGCGCTGCCACCACCACCGTGTGCTCCCATCCCCTAGCCCTGGCTCAACTTCTGTCTCTACAGATGTTCCTATCCTACGTTTTCTGTCCATGGGATCATTACATGCCATCTTTCATGGCTGTGCATGTTCTTTCACTGAGTGTAATATTTCAAAGTTCATCAGTGTTCCAGCATGTGTCAGCAGTATTTTATGGTCCCCCAAGCATTTTTAAGACCTGAAAAATCAGTCATCTCTCCTGCTAAAATGTAGGTTTCATGAAACTAAAAGCTGTGTCTCATTAATTCCCATATCACACAGAGAGGTGTTCAAAACTGATTTGTTGAACTTCAGACAAATTAAAAACACTGAGCTTGGTTTCAAGCCCTTGCAAAATAGCATTTTAGTGTTAGAGACTATGACTCCAACTGAAAACTCATTCTACAATCTACATATATAATCCTCACTAGCAAGTAATTAAAATGTAATACCTCTATAAGTGCTATTATACACCCGTGTACACTTTTCTTAAACATCAGGGTACACACAGATCACCCTAGGGGATTGAGGTGAAATAAAGGCAGATCTTAGTTGGGACCTGAACATTTCTAACAAGCATCCAGATGATGCCACCGCTGATGGTTGAGGGCCCATACTTCCACCATGAGGGCCTCAAAACATCACACTTTATCTTCTCCAAGCCAGCTGGCATTTAAAACACAGGTCCAAATAGTTTTTGATAAAACTGTTACACATAAGATGCACCTTGTAGAGTCTTTACAAATTCATATTAAGTATTTGGGACAATATCACCCACAGACTCAGGTATGTGAAGCCCTGGTCCCAGCTGGTAACACTCCTAGGTTGCTTTCTGTTGCTGTGATCAACACCATGATCTAAAGCAACTGGGGAAGAAAGGGTTTATTTGACCTACAGCTCATAGTCCATCATTCATTGAACCCAAGGCAGGAACTCAAGACCCTGGAGCCAGGAGCGGAACCGTAGACCACAGAGGAGGCAGCTACCAGCTTTCTCCCTCTGGCTGCTCAGCTGCCTTTGTTACACAGCCCAGGCCCACCGCCCCAAGGATGGCAGCACTCACAGTGGACTGTGCCCTCTGTCATTAGCTGACAATCAATACAATTCCCCCACAGACAGGCCCGCAGGACTCTGACAGAGGTCGAGGTTGGGGTTCCCTCTGGCCAGGTGGGTTACGTTGACAGCTGAAGCTCTCCAGCACAGAGGCACTGTTTGTGGGATGTTCTGGACCCTTCAGGAGGTGCCATCTTGCTAGAGAAAGTATGTTACTAGGGGTGGGCTTTGAAAGTTCATACCCTCACCCCACTTCTAGTTCACTCTCTGCTTTCTGCATTTGACTGAAGCCGTGAACACTCAGCTTCCTGATCCTCCCACCATATCTGCTGCTTGCTGCTGTTCCTCCCTTCCATGATGGACTCATCCCTTTGGAACTGGAAGCCAAGATAAACTCTTACTTCCATGTAGTAGACACTCCTACAGTCCAATGTAACTCTCTTCTGCTGGGAAGTGGGGGCTAGCCGCCCATAGCTAACCTGTGGGAACTGGCCCCTTGGCACAGGTGCCAGATGGCTACTTCTGCAGCCCAACCTGAGTGGCTACTGCCATTCTCAGGTCCTTATCCCAGGGTGGCAGCTTACCCCCCACCCCCACCCCCATCTGGCTGTGTCCAGTCACCTACCCAGAGGCTGATGACCCCTGGACAGGAATTTCAGCCTAGCACCTATTGGCTTTCCCAAGACTACACCTCTGGCAATTCACTCCATAGGTTGGTGACCTGCTTAGTCTCTGTCTAGCCCCATGCTAACACACCAGGCTAGAGGTCTGATGGACACCCCCCTCTAGCCCACTAGCACCTGAGACTGGAAACTCAGGCCTGCTCCGGCCTGTACACATGCAAAGTAATGGATCTGGGGATCATGTCTTGATGGTAATGAAGAATCCAGTTTATTGTATGCTGCAGGTCACTTTTATAGGCAGAATGACATCATCTCTCAGGGCCAATCCCAGACCCCTGTATCACGCCCCTTGTATACATCACCTGCTACCTCTCTGCCCAACATCATGGGGTCACAAGCTGTTGTCTGATGAGGCAGAGTCCAGGAGTCACATGACCCCCACCTGTGCCCCCGGGGGATGCTGGCTGGAAAGCTAGCCTATTTATACCTAACTCAAACTACCCTCACATATAAAGCTTCCATGGCTGCAACCCTGGTCTGGCTTGTGGATGCCAGCAACAGAAAATTGGGCTAAGACAACAAGTCAAAGTAAGGAGTGCTGAGAATAAAAAATTCTAGAAAAAAAAGAGCATAAATCAGGGCTGGAAAGAGGGCTCAGCAGTTAAGAGCACTGACTGCTCTTGTAGAGGACCCTGGTTCAATGCCTAGTGCCCACACAGTGGCTAACAACCATCCATAGCTCCAGTTCCAGGGGATCTGATGCCTTCTTCTGACCTCCACAGCCATTGCATGACACGGTGTACTTACATACATGCAGACAATACATTCACACACATAAAATAAAAATAATAAAATGTAAAAAAGAAAAGGAGCATATAAATCACATCTCTGAACTCTTATTTTTTAGATGAGAATTCAGAGATATAAGCAGTAGTTACTCACTGAGCTGAATGTAATGACACTGAATAGGAATCCGGAGAAAACTGTTTAACATTCCAATCAAATACGCTCAGTATTTAAGAAGAAAATAAAAGGCTTCATTTGTCTTTATATAGAGAAAAAGGTGAGCAAATACAGGATTTAGAAAATAAAGCTTTGCAGTGGATAAGAGGAAAACACTTAAGAAACAATGATTAAGACCCCGAGATCCAGACCCAAACAACCAAATTGAGCTCTTGTGAGCCAACAACTCATGCAGACATTAGACTGAATTACTACATCAAGCTAGAATCTCTCAGATTGCTGAATAAAACAGCAGAAAGGAATGCTGGGAAAGTATCAGAGCAATGACACAAGTTTCAGAAACTGGAACGTGTCAGAAACCCTCTAAGTTCTCAGGAAGTGAGTTAGGTCTACAGGCCCGAGTAAGCCTTTACTTCCAATCTGATTACATCGGACGAGTAACAGAAAGGAGGAAGGCAAGCTTCATGCAGCCCTTCCATTTAAGATACAGGATTACGTTATCTGCAAATGTGAAGCTGTGGCAGCTGGTGGACTGTGGTTGTGGAGCCTCCCCTCCCCCGGTGATAATAATGTCTAAACAGGTAGAATCCCAAGATAACCACAGAACTCAATAACTCACTTCTGGCAGCTCTATTTCTTTTTTAATTAACATCTTTTCCAAGCAAGAGGCAGACCGCGCTGCAGGGACAGATTTCTGATAAACACACCTTGACAGCAGCAGATAAACAGGATCTTTGGGCTGAGGGATCCCGGCCAAGGAACTGGTGACAGCAATTATTCACCATGGCTGTGCAGCAGGGCCTGATGGGCCCTGTCCCTCCCTTTAAAAAGATTTGCCATCAAAGTCAACCCAAAGTCACAGCTGAGGGACGGGACAAACTACTTCCCCAAATGCTTGCAATGCCCAAAGAACCAGCAGATTCGTGGTATCCTGACTGTGCAAATCCCAGCAACCCCAGTTCTGTAAGTGGCATTCTCTGTGCTTAAAATTTCTAAATAAAATGTTTAAGCTCAGGATATTTCTTCCTGATAGAACAATTTTGTCTACTGAGATCATAGGTGCTGCAAAACAATCGAGAAGGAATCCAAAATCGCTGCTCTACTTACAGGCCAAATGGTAATTACCAAGCCCCCATCACTATTAAAACCAGAGTCCTGAACTGGCAGGTAGATACTTATTTGGTGAAGTGTTTTAACACTTACCAGGAACTGAAGTTCACCAGATCATTCAACATATGTAATCGAAAGTGCATTTCCAGTTCCTCCAGCTCCATTTAATAAAGCAAAACACATAGATGAGAGGTAACTCACAAAGCCACAGTGCTTAAACAACGTAACTGGTTTTTAAAGAGGGCTTTAAAAAGTAATACTGCCCTTGCCTTTGCAGGTTCGCACATCACAGACCCTTCACTCTGACCAGCTGCATCTACCTGCTTCTGTGCCAGGGGCACTGCCACACTGCACTCTGGGATCTGCAACATCCCTGACACACATGTGAATTTACTGCTTTGTGTTAGCTTCCATCACTGTGACAAAAAAAAAAAAAAGAACTGAGCTAATTGATTTTAAAGTAGGAGAGGTTTATTTGGCTCATTATTCAGAGTTTTCAATCCAGAGTCACTCTTATATTGTACCTGCAGTAACACAGGAAGTGGTAACAGGGGAGTGCACAGAGGCTGTCTGTTCTCCTCTGGGTCCCAGTGTCCCCTTCCAGAACACTCCCCCAATGACCTAACCTTCTCCGACCTGCCTATACCTCTTAAAGGTTTCACAGGCTAGAGACCAAGCCTTTTGAGCATGGCTGTCTTGGAGTCAGTCCAGATTTAAAGTTAGAACCTCCTGTAGCTGCTACCTGGTCTCCAGGTTTTGTTTTTGGTTGGTTTGTTTGTTTTGGGGACATTTTGAGACAGGGTTTCATTATGTAGCCCCAGAAAGCCTGAAACTCACTATGTGGATCAGGCTGGCCTTGAACTCACAGAGATCCAGAGGCACTTTGATTGGCCTGTCCTTACTCATGTCTTGGTTTCCTTGCTTCTTTGGCCTCCTGGCCTGTTTTATCCTCAGAATTAAAGCGCAGGGTAGCCTACATACACTGGAACCAGACAGGAGACCTTTCCAGCGACCTTGGCCTCATCAGCCACTAATGACTCCTACCTCTCAGCCTCACTTCAGGGTGAAACTACTCAGGTCTTAGAATGACAAACAAACAAGAGAACATTCCATCTCATTTCACCCAAATATATGCTGATATGTCACTGGATGTATTATTTCTGAGTGGCAGATAATGAGAGGTAGATGTGAAGGTCTAGCAGAGAAAAGCTGCTCTGAGCTGGTGACATAATCTCGTACATCCATCCTTTAAAACCTCAATTTCTGTTTGTTGTATTCTTTGGATCAAGGTGCTTTCCATTCATCAGTGATGATTCTAGAAAAGGTTAGGTGAAGAGTGGGGAGGGGCGTGCAGCTCCTTATAAGGCATGTATGTAACTGCAAACTGTTGAGTTAGAAAAGAGAAAAAAATATCCACAGGAAATCAGAGGAGAGAGTAATTACTCCAAGCTAGCGTGACTCAGGAATGGCTTACTGAGCTGGCAGCATCTGACTTAAGGCTTGAGAGATAAGGAAAATGTAATCACACATAAATAAAGGAGTCAGATGTGGTGGTTTATAGCTGTGTGCCTCTCAACACTCAGGAGATCCAACCTGGGCTACATAGCGAGTTCCAAGACAGCTCAGACAACACAATGAGACCCTTTGTCAACATCAAGAGAAAAGGAGTAAGAAAAAGAAAGAGGAGGAAGAGGAGGGGGAGGAGGAGTGAGGATAAACAGCATTCCAGAGAGAGAACTAATACGACAAATGCAAAAAGGTGATGGGACGTACTCAAATAAGCTGGGACCTCTGGGCTTTAAAACTGAACTGTCTCACTATCAGAAAGACCTAGGGAAAAGCCCATAATGTCATCTGTGTCTTCATCTATAAAATGGAAAGAATACAACTTTTCCATTTAGAATTCTGTGATGAAATCTACAGTAGAAGGCAATCAATTGCAGTCAATGTATTGGATACACGTAGGCTACAAAGATGTATATATGAAACTGGTGTGTGGGAAATTAGGTTGGATATTTGCTCTGGGGCCTTCATATGTGGCACTTCAAAATCAAACTCAAGAGGCTTCAGCACTGAGTGATATGGAGCACAAGTTGGCTTGGCTAGAACTGCACTCAAGTTAACCTGGTAGTAATAGGAAAGGCATTTTTGGAAGAGAGCAACCAGGACAGAAAGTACAGTTAGGTACAAAGAAATTCATGCAAAATACATGAATGAGCAGATTGAAGACATTAAGACTGTGCTGGAGAGATGGCTCACCAATTAAAAGCACTGACTCAGGGCTGGAGAGATGGCTCAGTGGTTAAGAGTGCCGACTGCTCTTGCAGAAGACCCAGGTTCGATTCCCAGCACATGGTGGCTAAGAACTGTCTTTAACTCCAGTTCCAGGGGAATCCAACGCCCTCTTCTGACTTCCACAGCATTGCACGACACAGGTGCACCAACCTACATGTAGACAGTACATTCATACACATAAAAAATAATAAATAAAAAAAATTTTTTTAAAAGTACCGGCTGCTCTTGCAGAAGACCCGGGTTTGGTTCCCATCAGCAATGTGGTGACTGACACCAATCATTAACTCCAGTTCCAGGGGATCCAATGTCCCCTTCTTGCCTCACTGGGCATTATGTGTACATGGGTGACTTACATACATGTAGGTAAAACATACATAAAATAAAAATAAATTACTCAAATTTTAAGACATTAGAAAGTATACAAACTCCTAAGAACTGGCAAGTAGATGGATATTATCTTTAAAGGAAATACATAAATGAGATAATGCCACAGGGAGACTTCAAGAACACAAAGGAGAAATTGGAAGGAAAAATGATTAAAGGAATTAAGCTCTAGGCTGTGGTAGAACATGTGACTATAGTTCTAATCACAGGGGGAAGATCTTTTAAACTTAGAGCACATGGTAGTTGAACTGGGCCTTTTGTTTCCTGCACAACAAAAGGGCTATGATTGAATAGGCTTTGTCTGGTTTGTGCACCAGCAATCTTGATTGCTAGCTTGCTTGAGATAGGGTGCCTCAGTTCTCCAACCACGTAGGCAACACCAGAGCCTTGGGATGAACATGCGACAGCAAACAGGAGCACAAGAGCACTCTTTACGACTTCCTGGCTACTCAGTGTCTCCCTTCTTCCTGTGAGAAGTCTTCAGTGTGGGTTCTAATGACAGGAACCAAAGGAGGCCAATTTAGCCAAACAGACATTTTCCCAGAAAACAATTTGAAGTAGTGAAGCAGTGGTGAGGCATGGTTCAGGAGCCAGCCTCTGCAGCAGCATGGAACAGTGTTTAAAGTTAGCCAATATCCTTCCAAGGTTTCTTTTACTGCTTAGGCTAGCCAGAGTTGGATTCCATCACCACAGAACTTCAAAGCGTCTCTGCTGTCATGAATTCCTTCTGGTCTAATAAAAAGCAGAGCAAGCAAGTGATGCTAAGATGGGGCTCTTGGGGGTACACCTCCTGGCCCTGCTCTTGTGACTGTGACCTTGAACAAGCTGTTCAACCTCACTTCTCCATCTGTAAAACAAGGGTTCATGTCATGGTGGGGACATAAGAATGAACTGGACAATGCAGTGTTATCCACAGACCTGACACATAATCAGCACAAATTGAGTCAGAGGTGATTATAATACTGTAATGGACAATCACAGTACAGGCATCCCTTAAATTAGCCATGGTCTCTGGAGTATTTCATAACTGAGAAAGGATGGTAGAGCACACAAATATATTACACAAAACTCTGTATGCCAGTTTACAAACTGTTCTTTCATAAAGTAGTCACATTTGTGTCACTGGAGTATTAGACCATCACTAAAGGCTGCCAAAGGGTTTCAGGATTCAGCTGAAAATTTAGGACAGGCACACAGATATCAAAAAGTGACCAAAACAGTAAACTTGTGCATCAAAAGGGTTATAAAAGACTGAGAAAAAGATGCAAGACAGGACTTAACATGTATGACAGAATCCATGAGCTCTGGTGGGGAGTTGGGGGGCATGACGGGTGGGCATGGATGGGGGAATGAGTCTAAATTTGATTAAGAAATGTATGAAATGCACTCAATAAAAATTAACTTAAAAAAGAAACTATAAAGAAAAAAAAAGCATCAAGGGACATTTGATTCAAGCCTTGAGAGTGTCAGAAACACAAAAGGCCTCACAGTAACAGGGTCTGCTTCAATATTCCTAGGGATTCTGGTTAAACAAATGAAGACTGCAGACAAAACAAAATCAGGATCCTCACCAAAGAACACAGCAAGAACCCCAGGATGAGGAGACAGCTGAGGTCCCCCAGGAAAGTCTCTCTGTGGAGCAGACCCTGCTGCAGATTTCTGGGACCTTCTTTCTCAGAAAATCTAAACATGAGCTGTGCATAACTGTAGGCTTTATCAGTTCTTCAAAAATGTATCCATCCTTCGCGTCATCTAATGCAATGACCTACAGGGCTTTCAATTTCAGGATCATCTAATGCAACTTTGGGGAATCTGATTTCATTTTTCCTCCCATTTTCTGATTGTCCTCACCCCCATTTACTGAAAAAGCCCTTCTTGTCCTGTGACTCTGCAGTTCCACTTCTGAAATAAATCAAGAGTCCACGTGTGCAGCCACCTTCCTGCCCCATTCGTTGATCTCTATCCCTGCACCAGTGATGCCCTGCTTTGATTGCTGTTTTACTGTTACACTCCTACCCAGCAGCCTCCGCTCCCTCATTCTGTCCAGTTCTCACTGCTCTCTGTATCTTCACAGACACTTTACAGTCAGCTTGTCAAATTCCACCAAAGGGGGAAAACTGCTGAAATTTGTATTGGAATTACAGAATTCATAGCATAGAACGGGCAGCATTAGCATCCTCACAGTACTGAAAAACAACGGTAAGCAGATCTCACCTGGGTGCAGGGGAATATTAACACCAAACTAAATCCTGAGTTTAGGCTATTATAGGGCTCTGGGGACCCAATGTACTGAAATAAGACTCTTGTGACAAACAGAAGACTTGTTATCTCACAATAACTAGCAAAGGCAGAGCATGCCTTTAGCAAAGTGATAGAGTTAATAGGCAACTACAATTTGCCAATTGGTAATATAAATCATAAGTGGTTTTATAGGATTCTTCCAGTATTCTTTTGCTAATGAGACCCACATGATTTCCAGTGCTTCATTCTCTTCCATCACAATTTAACAACTGTTTCAAATAAATCATAACAGCATGTAAGGAAAGAAACAGTGGTTTGAATGTTGTTCAGTAGGACTATATAGGAGCAGGGGGTTTTTTCAACTTAAAGTTAAATATGCATATTAAAATAGAGGGGTGGCCAACAATGGCCATGAAGAATAAAATGTCCACGCTTGTAGCAGGGTTACAGAATGGGAAGGAAAAGTGTTCTCATTCAACCAGCAGCTGAGCCCCTCATTCCGTCCTGACCTTTCTCTATCAGGCCCTGTGTTCTTCATACCTGACATTGTGGACCACATCCTGAGGCTTCTCTGCTCTCTAGACTCCCGGAGGTCTCAAATGATGGGAGGCAGGTAGAAGAACAGAGAGGGCGAGAATAAAAGCTGGTATGCATTGCCTGATCCATCCTACAGAGCCACTAGCTTTGAGGGGCATCTATACATCTCTGTGTATAGCCTGACTCCAGTGACTGCTTTACCCCTGGAGCAGGTTCAGTGCATGCTAAAGTAAAGATAAGTGCAAGTTCTAATCCTTAGTCATTATGAATTAAGCCATATTTGGGTATCAGGGCTTTGTAGACATAATCAGGTTAAGATGAGACACAGTAATTAGATAGTGAGCTCATAAGAGAAAGGAGAAGGAATTTTGAATGAAGAGACACTGAGTACTCACAAAGTCATGTGCTGATGGAGGCAGTGTGAAGTTATAGAGCCGCAGGCCGGGGAATGCCAGCCGCAGATTGCGTGGGGTCAACAGAACCAGGAGGTGAGGGAGAGCATAGGCCTCCAGTGCCTTGCTTTCAGAAAAATGGTATCTGGTGTGTGTGTGTGTGTGTGTGTGAGAGAGAGAGAGAGAGAGAGAGAGAGAGAGAGAGAGAGAGAGAGAGAGAAAGAGGAGAGTAGACAGAGAGAGAGACAAGAGAGTAGAGAAAGAAATGTACACGGTTGTACACCGGTGTATACGGAGGCCAGATCAGGATAGCTGGATGTCTTTCTTCCTCTATCACTCTCTGCCTCGTTGCTTTGAAACAGGGTCTGTTGCTGAACCAGAAGCTCTCACTTTCATTCAGCTAGGCTGGCCGGCCTGTGAGCTCAGTATCCACCTGCCCCCACCCCTAATACTAGACGCTCTCAGTATCCACCTGCCCCCACCCCTAATACTAGACGCTCTCAGTATCCGCCTGCCTCCACCCCTAATACTAGACGCTCTCAGTATCCACCTGCCTCCACCCCTAATACTAGACACTCTCAGTATCCGCCTGCCTCCACCCCTAATACTAGACACTCTCAGTATCCACCTGCCTCCACCCCTAATACTAGACACTCTCAGTATCCACCTGCCTCCACCCCTAATACTAGACACTCTCAGTATCCACCTGCCTCCACCCCTAATACTAGACGCTCTCAGTATCCACCTGCCTCCACCCCTAACATTAGACACTCTCAGTATCCACCTGCCTCCACCCCTAATACTAGACGCTCTCAATATCCACCTGCCCCCACCCCTAATACTAGACGCTCTCAGTATCCGCCTGCCTCCACCCCTAATACTAGACACTCTCAGTATCCGCCTGCCTCCACCCCTAACATTAGACACTCTCAGTATCCACCTGCCTCCACCCCTAACATTAGACACTCTCAGTATCCACCTGCCTCCACCCCTAACATTAGACACTCTCAGTATCCACCTGCCTCCACCCCTAACATTAGACACTCTCAGTATCCACCTGCCTCCACCCCTAACATTAGACACTCTCAGTATCCACCTGCCTCCACCCCTAATACTAGACGCTCTCAGTATCCACCTGCCCCCACCCCTAATACTAGACACTCTCAGTATCCACCTGCCTCCACCCCTAACATTAGACACTCTCAGTATCCACCTGCCTCCACCCCTAACATTAGACACTCTCAGTATCCACCTGCCTCCACCCCTAACATTAGACACTCTCAGTATCCACCTGCCTCCACCCCTAACATTAGACACTCTCAGTATCCACCTGCCTCCACCCCTAACATTAGACACTCTCAGTATCCACCTGCCTCCACCCCTAACATTAGACACTCTCAGTATCCACCTGCCTCCACCCCTAACATTAGACACTCTCAGTATCCACCTGCCTCCACCCCTAACATTAGACACTCTCAGTATCCACCTGCCTCCACCCCTAATACTAGACACTCTCAGTATCTGCCTGCCTCCACCCCTAATACTAGACACTCTCAGTATCCGCCTGCCTCCACCCCTAATATTAGACACTCTCAGTATCCACCTGCCTCCACCCCTAATACTAGACGCTCTCAGTATCCGCCTGCCCCCACCCCTAATACTAGATGCTCTCAGTATCCACCTGCCTCCACCCCTAATATTAGACACTCTCAGTATCCACCTGCCTCCACCCCTAACATTAGACACTCTCAGTATCCACCTGCCTCCACCCCTAACATTAGACACTCTCAGTATCCACCTGCCTCCACCCCTAACATTAGACACTCTCAGTATCCACCTGCCTCCACCCCTAACATTAGACACTCTCAGTATCCACCTGCCTCCACCCCTAACATTAGACACTCTCAGTATCCACCTGCCTCCACCCCTAACATTAGACACTCTCAGTATCCACCTGCCTCCACCCCTAATACTAGACGCTCTCAGTATCCACCTGCCTCCACCCCTAATACTAGACGCTCTCAGTATCCACCTGCCTCCACCCCTAATACTAGACGCTCTCAGTATCCACCTGCCTCCACCCCTAATATTAGACACTCTCAGTATCCACCTGCCTCCACCCCTAATACTAGACGCTCTCAGTATCCGCCTGCCTCCACTCCTAATACTAGACACTCTCAGTATCCGCCTGCCTCCACCCCTAATACTAGACATACAGACACCAGAAACCAGGCCCAGCTTTGATGTAACTGCTGAGACCCTGCACTCAGGTCTTCATGCACAGAGCAAGCACTCTTACCCACGAGCAATCTCTCCAGCATCTCACTGGACATCTGTTTGTGGAGGTTTCTTAGAGCAGCCCTAGGAACTAGTACATCCCTTTAGTAGACTCCTACAGCAAACTAGAGGCTCTCACCAGCACCCAGGAACCTTCCTATTGCTTATAGTTTTCCTGTACCATAGTCTTTGTAGTCACTTAAGCACAGTGGAATGAAGGACATCAAATCAAAGAAGAATATGTACAGAATTACATATTTATGCAAAATACCAAAATGGAAAAATATATATTAATCAAAAGTACAAACAAAATCTCTCAGGTGTTGGGTTTGTTAAGCAGGATAAAGAGTATATGAGTATTGGGGATAGAGAGAGGGCTCAGCAGTTAAGAGCACTGGCTGTTTTTGCACAGGACCTGGATTTGGTTCTCAGCACCCACATGGCTGCTAACAGCCATTCATAACTCCAGTTCCAGGAGATTTAATGCCCTCTTCTGACTTCCTTAGGCACTGCATGACATGGGTGCACTTACAGGCAATACACTCATACACCTAAAATAAAAATAATAAAATATTTTTTAAAAAAGGGTACATAGTGGTGACTTTATCATGTGTTTAACTAGACATATATTTTTTGTTCATTATGGTCAAGATGATTCAATTAGCAATGAAATTAGTAATGTTAACTTAGTTAATGTAATTAATGAACAAGCCATTTTGCTATCATGTGCTTTGGAAATGATGTAGTAAAATATTTATTTTTAACAGAGCCTGGTCTCTAACTCCGGGTCTCAAGTGATCTCCCCACCTTATCCTTCTGAGACTACAAATGTGTATCACTGAGCCAAGTGAAAATGATATATTACCCCTGTGATTTTCCTTCCCCAAATTCAAAATCTCAACATGACCATTAAAAATTACAAGACAGGGGCTGGGCATAGGAGTTCATTGATCCCAGTACTCAGAGGCAGAGACAGGTAGATCTCTGTGACATCCAGGCCAGCCTGGTCTACATAGTTAAGTTCCAGGCCAGCTGGGGCTACAGGGAAATGATATATGACAGCAGCTGAGGCGATGGCTCACTTGGTAGAGTGTTTGCTGCATAAACATGACGAGCTGATATGCAATAACTGAGGCCAAAGCGATGACTCAGGGGTTTCTTGCTGCTCTTGCAGACAACCTGGGTTCCCTTCCCAGCACCCACCTGGTGGCTCACAACCATCCACAATTCCAGGATATCCAGTGTCTTTTTCTGGCTTCCATCAGTACCAGACACACACATGGTGCACATACATTCAGGCAAAATATCTGTACACATAAAAACAAATAAATCTTTAAGTTGTGTAATAAGCTGTTGAAAGACAATAGCAAGGATAGAATTTTAAAAGCAGCCAAATAAAGTGACTCATCAGGTACAAAAAGATTCCCAATAAGACTGTGAACTGATTTCTCATCAGAAACCACAAAGAAGAAAGGAAGAAGGATGGAATATTTAAAGTGATGGAAGAATAATGAGTGTCAACCAAGAATTCTGTGTCTGGCAAAATGATACTTCTTACTATGGCTAGCTAAATTCTGCCAAGCAGATTTCATAATTATATAAAGACTACACATAAAAAGTAGGTTATAATATTTTAAATGAATGAAACAAATTAATGAGAAGTGTAAATTTTATTGAGTAAATGATATTTTCTATCACAATTAAAAACGCTATCTGGAAAGCAACTTTTTTTTGATCTTTTCAAGACGGGGTCTCCCTCTAGCCCCAGCTGTCCTGTAACTCACTCTGTAGACCAGGCTGGCCTTGAACTCACAAAGATCTGCCTGCCTCTGCCTCCCAAGTGCTAGGATTAAAGGCGTGCACCACCATGCCCAGTGAGAGCTACTTCTAAAGGTAAAAAAGAGCACTTTCACCTTTTTAGGAGCTGTTCTAGTTTGTCTTCCATTGCTGTGACAAAACACTCTGACCAACACCAATTTGGGGAGGAAAGAGTTTATTCACCTTACATCTCCTGGGTCACAGTTCATTACTTAGGGAGCCCAAGGCAGGAAATCAGGGCAGGAACCTGGAGGCAGGAGCTGAAGCACAGGCCATGGAGGAATGCTGTTCACTGGCTTGCTCCCCTGGCTCATGCCCAGCCTGCCTTCTTATATGGTACACAACAACCTGCCCAGGGTGGCACCACTCATTGTGGGCTGGGTCCTCCCACAGTGCTCGACAATCAAGACAATACTCCACAGATGTGGCCACAGGCCAATCCAATGGAGCCAATTCCCCACTTGAGGCTCCCTCAACCCAGGTGTGTCAAGTTGACACTAAAGCTATCCACCACAGGAGCACATTAATTTTTGTTTTGGAACATTTACTAATAAAAAGACAAAAGGCTACAACATATTCACGGTTTGTATATTTGTTTACCTCTTCAAGATTTGTCAATGTAGTCATTTTAAAATCAAATTAGGACCATTCCATCTGTTTTAAAACTAGTTATATTTTACTTAATATACAATGATTTTCCCTGTTGCCTTCAATATATTTAAGAATTATTTTACACCATAGTGAAATAGTGTTTATAATAGAAGAGTTTAGAATTGGAGTTAAACCAAAAGCAAAAATATCATCTAAAATTCCATCAGTGCTTACAAAGAAGTAAACTTATGATGGCTTTTCTTTTATTTTAATACATAAACAAGAAGTTATACTACATAATTGCTAAAAATATGTGTCTACACTTAGCCCAACAGTGAATGTCCTTCTATATCAGTAACTGAAGAACAATGTTCAGTGCATTAGGATACATTTAATTAATACTTACATAATGTCCAGGCTAAAGTTTACATATAACATTGTGATAAACACTTCCTATCATAAGCATCTGTGCTTTAGAAGCAGAAGTAGAAGCAATATTGATCAAAGGATAGGTGTACCATCCTTTCATATTTGAAAAAGTCCTTCCACAAATAGCTCTCTAAATACAAAGTAGGCCTGCTCTCTAGCATCAAGTTAATTTTTTTCTCTACTAATAAACAGTCCATAGGGAAAAACTTGGATTTTGTTGCTATTTTCTTTTTATTGTAATTTTTATTAGTGATGTAGAATGTTTAAAAAATTTATGGTTCTATGTCCTTTACCAAATTATCATATCATGTATTCTGCTGCTTTTTCTCTTTCTTAAAAATTTTATTTATCTTGTATGTGTATGAATGTACTGTCTGCATGTAGGTTTGTACACCTGTGTCGTGCAATGCTGCGGAGGTCAGAAGAGGGTCTTGGATTCCCCTGGAATTGGAGTTACAGACGATTCTCAGCCGCCATGTGGATGCTGGGGATCGAACCCGGGTCCTCTGCAAGAGCAGTTGGTGCTCTTAACCACTAGGCTATCTCTCCAGCCCTGCTTTTTCTCTTATAAATATGAGTAGCTCTTTGTATTATTCATGATATGACTTATGCACACTTTTTCCAATTTTCTTTCTTGACATCTCAGTCAGAATTCATGGGAGGCAGAAAGTCAAATGGGCACCTTTAAACACAGGTATACAGGTATACACTAAATGCACTAAGTGTATTATATATATATATATATATGTGTATACTTATAAATGTATGTATATGTAGCAATAATAATCAATGAGGAGAAGAAACTGAGAAACTGAGAGAGAGTCTGGACATGGGAGGAACTTGTTGGGGGTTGGGAGGGGTGGAAATAATGCAGAAAATACTCATATGAAAGTCTTAAAAATAAAAATATTAAATTTTTAAAAATCAAAATACAAAGCTAAAGAATACAGCATTTCTGATTAACAGATTCCAGTTTTTCATTTAGACAACTTTTCCTTTATCATTTCTTCTTCTGTGTTTTCACAAAGAGGTCCTATGGAACTCCCAAGATCACATAAACAAAAGGTATATGAAACCCTGAAGGTCAGAAAATGTGTCACCTACATGTAGCATACGGCTCAAGAGCATTTAATACATAAGCAACTTAATCTGGAATACTTAGCACGTATACAACATAAATATACATTTGGTCCTTATGCATATAACAGGAACCCCAATTTTTCATCTGGGATAAAATTTGTGTGAACCTTTATAACTTTAACGTGGTAGCCAGTGGGCAAATGTGATTATTATTGAGTGCTTACAATCTGTCTGTATGACACCAAATGCTAATTTTTCATCTAAACATATACAGCAAAAAAATTTAAACTTGAAACAAACATTAAAACATCTCAATTGGGAGGGGGGGGGCTGCACATTCATGCATATACCCCACACAGACAATAGGCAAATACACAAAATTAAAGAAAAAAAAATCTTTTTTAAATCTCAATTTTATATTAATTATAATGTTGCAATAGATTTTGTTGCAAAAAGATACTGTTTTAAATTAAATGTTCTATAGTTTTTTGAAGTATTCCCTTATGATTGTCTGGATCTTTACTTTGTCTGTTGTGATGTTTCCCCTTTCATCACTAATATTATTAATTTAAAGTTGCTCTTTTTTATTTATTTATTTATTTTTTTGGTTAACTGGGCTAGAGGTCTGTCTATTTTGTTTATCTTTTCAAAGAACCAGCTTTTGGATTTGTTGATTCTATGTATTGTTTGCTTTGTTTCTAATTCATTGATTTCTGCTCTGATTTTTGTGATTTCTTCCTGTCTTTTGGGTTTAGGGTACATTTGTTGTTGTCTCTCAAGTGTTTTTAGCTATGGTGTTAGATCCTTTATTTGTTTCCTTTCTGTTTTTTTATGTGGGCACTTAGGGCTATAAATTTCCCTCTCAAGACTGCTTTTAAAGTATCTCACAAGTTTTGTTGTATTGTCTTTTTTGTTCAATTCCATGAATACATTTATTTCACTTTTTATTTCTTCCCTGACCCACTCATTATTCAGGACGGTGTTGTTTAGTCTCCATGTATTCTTGTACCTAGTTGGACTTATTCCGTTATTCATATTGAGCTTTATTGCACTGTGGTCTGATAGAATGCATGGAATAATTTCAATCCTTTTGTATTTGTTGAGATATCTTTTGTGCCCCAGTATGTGGTCGATACACTAAATTTGAAAACCCAAGAGAAATGGATGAATATTTGAAATTCTGGGAACCAACAAAGCTTAACCAACAAGATATTGACGGTTTAAACAGACCCATAATATTTGAGGAAATTGAAGATGCAATAAAAAAACCTCCCAACTAAAAAAAGCCCAAGCCCAGATGGTTTCACGGCAGAATTCTATAAAACAATTAAAGAGGTACTACAACCATTACTATTCAATCTGTTCAGAAGGATACACACAGGAAGTCTGCCAAATTTCCTTCTATGAAGCCAGCATCACCCTAATACCGAATCCAGGCAAAGATACAACCAAAAAACAAAGCTATAGATCCATTTCATTAATGAACATGGATACAAAAGTTCTCAATGAAATACTCGCAAACCACATACGGACCTACATCAAAAAGATCATCCATCATGACCAAGTTGGATTCATACCAGAGATGCAGGGATGGTTCAACATACAAAAATCAATAAATACTATAAAATACATAAATGGACTGAAAGACAAAAACCACACAATCATCTCAATTGATGCAGAAAAAGCCTTTGACAAGATCCAGCATCCCTTCATGTTTAAAGTCCTAGAGGGAATTGGACTGAAGGGAACATTTCTCAACATGATCAAAGCCATACATAGCAAACCCACTGCCAACATCACCCTAAATGGAGAAAAATTGGAAACATTTCCCTTAAAGGTGGGAACCCTGCAAGGCTGCCCCTTATTGCCACTCCTCTTTAACATAGTGCTTGAAAC
>VZQC01013352.1:768182-819528 GCA_009823505.1 Rhizomys pruinosus | reverse complement strand
AGGAGGCATGGTAGAATGTAAGGGCTGTGGAGAGATAGGGGTGAATCATGAGACTACAGCAATATAGACTGGGCACCTAATTGATCAACATGCCTGTGCATACAAGCATCACCAACTGGAATGGGAACCATGGGTTGTTCAAAATTTGGACAAAGATACTTGCAAAATGCACCAATTACCTAATTGTATGGCAAACTGAGTAACATCAATGTTATCTGAAAACAACTGTTATTATATTGTAGAATCCCTTAAAAATAAACGAATAAAAGAGGAAAAAAGAAGAAAATGACATCAAAAGATGGAAAGATCTTCCATGATGTGGGTTGGAAAAATCGATATAGTAAAGATGTCCATTTTACCCAAATTGATATACAGATTCAATGCAATCCCAATCAAAATCCCCATGAGCTTCTTCACAGACTTGGAAAAAAAATCCTTGAATTCATATGAAAAAACAAAAGATGCTGAATAGCAAAAGCAACCCTGAGTGAAAAATGCAATGGGGTGGGGGGGGATTGCCCTACCAGACTTCAAGCTATATTACAGGGCCGTAGTCATAAAGACAGCCTGGTACTGGCACAAAACATACCCATTGACCAATGGAACAAAATTGAAAATCCAAACTTGAGCTCATACAATTTCAGGAACCTTATATTTGACAAAAAGGCAAAAAAACCTCAATGGAGGAAGGATAGCCTCTTCAGCAAATGGTGCTGGCAAAACTGGATCACCATTTGTAGAAGAACAAAATTAAACCCCTACCTTTCACCCTAATCAAAAATCAATTCCAAGTGGATCAAAGATCTCAATGTAAAACCTGAACCCCTGAAAGTGATAGAAGAAAAAGTTGGTAACAACCTACAAGACATAGGTGTAAGAAAAGACTTTCTAAATCAGACAGCAGCTGCACAGGAAATAAGGTCAACAGTCAACAAATGGGACCTCATCAAACTCAAAAGCTTCTGTACAGTGAAACAATCAAGGAAGTGAAGAGAAAACCCACAGAGTGGGAGGAAATCTTCACCAGTGATTCATCTGACAGAGCATTAGCTTCAAGAATATATAGACTTCTCAAAAAACAAAGAAGTAAGAAAACAAATGACCTACTCAAAAGATGGAGTAAAGAGCTGAACAGAGACTTCACCAGTGAGAAATTAAAGGTGGCTGAGAAACATCTTAAAAAGTGTTCAACATCATTAATAATTAAGGAAGTGCAAATTAAAACCCCTCTCAGATATCATCTAACTCTAATACTACTAGCTAAGATCAAGAAAACAAAAGACAACAGATGCTGGAGAGGTTGTGGGGAAGGGGGAACACTCATTCACTGCTGGTGGGAATGTAAACTTGTACAACCACTATGGAAACCAGTGTGGAGAACCCTTAAAAGACTCAAAATGGGCCTACCACCTAACCCAGCCATACCACTCCTGGGTATATACCCACAAGACTCATCCTACCACAAAGATACATGCACATCCATGTTTATTGCAGCTCTCTTCACAATAGCAAAGAGCTGGAACCAAACTAAATGTCCCTCAACTGACAAGCGGATGACAAAAATGTGGTACATCTACACAATGGAGTACTACTCAGTGGTAAAGAAAGATGACATGAACTTTGCAGTTAAGTAGATGGAACTCAAAGCCATTATGCTGAGTGAAGTAACACAGTCTCAGAAAGACAAACAGAGAATGGTCTCCCACATTTGTGGATGCTAACACCAAATCTCCAAATGAAAGGCAAGCTGAAAAACATTATCATTATATTTCTGTTTATCTGAAAGTAACTGTGTTGTTATAATGTAAATCTCTTAATGGGCTCTAGAATCGATCCACCACTTACTTTCAGACTCTGTAATTACTGTATATGAGTGGAAAGTATGTATTCATATTTTAGAGTAATATAAAATTAAAACAGGAAAATGTGAATTCCTAAACATAAAAAAGACTGAGAGAAAGATGCAGGACAGTTATGGCAGAATGCATGATATGGGGTGGGGTGGGGGGAAGGGAAATGGGAATATGTCTAAACTGAACTGAGAAATGATGTCTGCAATACACAAAACATCAATAAAAGCATTATAAAAATAAATAAATTAAATAAATGTGCTACTAAAATTAATTTTGTTCATTTCCTTTTTCTTGAGGTGATGTAGCTACTAGAGCAATTTTAATTACTCCTAAGGTTTGAACCATGACTCACACTATGCTTCTTTCTGTCTGGCAGACCTGATCTGGATCAGATCAAATCCCCACTCCTTGACTCCTCTTTTAATTTAGGCCCCTGCTCTGCACAGCGTGCTCCCTAGAAGGCCTTGTAGAGTTCACCTAAGAGGCTAGTAAAAATACAAACTTCAGATCCCACCTCAGAATCACTAAATCATAATCTGGGCTTTAACAAGGCCCTTCCCAATGGGGCTCCAATGCATAATAAAATGAGAACCACGACTTCAGTTAAACATCCCAAACTTGTCTTTCAGCCCTTAGCACTGACGGTCCACATGATAAGGAAAGACTAGGGAACACACATCGAAGGACAGGGAAGGGAATCAGGGAACTACTGAAAAAACAAGCTTAACTTAGACTTCTCTTGAGGGGAGAGTGAGACAAACCCCGACCCAGGTGGAGAGTTGGCAACTCCCTAGAGCAATGACATAAAACTAGATAATTTTATTAAAGGGGGCTTTTGCGTTGGGTCATGTGTTTGCAATCAAGCTATGCACTCACTGTATTTATTTTATGGAGTTCTTGGAGGGGTAATTTCAGAACCTATATAGTCAATTTGTGCTTTAGCCTCAATTTTACTACTTTTCCTATACATAAAATTTGATTGTTGGGTAACACATTCTTTGAACTAGGCTACTTTGTTCTTTCTTAACTAACATGCAGCATCTCTTTCAATTCTTAACAAATGTTTATCATCACATCTGAGAAAAGCTGTAACTGTATGCTGCTCCTGTGTGGCACTGGTAAGTCAACCATGCCCATACCCATGAGAACATGAGTAGCACCAACTGGACTCCATGGGGGGGCGGGGAGGGAGGGAGGGAGGGAGGGAGAGAGAGAGAGAGAGAGAGAGAGAGAGAGAGAGAGAGAGAGAGAGAGAGAACACAAATCTGTGAGATTGGGGTAGATGGAACTAGGAGGAGGAGGAGTAAACATGCTCAGAATACATTGTATAGGGTCTGGAGAGATGGCTCAGTGGTTAAGAGCACTGGCTGCTCATGCAGACGACTAGAGTTCAGATCCCAGCACCCACATGGAGGCTAACAACCATCCATAACTCCAATTCCGGGGGATCCCAACACTTCTTCTGGCCTCCAGGGATACTGCAGACAGAATATTCATCACATAAATAAATACACTGTATAAATTCTCAAGGAATAAATTGCATATATATTTATGTATGTATATACTTCCTTTACCTCAGCTTAGAGCCACATTGTTACCAAAGCCCATCCTTTAGGTTAGAAGTTACACAACATAGAAGATATTCAGGCTGTATAGGTTGTGACAGTTGTGCAGGCTACAGAGGTTACACAGATCTAAAGAGGTTTTACAGATTATAGAGGTTTTATAGCTTTCACAGTTTATAAAGCAAAGATTTGAATTTTTATCTTTGAAAAAGACCTCTCTCAGTCCTGTGTACACTTCCTCTGCCCAGTAACTAGGAGACTCGACTACTAAGCCATTTGCCCCGCAAGCTACCTTATCAGGAAAACCCAATCAAATGGTCTCCTCTTCATGTTCTGCCTGGCTAATACAAAAAACACAGTGGTAAAAGGTGTGCTGTGAGGAACAGAAGGAATCGGGTTTGCCATGGCCCACTCTGAGTGACAGTAAAGGACTGCTAAAGCCAAATCTGAGTCAAGAATGCCCACACACTCATCACAGCCCAGGAGACTGTGGTGGCTGGCCAACTAATTTTTACCTCTCAGTTCTGTTCAATGCACCATGTGTAACTGTGGGCCAATAGCTGTTGTTTCTGTTTACCTAATTTTATAACAGTTTTAATGCCTGGTCATACGGGCACACTCACATCCTTTTCTAAGGTTTTCTTTGTTATTTTTTTTGAGATCTTTGTTGTTGTCACTAAAGAATTGCTGTGTCATTTTGTCAAATTTCATTTCCTGTGGGTTGTGACTAGATTCACATTAACCTGTATGAATTTATATTGAATTATCTAATGTAAAATTATGGTACATCCCTCCCATTTACCCAAGTCATTTTTTTAAGACAGGGTCTCCCCATAGCCCCAGCTGGCCTGGGACTCACTCTGTAGACCAGGCTGGCCTTGAACTCACAGAGGTCCACCTGCCTCTGCCTTCCAAGTGCTAGGATTAAAGGCATGCACCACCACGCCTGGCTTAAAGAAGGTTCTTAGCTGCCATGTGGGTGCTGGGAATTGAACTGAGGTCCTCTGCAAGAGCAGTCAGTGCTCTTAAGCACTGAGCCATCTCTCCAGCCCCCAAGTCATCTTTTATATACCTCAGTGAAATTTAACATTTCTCTTTCCAAAAGAGAATATGTAAATATCCTGGCAGATTTACTAGAAAGTAGTTTGATTTTTTAATTTCATAGTAATATAATCATTTTAATTTTTCCTTGTACTTAATAATGCAGTAATACATGAAAAAAAATCCACTACAAGTGCTGAAGAGATGATTTAGTTGTTAAAAGCATGACCCAGGTTTGGTTCCCAGTACCTACTTGGCAGCTCACAACTATCTATAACTCCAGCTCCCAGGGCTCCAACACCTTCTTCAGGCCTCCTCAGGTACCAGAGACACACATCATACATATACATATATGCAAGTAAGCACTCATACATCTAAAATAAAAAAAAATATTTTAAAATCCATTACAAAATATTCAGAGGGGTAAAAAGAAAACCTTCCTGACCCTCCAACTTCCAACCCAATTTCACAGATGGAACATCTATGAAAAGTAGGATCCATGGTCATCAATATATTTTCCATACTCTTTGGATTTTGTTGGATTGGGGGGGTGTTATATTTTACATAAACAGAGCTGAGCTACATATTTTCCCTATGACTTTTCATGTAATAGTGTTAACAGGCTAGTGCTTCCATTTCAGCCTATACAATTATATCTGGAGGTTTTGCTGTAATCCTAGAAGAATGTGATAGTATATTTACTAACTTTTCCCTACTATTGGATATTTAAGTCTCTTTAAGGTCTTAATAATGAAAGCTGTATTTATATACAAAATCTCTGTGCAAAATAATGCCAACATATTAAATGAGTTCAGATCCCAGCACCCACATGGAGGCTATCCTGAGAATGAATAGATTAAAAGATTTTTGAAGGTGGGATTTCAGAGTCAACAGTTTTAATTTTAATAAAAATTAAAAGTTTGACATGGTGGCACACACCTGTAGCCCCAGCACTTGGGAAGCTGAGGCAGGAGGAATATAAGTTTAAGGCTAGTCTTGGCTATATAAGAGACCTTTTCTTTTTTTTTTTTTTGTCTTTTTGAGACAGGGTCTTTCTGTAGCTCCAGCTGTCCTGGAACTCGATCTGTAGACCAGCCTGGCCTTGAACTCACAAAGATCTGCCTGCCTCTGCCTCCCAAGTGCTAGGATTAAAGGCGTGCACCACCACAGCTGGCTAAGAGACCTTTTTAAAACAACAACAAAAATGAAGCTATTATAAACAGCCCTACAAAAGCAATTACCAACTCCTCCTCTCATTATGAAAGGGCCCATTCTTCACCTCACTTTGTAGTTTATATTTTACTCTAAATTTGTAACAATTTCCCAAAATCTTATTAAAGGATAGTTTAAAATTAACATTTTCATTTCTCATATTTGTCAAATATTTATATTTGCACTGACTATTTTCCTTTCATCTGTAAGATATTTTCTTAGGCCCTCTTTTTTAAGTTTTAGTCTATGTTTATTTTATGTGTGTGTTTTGCCTGCATGTATGTTAAGTTCACTTCATATGTGCCTGGTGCCTGTGGAAGCCAGAAGAGAGCACCCTAGCCACTGAAGCTGGAGTTAAGGGTGGGTGTTAGCCTCCATGTGGTGCTAGGAACCAAACCCCAGATTCTCTGGAAGAGCAGTAAGTGCTCTGAATAGCTGGGCCATCTTTCCAGCCCCTTTGATAAACAATGTTCTCTTTGATAAACAAGAGATTCTTCACTTAGTCCAAGGAATACACAGTTGGAGGTCTATTTCATTATGAAAGTGAATCTCTTCCCTGTCATATCTGCATTCCACTGTGTCATTTTTCTCTTGAGTTTGTGTGGGCTCTTATCAACTAGAAACTCTGAATTTGTAAATCTGGGATCTATAAAGTACATATTTTATTAAAAGGCTAAGTAAGAAGATCTAGAGAAAGGTATAATAATTTCAATGCAATTATAACCACAAGTAACGATTCAAGGTAAAATCAACTGCTATGTTTTACTATAGAGATATCTATGATTTCTTTTGATTTCAGAAGTCTAGAGCCTGATAATACTACTGAGGATTACGACATAGCAAGTTAATGAAAGTTAATGCAGATAATTGAAAAGTAAATGTATATGGTGGTTCATAAACCTTTCTAAAGTCCTCTCTCCATTGAATCTTTTTCTCATCAACTTCTAGTAAAGTTAGCCATTCTTCCTTGTAGTGCCATAGCTGTCTACACTCATATTGACAGAAGTCTCTAAGCCAAGCATTTTGCTTTGTCTCACATCCCCCAAAGATAGCCAGCCTCTGGAGGAAAAGACCAGAGTGAGGTGGTACTAAGGAAGCCATCCATGTCAGGCCTGAAAGTCTTGCTGTTCAGGGTGTCTATATGTTATTGCTGAAAACTTGGGGTAAGCTTGATGGTTAGCAAACTACCGAAATCATAACTTGGAGAGGATCATGTCATCTTTGTTACTAAAACAAAATATCTAAGACAATCATCTTCCAAAAATGAAAAGCTTATTTGTGTCCATGGTCAGTCATCCCCCCCCCCCACTTTTCTGTGTGTGGTGAGGCAGAGCCCATCACTGAGCAGTGCATGGTAGAGAAAGCTGTTTACCTCATGGGGGACGGGCAGCAAAGACAGAGGAAAGGGTGGAACTCAAATTCTCAGCATCCCCTTCAAGAGTACACTCCCAATGATCTAATTATCTTCCAGTAGGCCCGCCCCTTAAAAGTTACACTATCTCCCAGTAGTACCCCAAGTTCAAAACCAAGCTTTCAACTAGTGAGCCTTTGGTGGACAAATCTCTAAACCATAGCAAATAGTCAATTAGAATTTAATGTCAAAATCTGTCTGTACATCATTTTCTTTTTTTAATTAATTTTTTATTTTTATTTTTTTATTGTTATTAAACTTTTTCCATACATCATTTTTAAATCCAATTTAGTCATTTCCCTTTCTATGCCCCCCATCCCACCTGAGTTCATGCACTCTGCCATACATATCTTGTATCTTTTTCTGAGTCTTTGCAAAGTTTTTTTTGTTTTGTTTTGTCAAAGCAGAGGCTTATTGTTTTGGGGAGAACTTCACTGTTTCAGTCTTTTTTTCCAGTTCTTTTGTTGTTGTTGTTCTCTCCAACTTGTATATAATATATCACTTGAATTGGAGGATTTTTACCTAAAAGATGTCATGTTTTCCTTAAGGAAGAGAGCACCAGCATTTCTTTTTTATTTNTTTTTTGGCTAAAAGATGTCATGTTTTCCTTAAGGAAGTGTTTGAAGGTTCCTCCTTGGCAAGCCCAAGCAACCACCAATCTTGCCCTTGTGCTCCACACTGTGGTCTTTCCTTCCCATGGTCAACCAAATGAGGTGCAGTAAGCACCGCGTCTGTCTTGATCTTCCTGTACTGGCCTCCATGATACAGCCTGGGTAGTCCAACAATGGCAGTCTATACTCTGAAGAGGCTGAAACTCCAGCAGCTGCTCAGTTCACAAGCTGGATGTCTCAGCAGTTCCCATCTGGCATTGAAGGTTTGGAGGATTCTTGGAGAGACATGAGTCTTCAGTCCATATTGGAGGGTTAAAAAGCTGTGTCTCATGTATATATCATTTTCTTTTTTTATTTTTTATTTTTGTATATATCATCTTCATGCTGGTGGCTCATGTATGACAGAGCTGAGTTTTATCTCAAAAGATTAAATCAGTGTTCCTCTGCCTTTGAAAACATTATTATTTTTGTCCCGCCAGCAGTTCTTTCCCCCAATGAAATTTTAGCCTCAAAGATTACTGTTTGTCTATTTATATTCCATGACCTTTTCAAGAAGATCAAAAACCATTTTCATACATTTATCACTCCTAAACCAACTTTTGCCACCAATAATCATTCATCTATAGATTAAATTCTATGAATGATTGAAGATATCTGGATTCTATTTTTTTTTCAAAGCCAATTTTTATTGAAGATTTGTGCATTTCACACAAAATTTCAAATCAAATCTAGACATGCGCCCTCTCCCTTGCCCCATCCCCGCCCCACCAGAGCTCATGTATTTTGCCAAACATGTTTTTCATCTTTTTCTCAGTCTCTATTAAAATTTTTGATTCAGAAGTTTACTGTTTCGAGCAGAAGTTCACCGTTTCAGTCAGTTCTTTGACTCAGTCTTTGGTTGTTGTTGTTATTCCTTCCAATTTGTATCACTCCAAAATATGCATATATTCATGCCACATATATCATAGGTTTTAGCATCTTCAGCTTCTGATTTTTTTCTTTATTAGGCTGAAAGATGTCATGTTTGAAGGCTCTTCCTTGGAAAGCCCAAACAACCATCAATTCTGCCCTTGTGTTCCACACTGGGGTTTTCCCTTCCCATAGTCACCAGATGAGGTCCAGGAAGCGCCACGTCCTATCTTGATCTTCCTGTACTGGTCTCCATGATATAGCTGGATTCTATCTTAATGAGAGATTTAAAAATCTCCAAAGCATTCTGTTAGTTATACAAAAACAACTGTATCTTGCCCTTGGTCCTCATACAGGCTAAGAAGTTTTAAGATAAAAGAATCCAATAATAAAGAAGATATAAGGGAGAGACATTTTCAAAAATCACAAGCAAACTCCATTATTGCCATATATTGCTAAGTTTCTGGGCTTCACCAAGTAATGTCTTTCACATGTTTGATACACCATATGCCATTGGAAAGAATAGGAATGCCTAGAGTTCTAGTGTGCAAAAATCACACACACACACACACACACACACACACACACACACACACACACACCTCACAAATAAGCTAAGAGTTACCATGCAATCCCTTTGAACTTTGCCAGCATTTAAAAAGAGTATGACTCAAACTTCTGCTGGCATGGGCCAAAATAAAGAGGTATCAGCCCTGACAGTCTTTTGATATCAGGGTGCCTTAAAAATAACGGATGCTGAGTCTGTTGTAGTCATAAACTAAAATAGAATGGAAAACCTCACTGACTTTAAAGCCAAAGGAAATTGTTTTGATCACATTTTTAAACTTAACCCCAAATTTCTTCAATATGATAATTTGGTATGTTCAAAAGATTTCTGCATGGACTGTAGCAAGCAACCTGTTGAGTCTCTGGGAACCAAAAAGATAAGACCCACTTCAGAAATTTTGAAAGAAAAGGAATTACATTTCATGAATAACACATAGTAAATAATCTTTTTATTTCTCCTCTAACACATGTAAAGCAAAAGCAAACAGAAAAAGAGTAAATCTCTCTGTTACCACAATGATTAGCAAATTGCATGATGCTAGTAAAAGTTTCCGAACATTTCTTTCTGTGTTTAGTTTAAAGAATGCCAATGTAGCAAAGGCTCCTCTCTTCAAAATAAGAGAAACTATAATACCAGTTTGCCTGATGCAGGTTGTGCAAGCCTTTTACTGTGAAAATCCTATGGAATTCTCTACTCAAAAGCCCAAATGGCTATTTATAAATCACTTTAGTTTATTTTATAGAGTTATTTATTCATAAAAACTATAGATAAAACTAGTCCCACATGAACATAGCTATATTTATAATAGGAAGCAATTTTTCAAGTATCAAAGAAAATGTTCATTTTTCTTTAATGTATAGTTCATTCTTCACACTTCTTTCAGCCTTCTCCACCAAGGACAGTGGCAAGTAGTTGGTGTCATAAGCCCTCCAACAATGAAAGTGCAGCCCACCTGCCCCTGATTGAACCTTCACATATCCCTGAGTAGAACAAAACTGATTATAAAATCCTAATTATATGGCTGCATTAATCTACCCCTGAAATGACTCTAAAATCTCTCAGGGTACAATAAAGAAAAGAGTTTCATTATTGAATTTGCAAAAGATGAGAAAATACCTTGGAGAATTTTTTTCTAATTTCACCTCCATTTTCCTGTCCAAACACCTCACCTTCTATTTTAATAATAAGCCTGACTCTCCTGTGCTAGATATGTGGTGTCAGCTAATAAATCAGTAAGGTTTCCTCAGGTAACAGAAGAACTAAAGTCCAATTCACATAAGTTTATATTAAATATTTGAAGGTTAAAGAGTTTAGTTTAAAGCTTTTATCATAGCTCTGAAAAAAATAATTTATGAGAGTCCATCCATCCCTGAGAGTCAAATGTGCTACAACACATGCAGATACATCAAAAGCTAAACATTCTAGAGTTACTAGGGACCTGCTGGCAAGAAAGCATCCTGCTTTACACAAAATAAAGAAAATAAGTCCCGGACTCTGTATCTTCAGTTTCCACTGACAGACTATGTTTTAGAAGGATTTGCTCTGAAAAGGCAGTGAGGGAAGTTCTCACTTACACAGTGCACTACTGAGTTCAGAACACCTTTGGGAGATTGGCACAGTCACCTCCACTCAGCAGATGGGAAAACTGAGCTGAGAGACGTTAAGGTCGCCCCAGAGCAGAGGTCAGAGCTAGACCAGAGGCCAGGTGGTCTGTTTCTGTAGGCCAGACTTAACGTTTTGCTGCACAGTGAGATGTAGCACCCCACTACTGCACCCCAAACGTATTTGAACTGGTCAGATTTCTTTTCAAAAGTAAAGCAAGTTTGCTTTCCAGTGAGAAGGAAGCAAGGAAACAGCTTACTTTTCCTCTTCAATATATTCACATACATAATGGACTATCAACTATTCCAAATTAGAAGAGTAACCTTTTTTTTTTTTTCCAAAAACAATTTGACTCTGGTGAGGCAATGTATAGGCAAACCCAGGTCTGTGATGAAATAAAAACCTCAATACTATCACATATGCATATACATGAACACACAAAGTGCAAGTAAAACTAGGGAAATTTTTTGTTTGTCTTTTTGATACAGGGTCTCCCTGCAGCCCCAGCTGTCCTGGAACTCACTTTGTAGACCAGGCTAGCCTTGAACTCAGAGATCCACCTGCCTCTGCCTCCTGAGTGCTAGAATTAAAGGCGTATCCCACCGCACCCAGCTGAGAGACTTAAAAAAAAATAGATTATGGCAGTGTCAAAACTGTAGTTTTGCAAAATGTCATAATATTCTCATTGGGAAAATGAGTGAAAAGAAAGAACATGGTGCCTCAACATTAATTCTCCCAAATACATCCCGGCCCACAACTACTTCAGTGAAAATTAAAATTATGAATCATTACAAACACTTACACTTAGGAGTTTTGCTGTTTTGCAAATCATTTTAAAAAAGACTTGGATATCTTAAGGTATATGTTACCCCTAACATCTTGCTCTTAACAAGGTAGATTTTGAAGGAAAATCATCTGGAGTCTCCATGCCTTTAGGTGAGCTCCAGAGGGTGACACTAACAAGATTTAACAGCAGTTCTGATGAGCCGCTGCCTTCACTGGAAAGGTAAAGCTACTATAGGACGGTGGTCAGGGACATGGAAGAGCTCTGGGCTTCTCAAATAGCTTTCATATGAGTGAGGTAGATAACTAAGACAATTGTGAACAAGCAAAGATCTTCTCAAGACGCAATCTGAGCACAGCTGTCACAATGTGATCATAGGACATACCCTTCAACAAAAGAAACTCCCGCGATCCCATATTTGTTTCCATCTGTCTTTCGTCCAGCAGGCAACATTCTCCAGAAAACTGTCTACACTCGATGACTTCATTTCCTCCCACCCATTTACTCTTCACACTCCCTCCATCCTGTTTAAAGCCTCAAGGCTCACAGCACTAAATTCAACTAAAAATTCTGGTGCTCACATGACTTCCCTCGTCCTGACCGTCTGAAGTGGTTTCCACACCGGCTCCCTCCAGCTCTCTTCCTCAGCTCTGCTGGTTTTCCTTCCTTCCACAAGAAGCCCAATCCCACTTCCGTTGAAAGCGGCTCCTGGCATTTCTGGCTATTCGTCATCATTAGCACTCCTCAGAGCAGTTTGATGCAAGCCCATGACTTCACTTTACATCCAGAAATTCATAACTTGTTCACCAAACGTGAATTCTGATCCGGAAGCTTACATAATCCCACCGATGCCTCAAGGGTCCTCCATACAGAATCAAAATGTATGGACTGCAATTCTTGCCATCCTCCTTACTGTCTCCTAAGGACGTCTCTAGTCTGGATCCTCCTCTCTGCAGACCTGCTACCAGGCACATCCCAGCTGCCCTTCCTTCTCACTTCAATTACTGCAAGAGCCTTCCAGCATATCTCCACTTCATTCTTACCACCGATATTTCAGTGAGACTCCTATGACCCTCTTGCTTTAAAACTCTTCAGTGGCTTTTTATAATAAAGACAAAATTCTTTAAGATGCTTTCTGCTCTATCTATATTCCAGCCACACAGGGGGTTTTCCCCCTGGCTTTCACAGACGCCATCCCTATCCTCTCTGACTGAGCATCTCAATTCTTTCATCTATCCAATTTCTACCCACTCTTAGGATTTCAGCTCCATAAACAATTTATCAGAGATTTGCCTGTCCTTTTTGTCCCCGCATAAACTCACACATTGCCATGCCATTCTTACTCATTAAAGCTTAAATTTGACGTATAAACATGGATAATTGGTTGCTGTGTGCCTCCTCCCTGGAATCAAAATTCCAGGAAGGGATATGACGTCAGTATTCGTCCATCATCTCCACACATCAGCGTGACATAATCCTGGTGACGTACCAGTGTTGATGCAGTGACACCAAAAATGGTAACTTGTTTTAAAAATTAGTAGTTAGTTCTATCTGGCATGGTGGCACACACCTTTAATCCTAGCACTTGGGAGGCAGGTAGATCTCTGCGACATTGAGCCCAGCCTGGTCTCCATAGCAAGTTCCAGGCAGGCCAGCTAGGGCTACAGAGAAACCTTTTCTCCAAAAAAGAAAAATCAGTAGTTCTGCATTTCTGTCTCTTTTGTCCCCTCAACACTCAGGATGGGAAAGAAAATGAGGTTTATGATTATATGATTATATACATGCTAACATTTATGATTATATACATGCTAACACTTATGATTATATATATGATAACATTCATGATTATATACATGATAACATTTATGATTATATACATGATAACATGATTATGTACATGATAACATTTATCGTTTTGTCATGGGTTGCTATGCCGAGGGCATAGGTGAATACATTTCTATCATTCTACAATGTCAGAATTTATTGAATAATAATAAATTCATGTTATGGTGGTTTCATTTGCAGCAATTTTCCAAGATGTGCCAATTTCCTTGATAGCCCTGACCAAGGCAAACCTGGGTTCTTTTATTCCAATATTAATTATTGATATTTGTTCTCAGATCACACATTACACATCACAAATAATGTTTATGTGTGTGTGTGTGTGTGTGTGTGTGTGTGTGTGTGTTACAGAGTGGCTGCACAGAGGCTTGAGCACACTTCAAGGAGTTTCAAGAAGACCTGAAAGGCCTGGGAATCTGACAGAGATGTAAAAACAGTCTCTGCGGGAGCTGGGGGAGGATCAGATAACTAAGCCTGTTAGAGGCCTGCTAGGCTCACTTCAGTAGGATCAGAGTTGAGCTGCAGAAGTGAGGTGGGGTGGGAGCTATAGAGGTGAAGGGCAAGACTGGCCCCATGTGAATAAATAGGTGGAGGGACAGAACAGGCCCAGACGGCGATTGGCACTGGCCAAGTGGAAGTAGAGAAACAGCCAATCTGAAGCCCCAGGCACAGTAGGGAGCTGTCTGTCTGTCCCTTGATACTCATACACAGGGGGATCGGATGACAGGTTACAGTCTTAGATGCCCCCTCTTTATGGGGGCAGGTGAACGAGTTGCAATCCTTCTTCAATCTAGAGCCTGATAAGTCCTCAGATGGTATTTTCCTGATATGATTTTAATATGCCTGTTCTCCTATAGACTCAGCTGACTTTGATAAATCATAAGGCAGTAGCCTTTGTACTTTTAGAGATAAGTTATTTATCAGTCTACTATGTCAATGGTTCTGGGCAAATGTTTTTTTATGCATCCACCCACATACAGTGTCATCTCCCATCCATGTAGCAGTGTCGTGCTGCATTACAACATTGCCTGAATAAAGACAGCCTGACTTTTAGCATCTACCCAACCAAGAGTGCGACCCGAACCATTCTGAGAATTTCTTCCTTCATATTCCTCCCCAAGCTGTGCTCTCAAACAAAGACCTTCCTCTCTCTTTACTGAAACCATACATCCAACATGAAATGAGAAAAGACTGAATTTGTCTTATCAAGGAATTTTCCCTTTCTGAACCCTACTGACCAGAAGAGAACACACAATCACAAACATGTTATCAATCTAATCCCACCTACTGTTTGCAATACAAATAGGATAATCTGTTGCTTTTAATAACTATCCACTGCTTACAGTGCTTGATATTTACAACATGCATACACATACATCCATTGCTCTGGATCAAAGGAAGAAAGCTATCTGTTTACAGTACAATCGAATCCTAAGGCCTAATAAGATTGTTTTACATTATGATGTAAAAACAAGATGAGATAGTGTTACATAATCACTAAGCAGGGTTAACTTTGGTTTCAAGGTTAGGTAAAAGTCATTTATCCAAACCGTACATCCAACCGTACATTCCCACACAGCCTCAAAATGAAGTCAAAAGCTGCTTGTAAAATGGAATCTCACAGGGCAAGGTACAGTCTAAAAGGCAACTGTTTTACACAGTATGGAATAACTTAGGGAAGGGCACACACAGTATGATTTCAATACATCCATTCAAACATCTCCCAATATTGGGGCTGGAGAGATGACTTAGCATTAAGAGCATTGGCTGCTCTTGCAGAGGACCCAGATTCAATTCTGAATGCCCAAACGATGGCTAACAACCATCTTAACTCCAGTTCTAGGGGAATCTGATGCCCTCTTCTAATCTCTTCTGGCATTGCCTAACACAGGTGCACTTATACACAAGTGGGCAATATACTCATGGTTTTTCATATTGGGAGAGTTTTTAAAATTTTTTTTAAATTTTTATTTTTATTTTTATTTTATGAGTATATTCTTCTTGGATGGAAATGTCCAGGATACCAAGGTTAGGAATACCAAGGAATAGAGAACTGCAGACTTCAATGACATTTGTCTTGGACTGAGTACTTGGAAGCTCTTTAGCACTGAGTCATTTTAGGTAGATTGGAATTGTTGTTTGGATTGTACATTTTCAAGGGAGACCTGCTTACAGGAGACTTTCTACATCAATCCCATAAATAACAATATTTATTATTTATTGACTTTGTGTCAAGAACTATCCTATACATGCCACAGAAAGATGCTGGTATTAGTAACCACTGTGGACATATTGACATGTGTGTGACAGTAGGAAATATATCCCATCTGAAAGAAAAATCCCTGAAAAAAAATCCTGTTTTAATGAAGTGAAAATTCTGGAGCCTTCCACTTCAGTTAAATTTCTAGGAGGCA
This sequence comes from Rhizomys pruinosus, assembly GCA_009823505.1. Lineage (NCBI taxonomy): Eukaryota > Metazoa > Chordata > Mammalia > Rodentia > Spalacidae > Rhizomys > Rhizomys pruinosus. The sequence continues at coordinate 803,716 of VZQC01013352.1, read as the reverse complement.
GTAGTGTGTGACATGTGCTAAAATCCTTTATAAGTGACTATGATATTATATCTGGTATATGCTACAACCAAAATGGTGCAATGCCCAGTGAGCCTTCTTAGAATTTGGAGACAGCATGCTCCCCATTTGAGTGTAATTCAACCCACTTGCAGAGTGACCTAGCTGCTGGGTTAGAATGTGGCCAAAGCACAAAAGCCTCCTCAACAGGTGCAGGCTGCCATACAAGACACTGCTCCCTGGCTATGAGATCCTCCAGAACCAATGGTTCTAAAAGCACAGGAGCATGGAGAGGACCTGTCTAGAGTGTCCTCCAGGCCCCACCAGGTGAATTACAGCACAGAGCCTTGGGGTTTGGGAACAGAGCCTTAGTGTCCTCCACAGATAACTTCTCTTCTGATTTTGTTTTGGTTTTGTGTTGTGCTTTCTTATGTTGCTGTTGTTGTGGTTGTTATTATTTTAACACAGGGCCTCATTCTCTGGCCTAGGCTAATTGAACTTAGAAAAATCTTCTTGCCTTAGTCTCCCAAGTATGAGAGCTATAGGCCTGAGCCAACACACCTGGCTTATTCTCTTCTTTTGAGAAATAGCTTTGACTTACTACTGGGTCTTTATAAATATAGACAGCTAACCGTGAGCCACTAACTTACCATGTCCTTGATTAAATAGATGTTATCTGATCTACCAAACCATGAGGGTCGGTACACATAGATGCACTCCATTTTGAGATGGAAGTGTTACATATAGGCCTCAGCAAGCCACACTGAGGAAGTGGACCATATGCTTAGTGCACTAACTTTTGCTATAACAGCTCCTCCCTCTTTTCTGACCACATGGAGTATATGAAGAACTGCTTTACAGATGGATCTGTACAAGATGCAGACGCCAGCTGACTATGGATAGCTGCAGCCTGAGTTCACTTCTGGGATTCTATGAAGGACAACAGTGAAGGGAAATCCTCCCAGTGAACAGGACTTCAAACAAAACATCTGGATGACCATTCCTGGAAAGAGATCTGGACAAACATCCAAGTCTATAGTTACTCAAAGGATACAGTTAATTAATAGGTCATAGAGTGAGGAAGTAGAAGGACCATGATTGGAAAACTGGTTTTTAAAAACAGGAAGTCTGGGAGAAAAGAATGTAGATACAGTTCTATAAATTGAGAAAATGCATTTATACCCATCAAAATGCTCACTAAAGGGTTATTTAGCAGAGGATAAAATTAAAGTCAAATACATAGGATGACCTGTTTAACAGATTCTACTACTCCTTTCCCCAGACAACCCTGTCATTGACCAAAGTCTTATAAACAGGACCAGATAGTACTTGTTACATATTACAAAAGAAACAGAAAGCCTGTTAGTCAAATGGCCATGCTCATGTTAATGCATATACCATATGTGTAGTCTACCACAGCTCAGAATAACTCCTACACAGCACCAAAAGAATACTAACATTTGTGTTCACTTTTAATAGAAGGCAGCACTAAACTTATAAACAAGAATGGCTTCACATAGACCTAGACCCAATTTGATACTGAAGCTTGAAACACTAAAAGTTGAGCTTCATTTCACATATCTTGAAAATAAAAAGTCTAAATCCATCTACTAAATGTTCTAGGAAAAACTGTTAGGAGAAAAGACGTGCTGCTTGTTCTTTATTGGAACTCCAACTGTGACAGGTCCTGGAAGCTGTGTGTTGTTTTATTTGCTGATTATGACTAGCATCCTTGAGAGAATAGCTGAACACATCTCTGAAAGGATGCAGATAAACAGCTCCACATCAAGAGGTATGGAGGGTTAGCTGTGATAAAAACTCCCCTGGCTATAGTTCAAATACTGGATTGGCTACAAGAAGCACAGTGTCTTGCTGAGGTCTAGATGTATAGCTGAATACCAGTCTTGGGGCAAAGGGGACAATGAAAGCAAGGAGCAGGAGGATATCTCGTGGGTGTGGCCCAATTTTGAGACTCCTTTGTTTGTACAAAAGTGGGGAGCTGAACTGGAGAAGTCGGGCCAGAACTCTTGAATGAACACTATTTTTTAACCTTTTTATTGAAGTTATGTGTGTTTCACACATGGTTTCTCAGTCCACTCTAGACTCATCCTGTCTTCCATGCCCACACCCCACCAGAGTTCATGCACTCTGCCACCCCTGCCCTGTATCTTTTTCTGATTCCTCTCAAAGTTTTTTCAAAGCAGATGTTTATTGTCTTTGGGAGAACTTTACTGTTTTAGTCGGATCCCTGTCCCTGTTCCTCTGCTGCTGTTCCCTCCAATCTGTACCACTAAAACATATGCATAAATATGTCACACCTATACTAAAATCATATTATCTGTACACAAACTGTCATTTCCATATCATATTTCAGGATTCACTTTTTCCTTTTTAAATTTATATTACTCAAAAATATGCCTACATATTCTCCACCCATATACCTAGATTACCAAGTCTAAAAGTAAGTGGTGGGTTAATTATAGAGCCTGTTAAGGGATTTACATTATAAGAACACAGTTGCTTTCGGGGAAAGGAGTATATAACATTGATGTTGCTCAGTTTGCCTTACAACTCAGTGCTTGGTGCTAGCATCTACAAATGAGGGATACCATTCATTGTTTGCTTTTCTGAGACTGTGTTACTTCACTTAGCATAATATCTTCTAGTTCCATCCATTTACCTGCAAAGTTCATGATGTAATCTTTCTTTACCATTGCATAGAATTCCACTGTGTAGATGTACCACATTTTCTCTATCCACTCATTGGTTGAGGGGCATTTGGGTTGTACTGAACACTATTTTATACTCCCCAGCAACTGTGGAAGGAGCCTGTATAATAATGTAACACTGATGCAGAAGAAAGTGGCAGGGGTCCACTCTGCAACCTAGGCTAGAAATCTATTTAAAGAAAGGATGATGAAGAACGACAGATAGATCTCAAGAGGGTTGAACTTAGGCAATAATAAAGCTTTCTCAGCATTTCTACCAACACAAGCATTACAGACTGCTTCAAAATATCCAAAAGCATTCTCTTAATCTGTAAGCCAGGATCCTGCAGCAGGGATGGAAATCTTCAGGGTGCAGGACCAGGCTCCCAGTCTGCTCTAAGAAAGACCTGCACATGGAAAATTGTCCCCACTATGAGTTCCAAGGATTTCTCTAACAGCAACAAGCTAGTCAGCAAGGGGGACCAACAAATCCCTGTTTATGGCAAACAGAAATTTTATGACTCCTTGTTCCTGCTGGAATTAATTTTGGCATGTGGTTTAATTTGAGATTCCAACTGTATTTGATTCCAAGTACTTAACCGACTTTCTTCATCCAAGGATGGAAGATTTTAAAAGTCTCAAAAAGAAACAAAAGATGGATCTGCTGCATAAAAGCTTAAAACTTTGGTACATTGAAAAGAAATTACAAATTAAAGAGCAAGGAAAAATCTCTACAAAAGAACAAATATAAAAGCTTGATACCTGTCATTAAAAAAGGACTTTCAATGAACAATGCCTATACTTTATGGTAAAAGTAGGCAGAGGAGAAAAACAAGCTCATACAAAACCACACAGAGAAACATAGGGAATATGTTCATCCCTGTTTAAATAGCCAGGCATGGTGGTGCATGCTTCTAATCCTAGCACTCGGGAGGCAGAGACAGGCAGATCTTTGTGAGTTCAAGGACAGCCTAGTCTACTTAGGGAGTTCCAGGCTAGCTGTGGCTACAGGGAGCCCCTTTCTTTAAAAAAAAAATCAATAAAAATGTTTTAAAAATATAATATTTTACATGGGAATGGGGAAAGTGGTGGTTTATTCTTCAAAGAACTACAAAGTCAAAATGAATCTCAGAAGATGGAGAGAATTTCATTACTGCTAACAGAAAAGCCAACTTCCTTTTAAAGCATAGATGGTGGATATCAAAAGATCTTAAAATGAAGATATTCTTTCACCCAACAATCACCATGGTGAGGTCTATATTTAAAATAATTTAAAATATGATAATTGATATAAGCATAATATGTTCTCATATCTTAAAACTGAAAAATAAAACCCAAGCATGTATAAATAAAAGAATCAAGTATATGGCAGCATATATATATATATATATATATATATATATATTATCATGTTTTTAAGCGAACTGAATTTTTGTAGAACATCAAATAATAATTTTTAAGTGAAAAATAAGCAAAATGAAGAATTGTTTAATGACATTCATCAATGGATTACCTCCCTTTTCTGTTTCTGTCTTTCATTCTCTCTTCTTGGTGTTTCTCTCTCTCTTGCTCTCTCTCTCTCTCTCTCTCTCTCTCCTCTCTCTCTCTCTCTCTCTCTCACACACACCACACACACACACAGATTTATCTTGTGTAGATCCTGTGCAGGTTCCTAGGACACATGGAGTCAGACTATTAACAGCCACAGTACCAAGGCTAGGAAAATAGCTCAGTATAAAGTGCTTTCCACATAAGCATAAAGACCCGAGTTGGCACCACAGTACCACATATGAAAGCTGGACGTGATGATGTGCACTTGTAATCCCAGCGCTAGGGAGACAGAGGCAGGTAGACCCCTGGGGCTTGCCAGCTAGTCAACCTAGTTTACTAGGTTGGTGACTTCCAGGCCAGTCAGAGACTCTGTCTCCAAAAGAAGGGAGATGGAGCCTGGGGAACAGCACCAAGGTTGACCTCTGACCACACACAGCACAGGCATATGCACATATAGAAGCCACAGCCCAACATCCAAAGCTCTGGCTTGCCTCTTCAGGCAATGCCACCAACCTACATTACTTCTGGGCATCGCTAGCTGCCTAGGTTCTTCCAAAGTTGACCATTCCATGGTGTTCCAAGCATCCATAGATGTACCCCCTCAGCCTGCTGAGAAACTTTCTTTTTTTTTTTTTTTTTTTTGGTCTTTTCAAGACAGGGTCTCCCTGTAGTCCCAGCTGTCCTGGAACTCACTCTGTCGACCAGGCTGGCCTTGAACTCACAAAGATCCGCCTGCCTCTGCCTCCCAAGTGCTAGGATTAAAGGTGTGCACCACCACGCCCGGCTTAGAGAAACTTTCAATGAGTCCCACCTCCCTGCCACTGCATTGCTCCCAAGTTCGTGAGTACAAAGTATCCTATAAGATGACCTATGGAAACACAGGAGCAGTAATACCTTTCTGTCGGTGGATGTATATTCATTGAGACCTCAGAGTCCTGCTCTTTACGTGAAGTGCTTTAAAAACAGATCTATGTAGGGCACTAGTGCAAGTTCAATGGCTTTAAGACTAACGCATGTCTGTGATTGGCAGCCACTGTGGGAATACCACGCTTCTAACGTGACCGAGGCTTTCTTGGTACGTAGCCTTGTTTGGTTGTCTTCCTTCTTGGGCACAATCTTTCATCTGGGCCTCACACCCTGAGTCTTGACAGGCCACAGTCACTAGCTCCCAGATGAGCTGCATCCTAGTGGGACTGACAGTGCCTTGCAGTAAGCAGCTATTCCTCTAGTTCTGTAGCTATTTTCAGACACCTTTTAACAATGCCTATTATGTGTGCATATTTTTTTAATATTTTTGAGACAGAGTTTCCCTTTTAGTCCCAGCTGGCCTGGAGCTTGCTATGTAGACCAGGCTGGCCTTGGTTTATATAGAGATCTGCCTTCCTCTGCCTCCTGAGTGCTGGGATTAAAGGTGTGAGCCACCATGCCAGGCCTAAGTGTGCGTATTTTTAAAAGCATGAAGAAGCGACCACAAAAAGTTAACTGGGTTCATTTCTGTTATGTGATTAGTATCATTTCTATTTTCTTTTATAAATCTTCCTATATTTCACATTTATCCAAAATGAGTACATGCTGTATTTAGAATTAAGAAAGCTATTAATACCATTTTTAAAGAAAGCTAGAGCTGCTTTCAAGATCCTAGATACAGAATAACATAAAATTGAAATACATGAATTGTTATAAGTCTTCAACTTTAAACAGATTAGGAACCAGGTTTACAGAGAAAGTGTAATTTCAGTGTGGTTACTCTGTGATTTCACATGAAACCAATGTTTCTGTAACAATATCCAATGACCGAAACAATTTTTTTATAAACAATTTTAAAGCCCGGTAGCAAGAAACACCACTCATAACCCTGCACAATTTCAGTACCCAGATGCGTGGTGACTTGGAGCTTCCTGTAAGAAACAGCCTGCCGAGGAGAGGGCAGTCAGCAGACAGCCGCAGGCACTCGAGCTACTACACTCTGGGATGGATCCGTGGACGCACACTCCCCCTTGGCTGCTCCCAGCCAATGACAGAGCTGGGTGGGTGTTCCTGCTCACATATTGGGCAGTCTTTGCAGTGGGACACCCTTGGTCTAGCCAAGTCTTTTATCAGAACCACTTCAGTCATGGCTTCTTTACCACATGCTCCTTCAGGGCCTTCTTCCATTCAGATGTCTGCCCTGCATTTCCTCTCAGCCTTTCACACCTACTGTTCACCCAACCTGCATTCTTCACAGACTCCTCTCCAAAGAGATCTATACATCTATTCCCATCGAAGAGCCCACTCTTCAGATCACCTTAACTGGCATATTAACCAACAACACTGTTTGCACTGGTTTTCATATGCTTTCAGGAGAGGGGGGAATATTGTTAGCATTGATACTTAGTACATTAAATTTCCCAAATACTATACAATTACTTATTTTTTAAAGCATTCTAGTGACAAATATTAATATAGCCCTTAACTTTCATATTCCAAAGCTGGTGAATTATTTAGCATCCACAATTGATGTGAATAAAATATTAAATAGAAACTGTTGGTGCAAAAATACAGCTCTCTCCTCCAAGACAATAAGACATTGTTTATTCTGGTGCCAAATATGATTGATCATACTCTCAGAATGTAGATATAGGTTATCTCAAATACCATGTTTCATGAAGTTTTGTAGGGACAGAACAAGCAAAGTCATAAGTCTTTAAAAATACATTGGGGAGGGACCATGAAAGATATATCCACTGGTGCAATAGTGGCAAGACAATTAGGGGGACAGCCAAGTGCTTTTGACTGGATTTGAGGTCTGCTCCGCAGGAGAGAATTCACATCTGTTAGTATAAACCTGGCCAAAAGTCCAGGGCTGGAGAGGTCATAAACCCTAGTGTAGAAGCTACTGCTGTTGTTTTGCCAAACAGACATGATGGGTCTGTCAAATTGCCTTCTAAATATTTATGTTGCTGTCCATAGTTCAGAGCCGCTCTGTTTTGGTCAGGGAAACTTCTTTTTTGCAGTGGGTGGCGGTTACTGCAGAAACTCACAAGTGGTCAAAGTACTGAGAATAACTGACTGTTGAATGCTTATCCCTAAGTGGGACATCTGTATCACCCTCTCTAAAGCCCAGGATACATCCTAAAAGAGTGGGTGGAAGGAATTTAAGAGCTGGACGGAGGTGTGGAGTGCTACAGAGCTCTGTCTTCCAGCCAGGACATGGCTTTTGAACTCCTGAACTCCCAGCAGCTGTGATTCCCTACACAAGACTGATACAAGACTGGGCCCAGAAACACTCAATCATGGAAGGAAGAGATAGTCATGAAGTTCCAACACTCCTTGAGAAGGTAGGCAGTTAATGATTGTTGAGAGGAGAGGGAGTAGCCACTGGTAAGTTGCCCATGCTTCTGTAAATAACCCCTCACTGTGCTCCTGTTAGCAATCCTGATTAAACTCATCATATTACATATGAAAAAATGACATGGTTGAGAAGAGGAAGGGGATCGATCTGAATCAGAGTGGGAGAGGGACAGGAGAGGGCAATGCAGGTGCACATGACGTAACTACATTACACTTATCTATAGAAATGTCCTCGTGATGTCCATTATTATGCACAATTAATATATGCTAATAAAATAACAAAAATGTATTGGAAAAATATGGAAATCAGGTAGGTGGGTTCTGTAACAGAAATCTCTGTTACAGGCCCAGGTACTATCTGATGACATTTGGGTTGAAAGCTAAGGGTCCAAAAGAATTAACTTAATAGTCACAAGATGAATGTTAAGTCAAACTCAGAGGTGGACAATAATGGCTATTAAGAGGATAAAGATAGCCCAAGATAATTTGGCTCTGGACTTGTACTATTCTAGCTATCCATAATCACAGAAGTTCTAAGCAGCTAATCAGCTTTGCTGACTCTTTAACATGTGTAGCTATTTTCTAAGGACTTCATTTCACAAAACTATAACTGTTACTTGTAGTCTAATCATTGTACACATTCTATTCAAATGCACACACATAAACACGTACACATGTATGCATGCACACATGCACCCCCACACACAACTCTCCAGTCTACTGATGCCATGTCCCACCTCCTGTGTCCCTCATAACATACTAATTCTGAGGCTGGAAAATGGTGATGGGTGAAAGCAGAAGGAATATTAAAGTTGTCCATCCTAAGAATTTGAGATGTATGCCATGTGAAAGGTCAGAGAAAACACCATTATGGTCCCTGAAGATTATGGTACAAGGCTTTGTTAGGGTCTTGAGGGAAACTTTCTTCCTGGCAAAGCATAACTATTTTATAGATTTACTTTTCTGTTTTTCCCTTTCTTTAATTCTTTAAATATACCATCATATGATTTCTGGTGAAAAGAGTAGGATCTGGCTCATATCTGTGGTTCTAGGTGAAAATGGGATTTCTGAACTGCCAAGAAGATTATAAGAATACTGCCTAGCAGGAGGTGTTCTGGTAAGGGACATTCTTCCCTCCCTGAAGAGCCCATGCAAATGGACCTGTGAGTTACCTGAATAAGAAACTTCCCCTAGAGAAGGCCACCAGTTTCAGAGACTTTAGACAATAGTTTCTAGCCTACTTAGCATGTAGGTCAGCACAACGGGCTCTTTGGCCATTGTTCACTATTCATGCAGTGGTTCTCTGCCCATTCCACTCTTATCCCTTAAGGGTTCCCCATTGTTCTAGATTGCTTCTCCACTGTTGTGACAAAACTCTGACCAATACCAACTTGGGGAGGAAAGGGTTTATTCATCTTTATAGCTCCCAGGTCACAGTTCATCACTTAGGAAGCCCAAGGTAGGAACTCAGGGCAGGAAGCTGGAGGCAAGAGCTGAAGTACAGGCCATGGAGGAATGCTTCTTACTGGCTTGCTCCTCTGGCCCATACTTAGCCTGCTTTCTTATACAATGCACAACAACCTGCCCAGGGGTGGCATCACCCAAAGTGGGCTGGGCACTCCCGCATCACTCAACAATCAAGAAAATACCCCACACACATGGCCATAGGCCAGTCCAATGGAGGCAATTCCCCAATTGAGGCTTCCTCAACCTAGGTGTGTCAAGTTGACACTAAAGCTATCCAGCACAACTACTTTGTAATAAACTTTTGGATCTCCCTGGAATTCATTCCACTAAGGACACAAGGAACAGCCAGCTAATGAGAGGCCACAGGAGACCCCAGCAACACTTCACACTTTGGACGTGTATCCTGGGCTGTCCTCGGCATTTTCCAGTCAATGTTCTTTCCAGGCATCACCTGCCCAAGCAGCATTTCGAAGCTCCAGGCTTCCCCTCATAACCTGTCTCCAAATCCAAGTAATTTACTCCCTTGTGAATGTTTTTCTTTGTGATACATATGGGATAACATGCATCCTGTAAGATTTTAAGAGATGATACCAACTCAAGGTATAGCTGACTTTGCAGTCAACACTGTCCTGTGCATCTAGCCCTGTGGTCTGATGCAATCTGCAGGGATTAGAAGCCTCATTGAGTCAATAAGTGAAATGTAGCTGACTCAGTTTGTATGCTAATCCACAACTTATTAACTATTCCTTGTCAAAATGCATGTCATTGCAGGCTTTGTTTTCAGTGACATTAATATGATGCAGCTGTGCAAGAATCTAATGACAAAAATTCTAAATAGCAGCAATTGCAAACACTTGATTTGTCTGTAAACACGTTAGAAGCCCAATGTAATCAGCCACTGTTCAACTCACCGGGGCTAGGTTCGTCCCTGTTGCTCTTTTCTTAACATCTGATTTCTTCCTTAGAATCTATAATTAATTTACCAACCCTTTAAGCTCAGTAACAAATGTACTTGAGAAAGATCCAGGCCAGCTCATGAGAACAATTGGATCTGGGCCATTTTATATAAACAAAGAATCATCTGATTTCACCAATTGTCAGGGGAGTAACACAGGAAGGAAGAGATGGGATGAGAAAATGAGATGCTTTTGGCAATTGCTTGGATCCTGTCTTTGAACATATATTTTGCAGTACAATTTCCCACTATTTCTAAGAATGATCTTTATTCATTGAGTGTTTTTCACATACATTATTTTATTTCATTATTGAAATAATCCTGTGATAAGATCTGCTTAGTTCTATTTTGCAGAAAACAAAAATGGGTATTTGAAGAATTTCAGGAATTTAGAAGCGATTTATCACGTGGCATGAAGCTTTTCTTTTCCAGTATGTCACGCATCATTTTATTTTCAATTAACACAATACTCGAAAGATGTATTAGTGGCTGCTCAAGTGTTGCTTACCCACAAAAGAATACTGCATTATAGAATTTGCAAGATGGAGTGGTAGGGCAAATGAGAGGAAAGCATTAATTTTGTGAACCTAACATCTTGTAAAAGGTACACCCTACCTGAAGTATAATATGTGGTATGGAACTACAATTTCTCTGGCTGAGCTATCAGATACATTTCCTCCTGAACAAGAATCCTATTAAATTAAAATGATGATAATACTAGACAAAATTAGTATTACTAATATTACTATATAGTAAACACCATTAATTAACATCACCTTTGAAGCCTGTAGTAAGAAAAAAAAAATAGTGTTCTATACTGAGGGTATAGGTAGAGTAATAGAGTGCACATGTTTAGCAGGTGAGAGGCTCTGGATTCAAAGCCCAGCAATCAAAACCCAAACAGAAAAATCACACTCTAAATTCATAAGGCTGATATGAGTTTTGTAACTCAAATCTTTCCTATGCAGGATGTGCTACACTAAATCTCTGATGATCAGAAAGCTACCAAGAGCCAACCGCCTAGAAAGCTACCAAGAGCCAACCGCCTAGAAAGTTAGTGCTTTACACCTTCGGGCAATGCTTCAGCAAAGCCTAACTATTTACATGTATTTTCCTGTTTTCTTTGGAGTTAGATCTGAATTCTCTGTAATACAGTGTTTCTTTGTTCTTCAGATTGCTACATATATGAATGTGTGTATGTGTGTGCACATGCATGTATCTGTAAGTGTGTGTTCTTTATTATGAAGTAGTTAGAACTTTCTCCTTGCTATCCTGTCTCCTCACGCAAATATTTTCTTCTTTATTTTCTGGCTGGTTTCTTAACTTGGAGGCTTAAGTGATCCTACATGAGCCTTCCTAAAAAATAACTGGACCACAGGAACATATCACAGCACCAAATTAAGCAAGCACTCTCTTTTATTTTGCTATATCTAAAAGGTTACAGGATTGAAAACCAGGTTATTTCACTGTATTGTATTGTATTGTATTGTATTGTATTGTATTGTATTGTATTGTATTGCATTGCATTGCATTGCATTGCATTGCATTGCATTTTGTTGATATATGCAACTGACGCCTCACACATGCTATCACTGAACTATATCTCTAGCCCTTTAGTTTGAGATGGGATCTCATTAAGAGGCATAGGAACACCCTTTGTAACCCAGAGAGGCCTTCAAATTGCAATACTCCTGCTTTAACCTTCTAACTAGCTGGGATCACAGGCTGTCACGCAAACCCTTTCTTTTGTTTGTTTGTTTGTTTGTTTGTTTGTGTGCTTGTTTGTTTCTGAGATCGGCTCTCGTGTATCTTGGGTTGACCTCTAGTCTGGCACAAGGCTGAGAACAGCTTTGATTTCCTGATCCTCCTGCCCCCCTCCCTAACATGTACCAACTCACCTAGTTTATGCCTCCGCAACGTGATCACTTCACTCAGTTTACCCTGGGCTGGGAAGGAACTCAGGAATTTGTGCATGCTCTACAAGTGCTCTACCAATTGAGCTACATCTTCAGTCCTTCAACTTATTCTTGAACAAGCACTTCTTGAGCCTGTTCTAATGTCATCAACAGCACAGTGCAGTGGATGCTGGTGATCTGAGTCCCCCGAGATGCAGTTTCTGTCCTCCATGAATTCACAGACCAACAAAGAATTCTACCACAGACAGGAAGATTCAACAAGGACACTAACAAACTCCTGGCTCTGTGACAGATACCAGCTAGCCACAACAGACAGCATAGGAAACAGCCTTCAGAGTGTCTGCTGGGCTTATCCCAACAACAGCTGCAATAGCTTTTCTCTACCTGGAAAAGCTTCTCATGAAGCAAACAACAGTATTCACTACTTTGTGAGCATTTACATGGTGATGGGAATTGAACCGAGGGCCTTGTACATGTAGGTAAGTGTACCACTACTTGCTACTGGTTCCAGTGATTTTGGGTTTTGGAGTATCCATGCAATCTATTTTATCTTGCTTATAATAGAGTGAGCCAAATTGGCAAGTGATACCAAATTACAGTCCCTACTTTAAGGTCCTCAGATCCTCCAGGAAGTCAAGTTGAAACAGATTGTTTCTCTTCTTCTGTTCCTACTGAAAGTTTCTGTTTCAGTAGACCTGGGGTGATACCCAGGAATCTGCATTCTAGCAAATTTTCAGTAATGACTGTGCTTCTGGTACAAGGACCACACTTTGACAAACACTGATCTGGAAAATAATTTTACTGAAACTGGAATAAAAATATTATAATATCACTAGCATAATTCCATTGTTTTAATTGAATGAATGACTATGCCCTGTGCCTTCATTTAACCTCTGAGGAGTACTTTTCCTTATATAAACCTTCAATTAGATATATAAATAAATGTCCCATAGGTAAATTTAAAAGTTTCATTCATTCTCTTGCTAACTGAAATTAATAAAAAGGAAAAAAAGGTACAACATAAAAGGGTAGTAATTGTAGAGAATTAGAAAACACTATTTCAAGATTAGTACTTCAATTTAGAATATATTTCCCTTGTCTAAATATAAACGGTAATCTACTAATACTCTAAATAAAATTTCCTAGCTGTTTAAATAGAAAATCAGCCCCATATTTGCAAGTAAATGGAATCTTCATTATAGAATCAAGTTATTTGGTTCATAAACTTCCTATGTAGAAGCTCTATGTTTCTCAAGGACAAACTAGAAAACAGCTGTCAGGGTTTGTATCCCCTAAGCTTTAATTTCACAGATGAGAATTAACATTTTATTATTTATAAGTGCTCCACAGTGTCCATTATTATAAGCTTTGCATTGTTTGCTTTAAAGTTCAAAACATGATGCCTGATTGGCCAGGTCAGCCTTATGGAGCTTTAGAGTTCTATCAATTCAGTTTTGCTACAAAGTACCATCTTTTGCATACATATTATAGCTAGAACTGTGCATGTGAATAGATTTTTTACAGCAAAAAGATCTGCATATACTACATATACGATACATACATACTTTGTAAGTATGTGCATATATATGCTGAATATTTAAAGGAAATAAAACCATCTTTACTATCTAGTCATGGTATCTATTCAAATCCTACCCTCTAAGGATGAAGTTTCTCAGGTGCAACACACAAATACTCCACAGATTCACAAAGCAAGCCTAACCCCTATGAAACAACAAGCACATTAATACAAATATACTTTGTTACTGAATCTTTTCCCTCCAAATTGTCAAATAAAGACTCAACAACAACAAAAAAATATACTTCGGGGGATGGAGAGATGACTCAGTAATAAAAAGTACTTGCTGTTCTTGCAGACGACCTAGGCTGAGTTCCCAGCATCCATGTGTCTATTACCAATCATCTCTAACGACAGTTCGGGGGGGGGTTGGGTGGCCTCCAAAGGCCCTGCACACACATGGTGCACATACATACATGCATGCAGGAAAAAACACTCATATGCATAAAATAAAAATAACTAACCAATCTATTTTTAAAAGAAAACACCAGTGCTTGCCCTCTCAGGTTATATGAATTTATTTTCTAATTTTATTTATTTATTTATTTATTTATTTATTTATTTATTTATTTGTATGAATGTATTGTCTGTGTGTAGGTTTGTGCACCCATGTCATGCAATTGCCACAGAGGTCAGAAGAGGGCATCGGATTCCCCTGGAACTGGAGTTCTCCTGGAATTGGAGTTATAGATGGTTCTCAGCCACCATGTGGGTGCTGGGGATCGAACTGGGGTCCTCGGCAAGAGCAGTTGGTGCTCTTAACCACTAGGCCATCTTTCCAGCCCCATGAAATATTTTTAAGAAATACCTCTTCAGGCAGATAATAGAAGTAAGAATTTTGAAAAATTATGAAGAATCCCTACTCTTTATTCAGGTAAGAAATGAGTTGCCTCCATCAATGATACAAAATTTCACAATCCAATGTTCATACCACATAAAAACTATTAGGCATTTAACATGAAAGATTTGCCAAATAGTTAACATATGATAGTATTATTCTACTCAGAACTCAGAACATCATTTTGTACTTTATAAAGCCATTTGATTATGTTATCAACTTACCATGTAAAAGAAGAAAATAACGAAAAGAAATGACACCTCAATTTATGAGGATTGTTCTTCCGCTGAAACGTTTGCTTATCATAACATGAGGAACCGAGCTCTAGAAAAGGAGCCAACACTGTCTTCTTTCCGGAGGGAGAAGTCCTTGTCCAAAAGAGCTGAGCAAAAGCAGATGCCAAGTGACGGAACTCCTGTCCTTCAGACTTCCCACCAATTTCATGTTCATGAAAAACATACGAATGATAATTCAAAGAACCATGAAAAGTTTGCCAAGCCAGAGACTTGTCTCTCTTCTTTTTTTCTCTCACAAGGAGAATGGAGGCAGAGAGGGCCAGCCACTGTCTCACAAACACTGAGCCTCTCGCTCTCACTTCTGCTCTGTAATGCAATCCACTCTGGGTCCTGCCTTCCCTGTCCTGTGTCTATCAGGGATAACCTTCAGTTCAACTGTAGCAGGAGTTTTCACTGATGGCTTCTTGTTAGATCTGTATAATTTTGCTGCCCCGGGAGTCTTAGAACCCAAGAAAAGGAAGCCCCAAGGATTTTCAAGGCCTCTCTCTGCCTGAAGCAGGCTCTTTAGCAGTGTGCCTCCCCCACGCTCTTGCCATTATCCACTCTCTACTTTTTTTTCCATAATTACAAAACTCAGATATAAAAGATATAAATGTATCCTGTTATCTTATCAGGGACTGTATTAGTACTTAAGGAGGGCCTTTCCATCATTAAATCTGCCAGACCATCAATTCTACATATTGAAGTGGCAGCTGACAGGACTTTCTCTATACAGCAACTAACACTACCATGACTATCAGGCAATCACAAGGTTTTGTGGACCAGCAGTCCATTTCTACACTCATACAGATCAAGCCACATCTATAACTCTGAGCTTTGCTTTGCCCACCTTAATTACATTGATGGCACTTGCAATGTCTGCAGGGGAGCAAAGCAATACCAGAACTTACCACGGTATAAATACTAACTGCTAGTTTTGTTTTGTATCGTTCTTCATAGGATTCCCCAGTCACAGCCTGACTGGAAGTCACTATGTGGACATGGCTGGCCTCTATCTCTGAAACAAACATCCGACTCCACAATCTACCATCTATTCGGCCTTACATCCATTATTTCACTGCTATTTGAGCCTCAGTTTCCACATCCATACAATGGTTTAATCCCAGGACCTACTTTACAGGTTGCCATCAAGATTAAATTAGATTAAATTCTGTGTGCAGCAAATATCCACACAACATGTAAAAGTCCTGTCTCCAGATTCAGTTTTCAACCAAAATGGTATAATATCACTTAATGGACTAATTAAATTAATTAATACAGGACAAATTACAAACTAAAATTATAAATTAGACTAAAAACTGTTAGAAAAATTAAAAATAGTTAATACATGGAAGAGAAGTAATTCAGCAAGCAGCGGGATCACAGATGATGTGCTGGGTTATATCATACATCAGCCTTGCAAGTCCTCACAGACTGCACAGTCAGGAGCTCTTCTATCCCAGCCCAGAGCCACACTCTTAAGGAGAAGCAGTGAAATTCAAATAGGATTTCAGGCCCATCATCTAATAATCTACAGTTGTTTCATTGTCCTTTGCCTCTATGAAATATCATTTTCTGTTCTCCTTTGGTGTTGGTTTGCTATATGTGTAGTGTGACTCTGTCTAAGGCCTGATTAAAGCAAATGAAGACAGTTTTATGAAGAAACAACTCCATTTATCTCATGAGAGACAAAGAGGATAAATGATAGATACACCTTGATAATTATAGATTAGATAGATGATAGATGATAGATACATAGATAGATGATAGATACATACATAGATACATAGATAGATATGATAGATTAGATAGATAAGATAGATAGATAAGATAGATAGATAGGATAGATGTAGATTAGGTAGATGATAGATGTAGATTAGATAGATTACATATGATAGATGTAGATAGATAGATAGATAGATAGATAGATGTAGGTAGATGATAGATTATAGATTGATGTAGTAGATAGATAATGATAGATCATAAATATAGACAGTAGATATAATGGAAAAGATAGGAGTATGTTATCATTACATATAATAACTCAGAATATAAGATATAAAGGTAATTACAGAATATAAGATATAAAGGTAATTACTTTAAGCCCAGAAATATGGCTTAATGGTAGAGCACTTGCCCAGCATTTAAGTTGCCCTGGACTAAATCCCCAGTACCATACACACACAGAGAGAGAAAGACACACACACAGACACACACACACACACACACACACACACACACACAAAGTCATATAAATAATAATCAAAAAATATTTTTTACAAAGCAAAATGAAGTGTATTATAAATAGTCAAAATTTAAATGCACATAATAAGGACAGCTAAAGAATCTGCCTTTTCCTGTTTGCTTTCAGTATTGTTACCATCTGGTTATATCAGATGTGCCCTAAGTAACCTTATTAATCATTTAGAGAACCAGAATCGACAACACATGAATTTGTAGTGAATTGTCCAGGCAATGGGTGAAGTGGGAAGTTCATGGGAGGAGAGCTTTCCCATCCTTATTCACTTCCTACAGCTTTCCAGAACGATTTCCCTGAGGTCAAAAGCCAATATTCAATGCCCTGTCCTTGCTGTTTAATCAAAAGCATAAGAGGTAGGTCACGCTTTTTAAATTGAGAGACAGGAAAGGGACTGGAGCCACCTGGCAGGGGCAGTCTCCTCTCATCCCATCCAACCCCCAACAAAACCAGAAGCTTTCTTTCCTTTCTCTCAAGCATGACCAAAGCAGTTTATTGGCCAGACACTCTTCTTTCATTGCTAATTTTTTTCTTGAGTTACAAATGATGCAGCTATCTTTTTTCCTTAGACTTCTGGTTTCATAAGTATTATGATTCCTTCAATATCTACCTTTTCTTATTTCAAAATATGGAAAATTGGAAATCTCACTTCAGCTGTTTCTGCCGAACATGTTATAATGAAGTAGAGCTACAGAAAATACCACTTTGTGTTTGTATAGCACAGAAACGTTTCCATGAATATTTTCTCATCATTGCTATCCTGTAAAGTAAATGAGAAAAAGACTTGTTATTCCTGTTCTTAGACTGAAACCTGAAACCTCAGTCTTTGGGAAATGGTTCTTATTGACTCCATGCAGATGAAGGCCAGCAGGGAGAGAAGACATAAAATGAATGGTCAACTTTCTTGTACCATGTCTTAAGTGGTAGAATTAAAAGTCTTTCTAGAATTTCTGACTGTGTTTCATGTGCACATACAACTGTGAAAATCTGAACTGTGACTTAACAACTCCAACACAGGTGACCAAAAAAGCATTAGACATTGGATGGAGAGGGAAAAAGGAAGCTAAGAGATTTACTCTTTCCTGTATATAATTAAAGAGAAATAAAAATATAAAACTGAAATCTAGTAAAGACCATGAGAAGGTATTCTGAAATACAATAAGGAATATCATTTTATATTATTCTTTATAATTAACAAAATACTATTAAACATGCACATCTTAGTATCTACAGTAGTTACCTCATTGGAAAAATGACACCAGAAATGACAAAGAGTAAAATAATTCAAAGACATATAAGCCAAAAGTAAGAGCTTTCCCATGCCAAATCCTCAAACTTCTTCCTCAGTTTCTTCTGCATACTAAACAATTCATATAGAGTCTGACATATTTAGTGACACAAAATGGGAGTATGTAATACAAACTGTGCACTCAACATGTGGGCCTCTCCACAGGACTGCTCACTGGCGGCTCCTCCCAAAGCCAAGGATAACTAGAGAGCCCAATACAGAGGCCACTATCTCTTTAGAAACTGATCTCAAAAGTGAGAGGCAATTGCTTCTGTTATTTTCTAATGAAAGCAAGTTATAAAGCCAGCTCCATGCATTCATTAAGGAGGTCAATGAGAACAAGGGCCTCAGGGGTGGATCTTAGAACTGTATGCTTCATCATCCTCCATATTAAATTGATTGAAAACTCACACACATACACATATATAACCAAAGATCACCATGAATACAGTTATTAGAGACAGAAAGTACAATAGGAGAAACAGATTCACAAAGTTCCAAATATTGGAGCTGACCTTTAAAAGATAGAGGCTTTAAAAGCTGTGCTTTCATTCTATTCACTGGGGGGAAAATTAAAAAATGAATTATAACAGATAACTCACGAAGAAAAAATAATCAGTTTAATGAAGTAAAGTTCCAGATTTGCACTTCCAGACACTAGAAAACTGGCCCAAGCACAGGAACCCAAGCCAGAGTATCTGAACACGGGTAGTGCAAAACTGTGATCCTAAAACTGAAGGAAGCAACAGAGCAATCTGATCCCCGTGTTACAGGGTCCCAGAGCAGTGATTAAAGACTTTGTTACTCATAGAAAAGGCAGGAACCAGGGGGTCAGTTTATCTGTGTTAATTCCCCCAGCCCAGCCTTAAGGATGCAGTAGAGGGCCAAACCTTGCTGCCTGGGAATCACTGGGCTTGGAGAACTCAATCTATAAGAAGTGAGCAAGCCTGCTCTTCCTCCTGAATAGAAGGAGACATGACTTCATCCCTCAAGGTCGCTTGGTGAAAATGCAAGGCTAATAAATAATCCAGGTAGAGAGTGGCCAGAACCTCAAATTCTTGGCAAACCTGGCAAGACATGCAGGACCTGTGGGAAACTGACCTAGTTTAATACCAAGTGTTTTTCATCAAAGTAAATCATGTTAAAGAGATCAGAGTGACAACTCTGAGAACTGAGCTTACTCCTTGCCAACTTAAGAAACGACACTATTTATACTCGAAATGTTTATTAATCAAGTAATAGAATTAATGGTAGAGCTCGGGTTTATATAACAGATCCAAGACACTTTTGTCTTGGCTCTAGATATAGGTAGGGTATGTTCTACTTCGTATCCAAAAGGAAATGTAATATTTAAATAGATTTTACAGCTTTCCTTGATTGTCACTTAAGTAACCCTTCATCAGCCAAATTCCCAAAGAGCTCCGGTGCCTCTCCCATGTACACAAGTGTTAAGTGTGATCCAGAAAGATGGTATCAATGCCCAGAAAGAATGAAGAGTGTACCAAGTATTTACCACAACATCTCTTACAGGTATATACCATTGCTGGTTTCAAAGAGATGGTTCAGCACATAAAGGTGCCTGCCACCAAACCTGATGGCCTGAGTTTGATCCCCAGAACCACATGGTAGAAGAAGATAACTGCTGCAAGCTATCCTCTGGCCTCCACATTATGCTGTGGCACATGCACACCCATGATTTAAACACACATACATACAAAATAAAATAATTAAAATATATTTTAATTTTCTGAGGATTTCCTACATCGGCACTAGAGTGACATCATTTCCACTACGTTCTGTCCTTCCTCCAACTCTTCCGACATCCCCCTACTCCCTCTGAATTTCACAATTGCTTCTTTATTATTGTTTGGAGTGGTGTGTGTGTGTGTGTGTGTGTGTGTGTGTGTGTGTGTGTATCTGAGTCCATTTAGTGGTGCATCTGTGTACATGTGTTTTAAGGCTGACCACTTGGACTGGATAACCTATCAGAGAACTGGTCCCTGAAGAAAACTGGTTTTCTCTCCCTCAGCAGACACCAATTGCCTGTAGCTCTTCATCTAGAGATGGGTCCTGATCAACCTCCCCCCCTTCACAATGGCATGTAAACTGCTGCTCATTATGCAGGGCTTGTTTAGGCAGCCATACTGTTGAGACTTCATGGATGCAGCTTCCCTGACATGTCCAGAAGACACTATGTAGCAGGTGGCATCCTGGTCCTCCAGCTCTTATAATCTTTCTGCTTCCTCTTCCTTGATGTTCCCTGAGCGTAGGTTCAGGGGTTGTGTTGTAGATGTGTATCAACTAGGGGTGGGCTCCTCACAGCCATTTATTGTCTACATTTTGACAAGTTGTGGAACTTTCTACCTGTTGCAAAATCAAGCTTCTTTGATGAGTAGTGTGATCTATGCTTCCCTGTGAACATAAGGATGAGTATCTAGAATATAATTGGAAATTACATTGGCTTAGGAGAGTGGCAGCAGCATCTCCCCTCCAGGGTCTCTGACCCGTCCTGCCATCTGTCTTCATTTATGGGAGCAGGCAAGAAATTTCTAAAGATTTCAGTTTTTAAAAAGGAGGAAAATCATCTGGGCATGGTGGTACACATCTTTAGTCCCAGCACTAGCAAGGCAGGGGCAGGACGATGTCTATGACACTGACACCAGCCTGGTCTATATAGTGAGTTCCAGGACAGCTGGATCATGTCTCAAAACACAAATGCAAACAAACAAAACCCATGAGGCAAATCATCTAGAGATAGCTCCAATTACATACAGATCATTGTTTCTAATTTGGAATGATTTTTACATAAAATGCATTTATGTACATCATATGTAAGAGGTATATCAACAGAGACAAAACACATATTTATAGCCAGGTGTGGTGGCGCACACCTTTAATCCTAGCACTTGGGAGGAGAAGTAGGCAGATCTTTGTGAATTCAAGGCCAGCCTGGTCTACAGAGCGAGTTCCAGGACAGCTGGGGCTACAGGGAGACCCTGTCTCGAAAAGACCAAAAAAAAAGAAAGAAAGAAAGAAAGAAAGAAAGAAAGAAAAAACACATATTTATAAGCTTGATATGCACATATGTGATAACTGTTGTGCTGTCCAATACTCTGGATAGAGCTCATACTATTATATGTTTGAGACAAATGAGTTAGGAAATTTTCTAGGCATAAAATGACACCATGACTGTCATGTTTCTTATTAAAAAAACACATGTCCTATCATACCATTTTCTTTGTTAAGACTAGGTTTAAATGAGTTTAATTATGAACATTAATACTCCCTATAGGCAGGATATTGATTTAAACTAAAACTCTATGTCCCAAAACTGATAAAATAATTAAACTACTCAAGAAAAGATTAGCCAATTCTGGCAGGTACTTTATAGAAATATCAAAAGTATAAATGACATTTGTAAGTTTTTTTGGCCTTTTTGAGACAGGGCCTCCCTGTAGCCCCAGCTGTCCTGGAACTCACTCTGTAGACCAGGCTGGCCTTGAACTCACAAAGATCCACCTGCCTCTGCCTCCCAAGTGCTAGGTAAAGGCACGTGCCACCACCCCCGGTGACATTTGTAATTTTATTTATTTTTATTTTTTTAATTTATTTTTGTATGTGTATGAATGTACTGTCTGCATGTAGGTCTGTGCACCCGTGTCTTGCAGTGCCGCGGAGGTCAGAAGAGGGCGTCGGATTCCCCTGGAACTGGAGTTCTCCTGGAATTGGAGTTACAGACGGTTCTCAGCTGCCATGTGGGTGCTGGAGCTCGAACCTGGGTCCTCTGCAAGAGCAGTCGGCGCTCTTAACCGCTAGGCTATCTCTCCAGCCCCGACATTTGTAATTTTAACATAAGCAAAGAGGTGAAGTGATTTCCAAGCATAATACATCATTTATTTACATGTATCTGGAAAAGGCTGAATGAAAACAGATGCTTGTTGGTTGAATTATATTTCAAATACATGATTAAATTAAGTAAAGGCAATTTTTAAAATATAATTCATAAAGCAAGTAATCTTTTTGTAACAGATGTGTTTCTTTTAAAAAATATTTTGTTATTTTTATTTTATGTGTCTAAGTGTATTGCATGCATGTGTGTCAGTGCAGCTGTGTCATGCAATGCCCACAGAGGTCAGAAGAGGGCTTTGGATTCCCTGGGACTGGAGTTACACATGGTTGTTAGCTGCCATGTGGGTGCTGGAAATCAAACCTGGGTCCTCTGCAAGAGTAGTCAATGCTCTTAACTGCTGAGCCACCTCTCCAGCCCCCCTAGATATGTTTCTTTATAAGTCAGAATTGTTTAATGGTAGTTACACCTTTTAATGATTCCTAAGCATTTCAAGAATAATATTCAATATTACAGTCCCTGCAACCTGGTGAAATCATCCTGTCCCATGTTTACACCACAATTACCAAATAAGCATGGAAAAATATTAGACACATGCACATTAATTCATTGTGATGTCCAGTGAGTGGCAGGTACATGTTTAAATTAGTCTGACTTGGCAATCCATCACAGTGTGTGGCCACCATCCCTGGAAGCAAAGCTTTCCTCACCCCCTCCTTGAGGTCCATGTGTCCTCTCATTAATTGTCACATACACAAAGAATTACTAAATATAGGCAGTACTTCAGCTGGACATTCTTACACAATGACTAGAGAATTTTTTATTGTGCATGCCTGTTCTGTGAGTGGTGGTATTAGATTTTAAATGTTTTAGAATGTTCTTGCAGCTCATCTAGATTCAACTCATAAAACAATCAAGACATAGATGTGTAGCTCCATTACTGAATGCCTAAGGTATAATCATGTGCTATTACACAGAGGAAAGTTCACTCATTTGATTTTAAAGCTATTACAGGATTTTCCTGGAGCACCTGTGTCATCTAGAACTCCCTAATGCAGAATTTTTCCTTCAGATTATTCATTCGCCTGGCCAATTCTTAATGTTAACCTTCAAATTTATTCATGGGACACTTTCCCTTATGAATATTTTCATTACATTTCTCATCTGATGCAGTACAGGATTCCATCTGCTCTCAAGCAATGCACTAATGGAATATCGCTTTAATTTATAATGGCATCCAGTTAAACAAGACAAGGTCGGTCCATTCCATCATGATGTTTTTATTGCTACTGACACAAGATTTCTCTTAAAAGAAAATGCTGTATTCATTAACACATTCATTAAACTTATTTACTAATTCCAACCCTTCATACAAACTTTCTGTAGGACTCATCTCTAACTAGGTTTAGTAGTAATGCCACTATACATTAAGCTAGAAATCAAAATACCAGTTATTTATTGGGCAAATATGCACTGGGTATTGATCTGCTACTACTAATAAAGATTATGCTATTCTAAACCAAATCATCATCTAGTAGAAGAAGGGCTAAAAATGTAAACAATAATCAGCAATGTATTAAGTAAAATAATTTAAGCACATAAAATTTGTTTATTCATTCAATTCCTAATTTGCTCATAAATGAAGTGGTCTTCAAGTACCTTATAAATGCACACAAAAACAAAAGGATAGAAGTAAATAAATTAAAGACCTGACCCTATGATAAAAAGGCAGATAAATGATCAGTAAACAGCGAAGCCAATGAAACTCCAAGAACTGAACATATGCACCGTGCTATTACAGGTGCAAAATGGCACCGCCTCTGCAAAGGAAATTTGACAGTGTCTACAAAATACATTTCCAAAATTATGTCTTATGGCCAGCACCCAGGAGTCCCAGTCCTGAGAATTTCCTGGTTACAACTCCCAAACATGAAGTGACATGGCAATGAAACCACTCACTCACGGTTTTGAGAGCAGAACAGCGCAGTGAAATCTGATTACACGGTGTGCAACTAGGCAGAAACCATCCAACTGAACACAGTGCAGACTTTCTCCATTAAGTCAATAGGAATCCCTTGGCAGGGGGGTAAAGGTGGATGGACAAGAAAGGAGGAAGGAAGGGAGGGAAAAATGGAAGGAAGAGAAGGGGAAGAAGGGAGGAAAGTGGTAGGAAAGAGGGAAGGAAGGGAAATGGACATGTTAATTAGCTCGATTGTGGGCATCATTTCACAACATATACATATACTATACCATAAAGTTGTGGGCCTTAAACATGTACAATTTTTATTTGTCACTTGTACTTCAATAAAGCTGGAGAAATGAATACATATACATTTGTTTCTATTTGAATAAAGAAAGGTTGCACATTTGGCTCCCATGGTGAAGCATTTGCCTTGCAATGAACCATGGGAACCAATCCAACAAGCACATTTCTTTCTCTGTACATGCATGCCGTGGGTGTGTTTGTGTGGATGGGGTGCATATTCATGTGTGTGTGTGTGTGTGTGTGTGTGTGTGTGTGTGTGTGTGGTGCACCTGTGTGACTATGTGTGTGGAGGCCAGAGGTCAACCTCAGACATCCTTCCTCAAGTACCATCCACCTTGTGTTTTGAAACCAGGTCTTTCACCTGGCCTGGTACTACCTATTAAGTTAGGCTTATTGGCCAGCAAGCCTCAGGGACCTGTCTCCCCAGTTCTGGGATTACAAGCATGTGCTACCAACCACACCCAGCTTTTCTACATGGTTTCTAGAGATCAAACTCAGATCCTCACATGTGCACTTCACTGACTAAGCCAACTCACCAGCCTAACCATTATGTAATTTTCTATTTTGATTTTTCTTTGGGGCATCATAAGTATATTATCTATTTCAATAAAATCTTACAGATAAAACCACATGCAATGCAATAGTGGACAGTGGTGTATGATTATTACACAACTGCTACAAATTAGCACTGAGCTTCAGTGATACCACATCAAATGGAGTAGTGGTTTGTTACAAGATTCAGAAATAGGATTTTTAAATATTTTAAACTTTCCCCTCAATATGACACTGATTTCCTCTACTGTGTCTTCTTTAACAGCAAACTCTGTAGTGCTGTGAATGAGAATCTCAGCAAGGTATTTTAACCACACACTTATGAGGTTTCCCATCATTCAGCTGCCTGTAGCCACCCAGTGCCCTCCAATGTAATCTAATAAATGTAGACTCCTTACCATGGTCCATGACACTCACATTCCTCCCATGCTTCCCCTTGATCCTGGCACTCCAACAGGTCTGGTCTTCCTTTATTCCTTGGTATGACCCGACAAGAGCCCTTATTCATATTGCTTGTTTCTAGTTTAAATGCCATCCCCAAGGGGGCATCAGCACATCCATCTCATCATCTCCTTCTCCCTGAAGTATCACCTCCCTGGAGAAAGCTTCTCTCCTTGCTATCCATCAGAACCTTCATTTGCTACTCTCAAGCCCAATACACTGCTATATAATTACTATACCACTTACTCAGTCTGCTGATTTGTTTTTATTATTTTTCTTTTCTGTCTTCTCTCACAAGATAAACACTCCTAAAGATTGCTCAATCCCACATCTTTGTGTCATCAGTGTCTACGATAAGGCCAGGGACATAGAGTTTATCCAACAGCAATAGTTGAAGGAGTGAATGGATGGATGGATGGATGGATGGATGGATGGATGGATGGATGGAAGGATGGGTGGATGGATGGATGGATGGATGGATGGAAGGATGGAAGGATGGATGGATGGATGGAAGGATGGATGGATGGGTGGAAGGATGGATGGATGGATGGATGGATGGAAAGATGGATGGATGGATGGACAGACGGACGGAAGGATGGATGGATGGATGGATGAAGAATGCCTGGTATTATGGACCTACTGCGATAGATGTGTTGGGTAGGTATATAAATATGGAATGAATTGGAATGGAAATATGTGAATTATGGAGATATGAAAGGAAGAAGGGAAATCCAAAGAAAAGGGAAAAGAGAAAAAAGGAATCTTCAATATGGTTCACGCAAGTAGCCAAACAGTCTTGGCTAAGAAAAGCTAGTTGCTATGTCTACATATTGCTTTTTTGTTTGGTATTTTGGGAGAACAGGGTCTTCTGTAGCCCCACTAGTCCCTGAGAAGCTCGCTTTGTTAGACCACTTCTTGCCTCTGAACACATAGAGATCTGCTGCCTCTGCCCTACCCAGTAGCTGGGATTAAAGGTGTGCACCACCACAACTTTTTTTTTTTTTTTTTTTTTTTTTTGTGTGTGTGTGTGTAGATTATGTGTGTGTGAGTGCAATTTTATGAATTTATATAAAAGCAATTTTAATGGCCTGTATCATAGTTATTTATCCAGGCGTGAGTGGTTATGCCTTTTAATCCCAGAACGAATATGGGAAGGCAGAGGATAGCCAAGCCCTGTCTACAGAGCGAGCTCAGGACAGCCTGGTACTAAAAGGGAGATCATTTCAAAAATACCACAAAAAGGATAAAACTAAAAAGAAAAAAAAAAAATCACACCAGGTAATTATTACAAATATGATTTCCCTTGGGAAAAGTCTTAGAGTTTTCACCTATCGCCCCGTCATTATAGAATTTTAATAAACATTTAGGGTCTAAAGCATCCTGCTACCTACCCAAAGTTTATGCAACAGACAGTGACTATTCTGCACAGACTTTACCCCCACAATTTCCACTGTTATGCTCGGTGAAAGCTGGCTGGTCGCACTACACTGAGGGAGCTGAGTATAGAATTTGGATTTAAACAAGCATACTTTAGAATGAAAGAAAGGACCGGGACACAGCTCTAACTGAATCACTGCATAATCTCGCAGTAGGGCAGTTGTGAACTTTATGGTTAAGCACATGTTTAGCATGCTGAGTCCGGACATAATCCCCACCAACTACCCCTCCTCAACAACAATGTTTTTTATAGCCACGATCACAAGTAATTTTTGTCCCAGTTCCAAGACTCATATATATACATATATTATGTATATATATAATATATTATATAACTATATATATATATAATGTTTGTCAGCTAGATCTTATAACCATCCCATGTGGCTTCAGGACACACTGACTTGCTTAAAAAAAATTACATGAATTCGGAGTAATCCCACCACTCGGGAGCCAGAGGCAGGCAGATCTCTGGAAGTTCAAGGCCAGCTTGGTCTACATAGTGAGCTCCAGGCCACCTAGGACTAAAGGGGAACACTGCCTCAACAAAAAAAAAAATGCCTGGGCTACTATGCCCAGCCCACCTTCAGCTGGGCACGATGGCACACGCCTTTAGTTCTAGCACTTGGGAGGCAGAAGCAGGTGGATCTCTGTGAGTTCAAGGCCAGCCTAATCTACAAAGTGAGTTTCAGGACAGGGAGACCCGATCTCAAAAAGACAAAAAAAAAAAAAAATCACACATTTAAATGTTTCGAATTTGCAGTGTCTGTGACAGCCCTGTTGTGTATGTGAATGATTCCACAATGGACACAATTACTCATACAGAGTGCTCCCTATTATTTGCATCTGTTAAGGTCTATGAGTGTTATTTATTGCAGCATAGGTCTGAAATAAATTATGCTTTTTTAAAGAACGTGCTTGTGATCATGCTCTTTTCACATCAGAGCAGGAGGTAAATGGTGTGACAGACTTCCCACTGTTCGTCAAACTGGGCTTCCCTTTATTTTCAAGGTCATCTGGAAAAAGAGTTATGTTTCTGAGTTTAAAATGACTCAGTACCTTATTGGCTGTCCTCAGTCGCAGATAATTTCTACTTCTCAGTTAATAAATCCGGGCCACATGTAATTTCCACTGCCCCTCCTGAGACAGCCTCTCAGGGAGCAAACCCTCCGCCTCCCCAGAACAAAAGCTGCATCACAGTCACGCGCACTTTTCTTCTATCTTTTCCATTCCCTGAACTTTAGAAAATGCTTTAGAGGCTGAGACTGAACTTTTCCCTGGAAGAAGAGCTCCTATGAATGCAAATCTATGCCAAATCTTCACAAAGGTGTAGCAGGGAGGTGGAGGGGAATGCCTGCAGAGGCACAGAATGGCAGTGCACCCAAGCGCAGACTTGCAAGGTGATAACTGTGCAGGCAGCAACTTGAATGCAGCTGGCACTTGAAGATGCAACTGCATCCTTATTTTAACAGTGAAATCACAAAAAGAGTCTACTACAAATATCACAAGCCTTATGCCCTGTTAGTCTCTAGTAAAAACAACTTGCTATTTAGAGCACAGCTTTGGGCGAAGAAGGTGGTTTGCATTGCAGGGAGTTAGTTATTAATTAACATGACAGCAAAGCTGCAGGACATGAAAGCTCAGAGCAGCTTTTTGGCCGTTGTCAACAGCGGCACACATATGTAAACAATCCACAGTTTTAAAAAGCTCTTTGCTCTTCTAGACTTCATCCCCTTGACAATGATTATAATTCTCTGTCCTGAGATCTCTTCCAAGTCCCACATTAGTGATTACTGGACAGTCAGAAAGCAATGTTGCTTCCAATTGTCTTTTTCTGAATTTCAGAATAACAAAAGCATCCTAGAAATGAACAGTGTTATATTCTTCAGTACAGATAATACAACTGTCACCCTATCAGCTTTCTTAGCAGTCCAAAACTGGCATAACTACTGAGCACCTTCCCAGTTTCTAATGCTGAAGGTATATTTGTAAAATATTTATAAAGAATATTTCTTTTTGGTGACATGTTAGAAGGTTCCCATTTTTCTCCCTCAAATTTTGATATTGACAGGATTTTTTTAACACTGACTACAAAAGAAAGGCTTTACCATTTCACTTAAAGACTGACTATTAAATCCATTTTATAATATTTATTTCAATGAGCAGCTAGCATTGACAGAAGCGAGGAGACTTTGTGTAATGGTCTTGGATATTAAAACTGATGACCAATACAATTAAACATCACTTTAAAAAGGGACACATTCAGGGGCTGGAGAGATGGCCTAGTGGTTAAGAGAGCCGACTGCTCTTGCAGAGGACCCGGGTTCAATCCCCAGCACCCACATGGTGGCTGAGAACCATCTGTAACTCCAATTCCAGGAGAACTCCAGTTCCAAGGGAATCCGACACCCTCTTCTGACCTCCACAGCATTGCAAGACACAGGTGCACAAACCTACATGCAGACAGTACATTCATACACATAAATAAATAAATAAATAATTTAAAAAAGGGACACATTCAAAAGTAAAATTAAGCCAGGCATGGTGGCGCGCACCTTTAATCCTAGCACTTGGGAGGCAGAGGCAGGCGGATCTTTGTGATTTCAAGGCCAGCCTGGTTTACAGAATGAATTCCAGGACAGCTGGGGCTACAGCAAGACCCTGTCTCAAAAAGACCAAAAAAAAAAAAAACACTTAAAATTGACCCCAGGGCAAGGGAACTCTTCTCCATGGGACATAGTCAACAAAACTGAGGCTCTTGTCCTCTCCCTTCCTTTCTTTTGTGTCAGGTCACCAGCCGCAAAGAAGGGAGCTCCCATGTGGTTGGGAGCAGTTGACTGTGATAACTATAAAAGGGAAGACAGCATTCCATGCGGATGGGAGACAGGCGTGACACCCAGGAGATGTCCTGGGGCACTTTATAGTGTTGCCTAGTCAATTGATGGTAAAAAAAAGAGAAGCACCTGGCAGCCTGGGAACGCTAGAGTAGCCAGAGGGATCAGTGTCCCCAGGGATGAAGATCCCCGTCATGCAGGTGACCGAGAGGATCAGTGTCCCAGGGATGAAGATCCCCGTCATGCAGGTGACGGAGAGGATCAGTGTCCCAGGGATGAAGATCCCCGTCATGCAGGTGACGGAGAGGATCAGTGTCCCCAGGGATGAAGATCCCCGTCATGCAGGTGACGGAGAGGATCAGTGTCCCAGGGATGAAGATCCCCGTCATGCAGGTGACGGAGAGGATCAGTGTCCCAGGGATGAAGATCCCCGTCATGCAGGTGACCGAGAGGATCAGTGTCCCAGGGATGAAGATCCCCGTCATGCAGGTGACGGAGAGGATCAGTGTCCCAGGGATGAAGATCCCCGTCATGCAGGTGACGGAGAGGATCAGTGTCCCAGGGATGAAGATCCCCGTCATGCAGGTGACGGAGAGGATCAGTGTCCCAGGGATGAAGATCCCCGTCATGCAGGTGACGGAGAGGATCAGTGTCCCAGGGATGAAGATCCCCGTCATGCAGGTGACGGAGAGGATCAGTGTCCCAGGGATGAAGATCCCCGTCATGCAGGTGACGGAGAGGATCAGTGTCCCAGGGATGAAGATCCCCGTCATGCAGGTGACGGAGAGGATCAGTGTCCCAGGGATGAAGATCCCCGTCATGCAGGTGACGGAGAGGATCAGTGTCCCAGGGATGAAGATCCCCGTCATGCAGGTGACGGAGAGGATCAGTGCCCCAGGGATGAAGATCCCCGTCATGCAGGTGACGGAGAGGATCAGTGTCCCCAGGGATGAAGATCCCCGTCATGCAGGTGACGGAGAGGATCAGTGTCCCCAGGGATGAAGATCCCCGTCATGCAGGTGACGGAGAGGATCAGTGTCCCAGGGATGAAGATCCCCGTCATGCAGGTGACGGAGAGGATCAGTGTCCTCAGGGATGAAGATCCCTGTCATGCAGGTGACGGAGAGGATCAGTGTCCCCAGGGATGAAGATCCCCCTCATGCAGGTGACGGAGAGGATCAGTGTCCCCAGGGATGAAGATCCCTGTCATGCAGGTGACCGAGAGGAACTCCAAGGGTGACCGGGCTCCAGAGCTGGTAGCAGAGAGAGGGTGAGTACCAGTTGTGGTCCCCAAACATTATAAGTTTACCCAGGAGGAAAACCAACCAGAATTTCAAGGGGACAGTTCCCAGATAGGATAAACTATAAGTCAGTGGCCCAAGAGGTACAGGGAACATTGGATTAGTTTCCTTGGCCATGATAAATTTCCCCAAACTAGTTGAACTGAAACAACACAAAGGAAATTCTTTTGTGTTTGTGTGTGTGTGGGGGGGGGGAGATATGTACACAAACATGTGGGTACACATCCACAGAAGCAAAGGACGATGTCAGGCACTTTAGCATTCTCCATCCTGAGACTTTCCACCCCTTGAAACAGGGTCAATAACTGAACTTGGAGCTAGGCTGGCAGGCAGCAAGTCCTGCTGACTCTCCTGTCACCATCCTTTGCAACCTTGGCTTGTACCTGCCCAGCCATCTCCAGAGCCTCCCTCAGCTCTTCACATCAGAAATCTAAAATAAAAGACCAACAGGGCCATCACTCTGAAGGCCTTGGGAAATGATCCCTTTGCATTTTTTGCCTAGTGGCAACACCAATGTCTTCCCTTGTCCTTCTCTGTCTCAAGCCTCCCTTTCCTTTGTTCTATGATACCAGTCAATGGAATTGCTTCAAATTCAGAACAATCTCATCTCCAGAACTGTAACTTACTTATATCTGCAAAGCCCTCATTTCCAAATAAAGAGCAGAGCTTCTGGAGATGGGCTCCAGGGGACGGTAGGTTGTACTGGAGATGGGCTCCAGGGGATGGTAGGTTGTACTGGAGATGGGCCCCAGGGGATGGTAGGTTGTACTGGAGATGGGCTCCAGGGGACGGAAGGTTGTACTGGAGATGGGCCCCATGGGATGGTAGGTTGTACTGGAGATGGGCTCCAGGGGATGGTAGGTTGTACTGGAGATGGGCTCCACGGGAAGGTAGGTTGTACTGGAGATGGGCTCCAGGGGATGGCAAGTTGTACTGGAGATGGGCCCCAGGGGACAGTAGGTTGTACTGGAGATGGGTCCCAGGGGATGGTAGGTTGTACTGGAGATGGGCCCCAGGGGATGGTAGGTTGTACTGGAGATGGGCTCCAGGGGATGGTAGGTTGTACTGGAGATGGGCCCCAGGGGATGGTAGGTTGTACTGGAGATGGGCCCCAGGGGATGGTAGGTTGTACTGGAGATGGGCTCCAGGGGATGGTAGGTTGTACTGGAGATGGGCCCCAGGGGATGGTAGGTTGTACTGGAGATGGGCCCCAGGGGATGGTAGGTTGTACTGGAGATGGGCTCCAGGGGATGGTAGGTTGTACTGGAGATGGGCCCCAGGGGATGGTAGGTTGTACTGGAGATGGGCCCCAGGGGATGGTAGGTTGTACTGGAGATGGGCTCCAGGGGATGGTAGGTTGTACTGGAGATGGGCCCCAGGGGATGGTAGGTTGTACTGGAGATGGGCCCCAGGGGATGGTAGGTTGTACTGGAGATGGGCTCCAGGGGATGGTAGGTTGTACTGGAGATGGGCCCCAGGGGATGGTAGGTTGTACTGGAGATGGGCTTCAGGGGATGGTAGGTTGTACTGGAGATGGGCCCCAGGGGATGGTAGGTTGTACTGGAGATGGGCTCCAGGGGATGGTAGGTTGTACTGGAGATGGGCCCCAGGGGATGGTAGGTTGCACTGGAGATGGGCCCCAGGGGACAGTAGGTTGTGCTGGAGATGGGCTCCAGGGGATGGTAGGTTGTACTGGAGATGGACTCCAGGGGATGGTAGGTTGTCCTGGAGATGGGCTCCAGGGGATGATAGGTTGTACTGGAGATGGGCTCCAGGGGATGTTAGGTTGTACTGGAGATGGGTTTCAGGGGATGGTAGGTTGTACTGGAGATGGACTTCAGGGGATGGTAGGTTGTCCTGGAGATGGGCTCCAGGGGATGGTAGATTGTACTGGAGATGGGCTCCAGGGGATCGTTGGTTGTACTGGAGATGGACTTCAGAGGACGGTAGGTTGTACTGGAGTGGGCTCCAGGAGATCGTAGGTTGTACTCCTGAGTCTGCTGGAGATGGGCTCCAGGGGATGGTAGGTTGTACTCCTGAGCCCCCTTTAAGCATCAGGCACTCAATCCTCCAGCTAGCTGCTGACCTTTGTCTGGGAATTTCCCTTAACCAAATGCAAGGGTGTTCCCCTTCCTAGGGGGCAGCCCCATCAGCCAGCTGAGGACAAATGGGAAGAGTATTTCCAGCTGGAGAGCTCCATACAGGAGAAGTGGAGGTCATTGCTATGTCTATATATTGGCTCCCCTTTCCTGAGCCTAGCCCTGATCAAGTCACTCCCTACCAGACATGGTTCACGGGAGCACCACTGGATATGCTTCTTCCAAGCAAATCTTCATGTTTCTATGAAATATATCTCCAAGGAGCCTGGAGACCTTGAGGTCCCAGACCCCAGGCCAAGCCACTCTTTCAGTTACCAGCTGCGGAAATCTTAGACAGCAACTTACCAGTTCTATTTCAAATTCTTTCCCTCCACAGAATGGGGATGATTATAAGACTTTCAACACGAGATGCTGTGAGAATGTCACGATTAGTCCAGATGCTGTGGAGTAATGTGACACACAGTAAGCATTCCATAAATGCCTACTGCATTTCACTATTGTAAGCATGTTTTCATCTGTAGGAAAAATACACATCTACAAAATGAATGTTCATATGAATACCACACTTTTTGGCTTTCTTTGTAAATCAGAACAAAGGAGCTAAAACCTATGTTATCATATACATGATTTCTGATACTCTGATTATAATGAAATTAATATATCACTACTTTTTAAAACTACTATCACCTTATCATAATGGCCACATTAACTATTTTTTCAGCAAGGGAATGAAATAAATGGTTTCTCTATTCCTTATAACTATCAAAGGAACAAGTATATTTAACTTCTTCTGTAAACCCTATATTTGTAGGCTAAACTGAATGCATCACACCCCACCAAATGAGAAAGGAAAAGAAAAAATTCTATCTAAACTGAAGGCCTGGTTTTCTCAGAGTAGCTCTGGATCTTAAAATTTATCTATCACAGGAAGTATCCCAAGAACTCTATAGAGTTCTCGTCAAAGCTATAAATTAATCCTCGGAGAGCAATATACAGAGTAGATTCATTTAGCTTATAAGATGAAAAGTGCTGAAATCTTAAAGGAATAAATTAGCTACCACTTTGCATTAAATGTGGCCATATCTTAAATTATTTTCCTCAGGATTGGGATGGATACATCAGAACCACGTCTAATTCCATTATTTGTTAGGACAAGAAGAGCAAATCAATGCAAATAAAGAAAATGAACCCATCAGGCAGAAGGCTCACATTCTATTTGCTCTTAGATGGAAAGTGTTTCCCATATTGATTCATGTAGCAATTGCCCCACTCCGCAAAAGCCAGGTTAAGAACACTGTCTGCTGAAGGTTCCCGGAGGTTCCAGGACTCTATGCATAAGACAGAGCTACAGCTTCTTGGGTGCCTGAGTATGCTAATGTTTTAAAGAGAGTATTTTTTGGTTTTTTTTTCTCATTCTTTTGATTTTATGTATACATAACCTCTGCCCATATATAAAAAATGCCTAAATCTGAAAATAAATGGTAGCTTAATAAAGAATATATTTTACTCTCAAAATTACCCTTCAAAAATCCTTATTATTATCCCATTTTTCTAGATGAATAAAATGAGGTTCACTGCCTAAGGTTGAAACATTGCAGAGCCAAATGCCAATCAGGGAAATGCAAATTAAACAAGAATGACACCAATAACAATGGTTCTCATCAGAAGGACCAAAGGTAACAAGTGCTGGCCAGGATGTGCCACTGTGGAAGAAATACAAGATGTTCTTCACATAAGACTTGGGGCTGGAGAGATGGCTCAGTGGTTAAGAGCACTGGCTTCTCTTGCAGAGGACCCAGGCTCAATTCCCAGCATCCACATGACAGCTAACAAACCCCCATAACTCCGGTTCCTCCGGGGGATCTGATGCCCTCTTCTGTTCTCCTCAGGCATTGCACAATGTGAGTGCACTTACACACATGCAGGTATAACATTCATATGCATAAAATATAAATAAATAAATAGATAAATAAATAAATAAATAAATAAATAAATACTTAAAGTTTAAAAATAAGACTAGGACTATAACATGGCCCAGCCTCACTCTTGGGCATATGTGTATCCAAAAGAAATGAATCAGTTGGTCAAAAATGATGTGTGCACTCAACATTTTTTTTGCAGGACTATTCATAATAGCCCAGAAATGGAAACACATGACAGTTAACAACCATCCATAATGTCATAATAAAGGGGAATCTAACATCTTTTCCTGGTCTCTGTGGGCATTGTATCAATGTAGTGCACTTACATATATGAAGGCAAAATTCTCATGTATACAAAATAAAAATAAATACTCAATGTTCAAAAAAAAAAAAAAGAATGGAAGCAATCTAAGTGCCCAAGTGTCCATTAAAATAAATGGACTTTAAAATGTGGTCTCCAAGGGGCTGGAGAGATGGCCTAGCGGTTAAGAGCGCCGACCGCTCTTGCAGAGGACCCGGGTTCGATCCCCAGCACCCACATGGCGGCCGAAAACCGTCTGAAACTCCAATTCCAGGAGAACTCCAGTTCCAGGGGAATCCGAGACCCTCTTCTGACCTCCGCGGCATTGCACGACACGGGTGCACAGACCTGCATGCAGACACTACATTCATACACA
>VZQC01013352.1:730161-763397 GCA_009823505.1 Rhizomys pruinosus | reverse complement strand
ATATAGTATCCACAGGGTTGAGTACAAGCCACAGTCTGGGGCAGGTACCTGGGTCTTACAACCCACAGAAAATATACTCCTGGCACTAGTATACTACAAATAGTCACAAACTCGGTATTAGGATCACAGGAAAATAAACTGTTGAGTGGCCCTGAATCTCTGGGCATTCATCGCCTGTAAAATAGTGGTAACCACTGCCTCCCCAGCTCCTTGGGAAAACTAAGGGAAACGTGAATGGGATGGTACGGCGCCTAGGCACACTTTAAGTCTACATTAAGGGATAGTGCTGGTATCCTCTGCTGGTTGTTAGAAAGGTCATTGGATGCAATAGGGAATACTTGCTATCACTTACCCTCATACACTGGCAAGATTTTGTTTCCTGACTACACAGGTAATAGAATCACACACCACACAGTAAACTAAATATCCTTCAAGTTAACATCAAGAGCCGAGGCAGTGTTCAACTAACACAACTGCAGACAAGGCCAAGCTCCATTCTAAGCTGTGTGGACACTCTCAAATCTCCAACGCATGAAGACCAATAAGTGGCTCAGAACAATGATCTCATCAATGAACTGTGGTCTAAGTGAGGGCAGGTATGTATCATCTTTGCCAGTCTCCAATCATGACAAGCCTGGGCAAGCCAAAAGCACTGCCCATTCTCTGCACCATCCAGATGTACATTCGTTTAATCTCCCCAACTATTAGCACTTCACTGTAGCCTCACCTGGCATGCCTGCAGCCAGACCTTGTCCAAATGCAAGAGCAGAATTCACTGCTGCAGCTGCCACAAGGGGATGTTTGCTGTCCCTGCTGGTTCTGATTTGAGGTTAAAGGACGCTGGCTGGCTCCTCCACGGAGCACCTGGCAGGGGAGATACCATGATCACGAAGGTGGTTTTCCCAGGGCGAGGCTTATCCATTGCACTCCAGATGTGCTGACCCCTGCGATTTCCCCAAATGTGGGAAACTCGACTGCATAATTTGTGGTAGTGGGGGACTGCGTTCGCACTCTCCCCTTTCACTCAGACAACATGGCCGCCCACTTCACCTATGATTTTTAAACTGTTTAACATCTACCCTCATAGCACAGGTTAGTCCAAGAAACACTGAACCATAAACATTTGCTGCAATGTATAATTACTGCCATTCTATAAGAGCCTAATATAAATTCAATAAAATTATACAGACTTTATTTTCAAGGACTCTTCCTGTTGAGTCTTCCCCATCTGAACCTACTGGAGTACCAACTGAATTGAAGGACAAAGCAGGAGCTCTGTTTCTGGTATAATTGAGCACACAGCTACCAACACCCATGCCTGCCATCCTGTATACAGCTATAAACTTTGATTAAAATAGTGAAGAGGGGAAATAAAGTCCCCAGGGACTGAAAAAAGGCTCTCAGATTTTCCCAGGGGGTCAATAACTGAAGAATGGGCTGAAGTAAAGTACATTTCCCATTCTTTTCAAAGTTTCTGGGGGTTTTGTTTTTGTTTACTTTGTTCAGGCCAATAACTTATGGGTGAGCATCGTCTGAGGTTCCATAGTGAACAGCTAAAGCTTCAGTGGAAAGAGTTCTCCTCTGCACTGAGGAACCTTAACACCGGGTTCAGGGCTACCATGTCACTGTAAGGTGAGAGATGCCAGATTGGGAGGGAAAGCCCTCCGGTGAGTCCTGAATTCTGTATACAGACTGCTAGATTTCTAATTGACCCCTGTACTTCACAAGCAAGTTAGACTCCAAACAGCTGAGTTAAGATGTAGAACTAAAATGAGGTTTCCACTGGTGTCTGAGAGTCAAGTCTCCAGCTTGAGTCCAATTGAGTAAATTGTCTGTTAAAACAAAAATACCAAAACTATTGACTATGCTATTCCAAGGTGAATCTATTAATGGGCTCTAGAATTGTCCTACCACTTGTAGTCACACATTGTAATTACCAGATATGAATGGAAGACATGTATTCATATTCTATTCATATTCTTTTTACCTTCATGCACCTTTACTGTTAAAATGTGAATCTCTAAATGTGTTTTGGAATTAACCTATAGTTTATTTTCAGAATTTGTAATTTTGATTTATGTGCAGAGCGTATATATGCATATTTTGGAATAATATAAAATTAAAGGGAACCAAAAAAAGGAGGGAAAAACATAAAAAAGAGATGTTCATCCCAAGAGGACACAAATGTTGGAATTTGCAGAAAAAATACTTTAAACTGGTTATGATAGCCATGTGAGTTAAAAGAAGACATTCTTTTAACAAATGGAATGATAAGGAATATCAACAGAGAAACAGTAACTACAAAGTAGAATAAAATTAAAATTCTATAAATGACAGTAACAGAAATCATTTGTCAGATGGATTTAACAGCAGAATGCTGCTGAGAAACATAATACTGAATTTGAAAATAAAGCCATGCAAAACACCAGATGGAAAAAATAGAAAGGCAAAAAATATTTTTAAAAAACTGGTGGCGAGGGTTGGTGAGACAGGGTCTCCCTGAAGCCTAGCTAGCTTGTAACTCACTATGTAGACCAGGCTGGCCTCAATCTCACAGAGATCATCCTGCCTCTGTCTCTTAAGTCCTGGGATTAAAGGTGTGTACCACCACGTCTGGCTTCAGTTTCTTTTTATCTTTAATGTATGGGGGAGTGCACATGAGTGCAGGTGACCACAGAGGCCAGAAGAGGGTGTCTTGTCCCCTGGAACTGGAGGCACAGGAGCTTATTATTGCCCAAGTTCAGCACTGAGAACTCAACTCCAGTCCTCCCAAAGAGCAGCAAGTGTTCTGAATTGCTGAGCCCAGGATTATTGAAATGATATCTGCATGGAAGATTGAGGTCTGGGACCAAAAGGTATCTGTGTATTTGAATCAGAAGCAGAAAATAAGGAATGAGGAAGTATATAAAATAAACACAAAGAAAAAGTATTGCTTACGAAGGCCCTTATTTCTTTTTTTTTTTTTGGTCTTTTCGAGACAGGGTCTCCCCAAAGGCCCTTATTTCTATACAGAATAACTGTAGCTTTCTCATTTAGAGGATAAAACAGGAAAGCAATCATCACAAATTATAAACACACGTACTATCGGGCCAGAAACGTGCTCAGCAGGCAAAGCTACTTGCTTCACAAGCCTGATGACCTGGGTTCAGTCCCCAGACCCCACACGATAAAAAGAGAAACCGACTGCCAAAAGTTGTCCTCTGGCCACCACATGTGTGCCATGACACAGCAGACATGTGCTGGCACTCACATACATACATAATACACACATGTGCTGACACTCACATACATGTGCTGGCACTCACATACATACATAATATACACATGTGCTGGCACTCACATACATAATACACACATGTGCTGACACTCACATACATGTGCTGGCACTCACATACATACATAATACACACATGTGCTGACACTCACATACATGCATAATACACACATGTGCTGGCACTCACATACATGTGCTGGCACTCACATACATACATAATATACACATGTGCTGGCACTCACATACATACATAATACACACATGTGCTGACACTCACATACATGTGCTGGCACTCACATACATACATAATACACACATGTGCTGACACACATACATGTGCTGGCACTCACATACATACATAATACACACATGTGCTGACACTCACATACATGCATAATATACACATGTGCTGGCACTCACATACATGTGCTGACACTCACATACATACATAATACACACATGTGCTGACACTCACATACATGCATAATATACACATGTGCTGGCACTCACATACATGTGCTGACACTCGCATACATACATAATACACACATGTGCTGGCACTCACATACATATATAATACACACATGTGTTGGTACTCACATACATGTGCTGGCACTCACATACATACATAATATACACATGTTCTGGCACTCACATACATACATAATATACACATGTGCTGGCACTCATATACATACATAATATACACATGTGCTGGCACTCACATACATACATAATATACACATGTGCTGGCACTCACATACATAATACACACGTGCTGGCACTCACATACAGGTGCTGGCACTCATATACATACATAATATACACATGTGCTGGCATTCACAAACATACATAATACACACACCATAATAATAAAAAATACATTTTTTTCTTTTTGGTGTTTTTGAGACAGGGTCTCCCTGTAGCCCCAGCTGTCATGGAACTCACAGAGATCTGCCTGCCTTTGCCTCCCGATCGCTGGAATTAAAGGTGTGCACCACCATGCCTGGTTTAAAGACAGTTTCTTAGACACCATGTGGGTACAGGGAATCAAACCTGGGTCCTCTGCAAGAGCAGTAAATGCTCTTAACCACTGAGCCACCTCTCCAGTCCCATAAAAAATACATTTTAAGTAGAACTGCACTTCACATGCTAAAATGCATTTAGCAGTTTAATAAAGTAGTCCTAAGATAATTACTAAAGTAGTATATATGGCAAACCTGAATATGATCATGTTCTAAAATTTACATTTGTTTTAACATAGAGTAAGATTCAAGGCACAGGGTAGACATACTGAATTTACTGTGGTTTTGGGAGAGAACTGATGTGAGCATAGAATGGAAATGTTTAATACAGCCTAAGAAGCACATCTCCTTGGATACCGTCAAACACTGACTGATAAACTGCCCTTCCTGTCACCTCTGTCCTCTGTGCCGGACACTTACGAGGCAATCCAAGTAGCAGAGACATAATCATGACCATGAGATCCTCCACAAGCTGAGTCCAGGAACTAGCTCTGCCAGCACAGGAGTCTTGTGCTATTGTTTATGTCAAGTGTCACAGAGCAGCCTTTGTATTATTTTTAACAGTACATGCTTAGAATAACCTATACTTCAAAGGAAAGTAAACAGTGCATAAGCTTAGACTGCTTGTGACCTCCTAGCTTGTTCCATGTATAACAGACACTCCAAGGGACCAGACGAGTCGATCTTGGTGTAAACACTCATTTTCTCTGGGTTTCCAAATGCAGAAAGCTGAGCAACACACAGAATGAGAAGTTTCCAACTAGGCAACTGTATCATCTAAGTCCACTTAGACTAAGGCTAAAAATGTTTAATCTCTTTAAAATATATTCACGACAACCACTAATTATATATATACACAATGACTTAAAATCAAAAGAAAAAGAAATTTCAGAATGGTCTAAATAAATAAAAAGGTTATAAGGTGATGGACAGCCCTTTGTACAGAGTAAAGTTTTTTGATTAACTTGTCATCAAAAATCCAACTGATCAAAAGTTGCCTGGAGTTATATTTTGATCTTTCCTCTTTGCTGTACTTACAAGAACAAAGCCAGTTTACCAGTCTCCTCGCTTTTGCCTCAACACATTTACCCAAAGCATTACCTGGAAGGCATTCTCCTGTCTGAGGATTTTGTATGAAATAAACCGATGTCATGGACGCAAGTATTGAATAACTAAAAAGTACTGTAGTAGTTTTAAAATAGTTTTTAAATAGTTTTCTAAAATAGAAAGTATAGGTTTTATGGAGCTGGAAAGATGGCTCATCAGTTAAGAGCACTGAGGACCCAGGCTTGATTCCCAGCACTCACATGGTGACTAACAAACATCCGGAACTCCAGTTCCAGAAGGTCCGACACCCTCTTTTGACTTCCGTAGGCATTGCACAACACAGGTGCACTTACACACATAAATAAAAATAAAATTAATAAATATTTTTAAAAAGAAAGCACAGGCTTTAAAATCTATAAGGTATTCTGCTCAAAACGGTCAACTTCCTCATGGAGAATATTGAGAAACACTGAGAAAGAGATGAAAGGCATGTTTGGCAGAATGCATGAGCTCTGGTGGGGTGGGGGAATGGGGGGGCACGGGTCTAGAGTTGTTAAAAAAAATAAAAATAAATTTATAAAAAAAAGAAAATGTGAGACAAAATGAGGTACATATTTATAAAAAAAACAAAAAAAGAAAAAAAGAAAGAAATCTACCAAAAAATCCAGCTATACCATACTTGGGAATATTCCCAAAGTACTCCAGGTCCTACCACAAAGACTCTTACTTTTATCCATGTTCATTACTTCTCTATTTACAATAGTCAGGAAGTACACAAGATACCTGTTAGCAGATTAATGGATAATGAAAAGAGGGTAAATATACAAAATGGAATATATTTCACGTATAAAAATGAAATTATGAAATTTGTAGGTACGTGGAAGAATCTGGAAATAAACATTTTGAATAAGATAAGTCACAAAAAAAATCTATAAGGTAAGCATAAGCAATTTATTTAATTACAAAAGGAATGTCAAGAAATCAGGCCTAGGATCGGGGATTTCCCAGGACCACCTGAAGCACAGGGAAAGCTTGGTGTGAGGGAAAGACAAGAGCTCCCCGAAGCAGCAGGTCGAACAATTCCAGGAGCTCCACAAGGGCAGTGACTTGTGAGTAGAGTCATCCCAAAGGTACAGACTCACCCATGAAATATGACTAGACTAACAGTTGCTGTAAATTCTTCCAAACCAACTTTTACAGCAATCCTAAACAATTCAAGATTATGTTAGGTAACTTCATTTCATGCCAAAGTTAAGAGAAAAAGACCTATGCTAAAGAAAAATTTAAAAGAAAATTTAAAAAAAAGAAATCAGGCCTAATATACTACATATAAAAATACAACTGAGCTGGGTGTGGTGGCATGCCTTTAATCCCAGCACTCAGGAGGCAGTCAGGTGGATCTCTGTGAGGTCAAGGCCAGCCTGGTCTACAGAGTGAGCTCCAGGCCATCTGGGACTAAAGGGAGATCCTGTGTCAAAAAGACCCCCACCAGGGGCTGGAGAGATGGCTCAGCGGTTAAGAGTGCCGACTGCTCTTGCAAAGGACCTGGGTTCGATTCCCAGCACCCACATGGCGGCCGAGAACCATCTTTCACTCCAGTTCCAGGGGAATCCGTCGCCATCTTCTGAGGTCCGCAGCATTGCACGACATGGGTGCACAAACCTGCATGCAGACAGTACACGCATACACATAAAAAATAATAAATAAATTTTAAAAAGACACCCCCCCAAAAAATACAACTGAAGGTGCATCCTACGTTCTCTGTGGGATCCAGAGGTGACGATTGTCTGTATTCTCTCTCATCCCATGACTCGACCCTCTGGGGAGAATTGCAGTGAGGACGGAATGTCCAGAAATCAGGATCTGAGGTCTGTATCATTTGAGGACTTAGCTATGGAACTCACCTGGAATGAGTGGCAGAATCTGGACACTGAGCAGAGCACCCTCTACAGAGATGTGATACTAGAGAACTACAGCAGCCTTGTGTTCTTGGGGCCCTGCATGACCAAACATGGGATCTTCAAGTTGGAGGATGGATTGGGGCCATGAAATGTGGTAAAAGCATCTTTCCAAGGCCACCCAGTTTCCGCTATGATGGAAGCTATCAATAAAAATGACAAATGACATTTGTTGGGAAGACAGTCTTCTCCAAGAAAGATAAGCTGACTGCATCAAAGAATTCATATAGGGGAGAAGCCCTGTGAATGTATATACTGTGGAAAAAACCTTCTCCATGAAGTCTAACCTTATTGTGCATTAAAGGAGCCATACAGGAGAGAAGCACTATGATTGTAAACAGTGTGGAAAAGCCTTCTCCAGGAAAGATAAGCTCACTGTGCATCAAAGAACTCATATAGAGAGAATCTGTATGTAAACAGACCTCAAAAACCTTCTGCAGGAGGTCTCAGCTAACTGGGCAAGAAAGAACTCATAAAGAGGAGAAACCCTAACAACATAAACAGTGCGGAAAACCTTCAAGATGTCAGCTCACTGTGCATGAAAGAACTTATAGAGGAGAGAAGCCCTATAAATATATACAGTGTGGAAAAGCCTTCTCTCTGAAGGCTCACCTCACTTTCATCAAAGAACTCATATAGGAGAGAATCCTGTGAATATATACACTGTGGAAAAGCTTTCTCCATGAAATCCCACCTCATTGTCCATCAAGAACTCATACAGGGGAGAAGCTCTATGAATGTAAACAGCGTGGAAAAGTCTTTTGCAGCAAATCTCAGCTAACTGTACATCAAAGAACTGAATCAGAGAGACGCCCTATAAATGGTATATATTGTGTAAAAGCCTTCTCCAGGAAGTGTAAGCTCATTGGGCATAAAAGAACTCATACAGCAGAGAAACCCTATCGATGTGAACAGTGTGGAAAATCCTTCTCTATGAAGTTTCTCCTCATTGTCCTTCAAAGCAATCATACAGGAGAGAAGACCTATGAATGTAAACAGTGCAAAAAGGCCTTCTCTTCGAAGGACAACCTCACATTGCATCAAAGAAGTCATACCGGGAAAAGCCATATAATATAAACACTGCGGAATATCCTTCAACCACATCTCTGCTTTCAGCATGCATCGAAGAAATCATGTAGCCATGAGGCCTACAAACATAAACTGAGTGGAAAAACCTCCAAAAAGTCTCTACTTTGCATGAAGTGTGTCACACAGTTGTCAAATCCTGTAAATGTAGACAATGTGGAAACATCTACCAAAGCAAATGCATCTCAC
Source organism: Rhizomys pruinosus (assembly GCA_009823505.1). NCBI lineage: Eukaryota > Metazoa > Chordata > Mammalia > Rodentia > Spalacidae > Rhizomys > Rhizomys pruinosus. The sequence continues at coordinate 754,818 of VZQC01013352.1, read as the reverse complement.
TCAACATCATAAAATTCATTTAGATGATAATCCATTGAGTATACTGAATTCTTCAGAGGTTTTCCTTCAAGTCACATCTTGTTGAATATCAGAAACATACAGTAGAGAAGTCCTATTGTTGTATAGTATGAAAGAAAACTTACAGATTAAAATTCACTCATTTATTTATGTATTTTTTTTATTCATTCACATTCTCTGTTTGAATGTGTTGTCTTCGCGTATGTAAGTGCACACATATCATGTGATGCATAGGAGCCCAGAAAAGTGCCTCAGCTCTCTTGGAACTGGAGTTATTGATTGCTGTCATCTGCCATGTGTTTGCTGAGAACCAAACCTGGGTCCTGTGCAAGAGCAGCCAGTGTTTTTAACTGCTATACCATCTCTGTATACGGGGAGATATAAGTTATGCTATTGATCATTGAGACTTAACAGATACCTATAGCATATATATTCTATGTGTCAGACACAATTAGACATATTTCTCAGCAGCTCATCTTTAAAACTTGGTCACTATATAGGATATAATGCAATCAAAAACAGATAAAGGAATTTAGAAAATTCCTTGTATGTTATCACGCTGTTGGGGTATAAAACAAGATATCAGCTACATGCGAAAGCACAGGTCTGCACTAAGGGTGAATAAAATGAGGAAGTCAAGGGGAAGCTCTCATCACTGTGTTCAACTGTGTGGAAATCCAATCCATGACTGAATGCAGACTTTCCAGGGTGGTCTGGGGAGGGGAGCATCCAGACTCCTGTAGTCAAGCCCTCACCCATTGCTCAGTAAGTCAGCCCAATAAACTCACTGGTTTCCCAGACAGCAGTTTGTGAAAATTGAACCTTCTTTAGTCTTAGGGACCGAGGGAGGGAGAGGGTAGACATTGCAGTTCTCAGAAGGAATTTAGCTACAATTGCTGTAGTTAATCAGGATACAATGAACCCAAGCGTTAGTCTGGGACAAGCTATGGTGGGTCCCTGATATGGGGAAGGAGACTAACAACTGAGTGGATGGGTAGTGCAATGGATTGTAGGAACTGTGATATAGTGTTCCTAAGACTTTAAAAATATGCTTGGTGAATTAAGCTGTAACCTTGAGCATCTATGCCTTGATACACTTGTCTCATGAGAAAGTTTATGCAAGAATTCTTGCTGAAGAGTTATCTCTGGAATGCAGGTACTTTCCTAGTTTCTCAAGAGACATCTTGTTCTCCCAAGAATGTATACTATGGTGATAATTCTATCTTGCTCATATTTTACTGAACTACTATATCCACTTATAACTACTATATGGCCACTTTAATATTTTCATTGTTCTATAGATATTTAGCTGTTACTTTAATAAATAAAAGCAGAGTTCTCTGTACCTTCAGTACTCATGCATGCATAAAGGAATAAAAGTTGCCGGGCGTGGTGGCACACACCTTTAATCCTAGCACTTGGGAGGCAGAGGCAGAGATCTTTGTGAGTTCAAGGCCAGCCTGGTCTACAGAGTGAGTTCCAGGACAGCTGGGGCTACAGGGATACCCTGACTCAAAAAAACCAAACAAATAAAAATAAACAAATAAATGAAATCAAAGTAAGAAATTGCAAAAAAAGACAACTGAAAAATGTTCCACATTAATACTTAATTATAATAATATTTTTAAAGTTCCCGTATTTTAAGTTCAAAATGATGTGTAAGGAATGATGTTATTGTTCATCTTTCTTTAAGGAAGTATTCTAATCAATATTAATTGATGTCTTTTTTTAGGTTCTCATTTCCCCACAGTGTAGCAATTAATAATTTCATGACTTTAACTCCATGTTCTAAGTAATGTGTAACAATAAATATTTGTTGAGAATACTACTGATGATACTGTCAGTCTTCAAGAAGAAACTCAAAGTACTTCTTCCCCTCACTCTATTTTGACCCCTGAATGTTAAGGAGAACCTCTCGGAATAACCAGTAAAAGGATGAGAACACAAGTCAATAATAACCCTGGGATATCAATTGTTTTCTCCTTTTGAAGCCGCACTTCTGTCTGAGCAGAGGAAGAACTGTCAGATTAAGCATGTGGTTCCTCCTTCTTGGGAAAGCCCCTTGACCTTGGAAGACCAGAGCAGCACTCGGGGTGATATGACAGATGCCATGGGTCAGGCAAATATAACCAGAGAGGCAATAGGAGAAGTGAGCTGCCTAGTCTTTACTTTAAACCAAGAAAACCAAGATAATTTTGAGACTCACGAGGTTTCTGCCTAGCTACTCTAGGTGAGAGCATAACTACATTTATGACTGAATCCCTGAGCACTGAAAACCATGCATTTCATCAGAGTATCAAAGTCAAGGTCACGTCTCTAGCTGTGTAGATAGCTAGCCATTGGGGCTTTGGTTTTGTTTTGTTTTGTTTTGTTTGGGTTTTTTTTTTTTTCATTTTTTGTCTTTTTTAGACAGGGTCTCCCGATAGCCCCAGCTGGCCTGGAACTCACAGAGATCTGCCTGCCTCTGCCTCCCAAGTGCTGGGATTAAAGGCATGTGCCACCATGCCTGGCTTAAAGTTGGTTCTTAGCCACCATATGGAATAGAACCCGGGTCCTCTGCAAGAGCAGTTGGTTCTCTTAACCACTGAGCCATCTCTCCAGCCCCCACCATTGTTTTTTTTTTTTTGTTATGGGGTCGACTTTCTTTTACTCTCTTTTTTAGAACCTTGGTTTAACTAAATCTCAGGTGAAAACATACACAACGATGTTCTTTTCTGACATTCTCCATGTGTCAGGCATTGATCTATGCATGCCTCATACACTCATTTAATCCCATACTAATCTTACATGAGAGATCCTACTCTTATTCTCTAGTCTATGGGTGAGAAAATCGAGCCCTGCAGAACTTTTTTTTAAAGCATGGAGAAGCATGATTTTATAGATAAGGCTATATGTGTGCATACAAATAGGTAAATGCCACAGTTAGTTTTGTCAAGGATATGTATAAACCTCTAATTTCCAATATCATAAGTACAGTGTCATAGGTAGAACAAAATATTTGCAGATCTTTATGCATTATGTTAGTTCAGACTAAATTAAGAATGTCAAAAACCTGAATTTCTGTATATGAAGTAAGATTGTATTTGAAGAAATGTTAGAGGTGCCTCCATCATTTCCCTCAAGAAATTTTTTCTTAGAAATGTACCACACAAGTAAGCAGTATTCCTCCATGGCCTATGCTTTAGCTCCTGCCTCCAGGTTCCTGCCCTGAGTTTCCTACCTCGGGCTCCCTCAGTGACAAACTGTAACCCAGGAGATGGGAGCCAAATAAACCCTTTCCTCCCCAAGTTGATAGTGGTCAGTGTGTTTTGTCATAGCAATGGAAGACAAACTAGAAAAGCATGGTAATTAAAAAACAAAGCATTTAAGAAAACAAGAGTGCAGTATGATGGAAGTATGTATGTTTTTAACTTCAAGAGGGGAACTAGTAGGACATCTAGAATAATGTCAGAATTTTAATGTGGATTAAACATGAATGCAGAGATTTAACTTGGCCCTCTAGTTATGGAGACACTCCCACAATTTCTGTAAAACTAATTCTAACCTTGCCCAAACCAGTGCATTTCAAGTCTTCAGACAAAGAAGCTTCCGTGTTATTGAATTTATGGAAACTTTTGTATTTGCTACTAAACTACAAAATCTTCAAACTGTAAGGCTTGTATTTAAGAGTCAGACCCAGATTCCCAGGACGAAAATCATTGGAGAATGCTCTCTATCACTCAGAACTCTTAGCACACAGGAAATGGATTACTCGTTGGAGATAATACCACCTTCAAAAATGTCTGTTTGCCATGCAGAACTTGAATTGGGGACTTGTTTTCAACCTGCAGAACTTTAAACTTGCTCCAGGTCATGCTACTAAGCAGCAGAGGTGAAATTTAAACTCACATCTATCTGGATCCACAGCCCAAGCTTTTGCTGACTAGAATGTTCTCCTATCTAAAGCAAGGACACCTGGAAGTAATGAGATCCAGCAAACTCTTCTATTCTCCACCAAAGAGCTTTCACACACCTCATCATAGTCTAGCTGAGATATGCATGTTTATGGGAAAATGGTAAACCCTAAAATAAATTTAACAACCTGGCCTTTTAAGAAGGAAATTAAAAGCAGAATTTTTAAGAAAGACACAGTGTCCTAGGACACAGACAGGGTACGATTGTCTATTCAAAAGCCACATTGTTAATATGCATTATATTAAATCCACAAAAATTCAATAAAAATACATATGGTAAAATAAATTAAAGTAATAAGATCACTTAAACAATAATCAAAAGTAAGGTATTTTCTTTTGTTCACTAGAACATCCTATTTTAATTAGTTCAAACTATATTATATGAAAGATATAAGTTGAAGGGCTTCTATTAACTATGGATATAATATTAATAAATGAGCAATAATAACTCCCACATGCCATGTGTTTCATTTTTGGTTTTCATTTTTGAGACACAGCCTTATGTAGACCAGGTTATCCTCAAACTCTTGATCCAACCTTCCTCTTCCAAGGCCTAGGACTTCAGGCATGCATTACCATGGCTCTTCTTATATGTCACTTCTTACACTTCTTAAGTGAAAATGTAGCTTTTTAAGCTACATTTTCCTCTGTTTCATCACACCAATAAGATAGGAATGAAAAACACTTCAAGAGCTCACACAAGTGCTTAATTTATTTCGAAGAGTCACTAAGAACTGAAAAACAAATAGCACACAGGTTTCCAGAACTCTTCTTCCAATGGGAAAAAAGCTAACAAGGAGCAGACATGTGTCATTAGTGTCATTGCAGGGCCTTGAGGAAAGGAGCTGAACAAATGGTGACAAGATGCCCACAGACATGACTTGTAAATACCCCCATGCCCTGGAGAAGCATATTACATGTGAAAAAATAAGAAAGAGGTATAAGTGCAAGTAACTAAAAAGGCATGTCAGAGTAGATGGGAGGAGGGAGACATGGAGTCTGGATAGCTGGCTTTGATTCAGATAGAGAAAAACCACCTGGTCCTCAGGGTCTAGACGGTGCAGAGATAAACACAAGCAAGCTTTCCTCAACAGAGATAGGGACATGGTTAGCTGTAAAGAGCAAGAGTTCATGCTGAAAAAGAGGGGGGAGATAATGTTAAATATGACAAAATTACCCAGCAGAGTTGAGGCCCAGCATGACACCCACAGTTACAGTAAGACTAACAGGTTGCTTGGAATTACTCTGTCAGCTTCCACGGTCTCAATGTGCATACAGGAAGGTGGTTATACAATATCCCAGCATATCTAGCATGTAGCTAGACTGGTCCAGTGTCAGTGACATTCATACAGACATCAAAGAGCAAGAGATAATTTGGTGAGCTGAGAGGTCCTAGTTATGGAAGCAGCAGAAGTAACTGGGGACACAGAGAAAAAGAAGAGGAGTGAGCAGAGACGATCTAGGAAGAAGGAAGCCCAGGATCAGTGAGATGGCTCTATGAGTAAAAGCCCTGTGACACAGTCTTGGCGACCTGAGTTCAGTCCCTAGATCTCACAGTGGAAGAAGAACCCAACTCCAGAAAGTTGTCCTCTGACCTCCAAATGTTCACTGTGGCACATGCATGCCCACAGTCACACACACACACACACACACACACACACACACACACCATATACATATATACAAGATGACATTCTAATAAATAATTTTTAACAAAGCAAATCCTGGGTCTGGAGAAATGGTTCAGTGGTTAAGAGCACTGAGTGCTCTTGCAGAAAACCCAGGTTCAATTCCCAACACCCACATGGTGGCTAACAACCATCCTAACTCCAGTTCCAAGGGCTCCAACTCCCTATTCTGACCTCCAGGGTCATTGCACAACGCAGGTGCACTTACGTACATGCATGCAACACACTCATACACACAAAATAAAAATAATTTAAAAAGCAAACCAAACTGGGCCTGGGGACACAGACTTGAGAACCTGAGAAAAGAAGACCAGGGTAAGGTAGAGGCCAGCCTGGTCCACACAGGGAGGTCCAAACAGCCAGGGCTACACAGTAAGATCCTGTTTTTTTGGGGGGGGGGAAAGTAAACCCAAAGACCAAGGAAGCTGAAAGACTGGGAGGGTGTGATCAGAGATTGGAATGAACTGAGATTTAAGAGATGAAGCAGTTCTAGATAATTCCAGGGTAAGCAGGAACCTATCATTTTGGGTTACAGGGTTTCTGGATAAAAGATATCAGGGTATTGGATTGTTGGCTTGTGCAGCTGTCAGGGTAAAGATACCCAGCCAGCTGGAACACAGCTCTCTTCACAATAGCGAAGAGCTGGAACCAACCCAAGTGCCCCTCAAGTGATGAGTGGATAGAGAAAATGTGGTACATCTACACAATGGAGTTCTATGCAGCAGTAAAGAAAGATGACATCATGAACTTTGCAGGAAAATGGATGGAACTAGAAGATATTATGCTAAGTGAAGTAACACAGTCCCAGAAAAACAAATGATGAATGGTATCCCTCATCTGTGGATAATAGCACCAAGTACCTAGTTGTAAGGCAAACTGAGCAATGTTAATGTTATATTCCTCATGATCTGAAAGCAACTGTGCTCTTATATTGTGAATCCATAAATGGGTTCTAGAATTAACCTACTATTTATTTTCATACTTTGGAATTTTGGTATATGGGTGGAGGGTATGTATGCATATTTTAGAGTAATATAAAATCAAAATGGCAAATGTGAATCCTGAAATATGATTTGGGAAATAACCTACAGCTTGTTTTCAGATGACATAATTTTAGTATAGGTTATATATATATACATATACATATATATATGCATACATTGAAGAAATACGAGTTGGAGGGAGCAACAACAACAAAAGAACTGGGACCCCAAAAAAATGAAACCATGAAGTTCTCCCCAAAACAATAATCCTCTGCTTTGGAAAAACTCTGGAAAGACTCAGAAAAAGATGCAACACATGTATGGCAGAGTGCATGATCTCGGGTGGGATGGGGACATGGAAAGGGAAATGAGTCTAAACTGGGTTGTGAAATGATGTATGATGTATGAAAACATTTAATAACAATAAAAATATATTTTGAAAATGAGATCAAACTTTAAAAAAAAAGGATGGAAATCAGTGTAGAGATTCCAAAAAGCCCAAATATTTGGTTTACCTTATGACCCAATCATACAACTCTTGAGCATATGGCCAAAGACTCTATATCCTACTACAGAAATATCTGTTAATTCAAGTTTAATGCTACATTTTTCATACTATCCAGAAATTGGGAACAATCTAGATGTGTATCAACTGATGAATGGATACTGAAGGTGTGGCAAATATACATAATGTAATATTATGCAGCTCTTTAAAATATGCAGTTATGAAATTCACAGGTAAATAGGTGGAACTGGAAACAGCCATCCAGTGTGAGGAAACCCAGACCTGGTAACCCTGATAGACAAATATCTCATGTTCTCTCTCATAGCTAGAAGCTAGCTTTGACGTTTTAGATGTGTGTTTGAATTTGAAAATCCTGAGAGAGCAGAGATTTTCTTTGAACATGAGTCATTCAACATAATGATGAATTGGCCAATGATTCATTGGCCACTTACATTATGATACCTACTGTGTTACCCCAGCATTCTGTACCATATTGTTTTATGCAAGCTCATAGTGATAATGTCAAAATTGCTTTAAAAAAAAAGAAAAAGAAATATTGAAACTGGATCAACTGAGAGAGTGGGATACAAGATTGCCTGCATGACAAGAGTTATAGATGCAAAGGTTGACTAAAGACTGTCAGTGTCTTCAGCACATATGGAGGGCCAACCAGGTCTACAGGAATAGGGAGGAGGAAGGGAAGGATCCAGCAGAGACATATAACGTGCTCCTTCAAGCCTGAGAAGGTAGAGGGGTTTGTCCAATATCTGGGCAATGGTTCTAGGGCTTAGGTGAACAAGCAAATGACCTGAGCATCACAAAACCCTGCCTTCAAAAATCCTGAGTGGCGACACCCTGTTCCCAGGCAACATCCTCGGCTCCATCTCCTCTCCTGTTGTCCCCCCTTCCATAGGCGCAGCTTTAGATGTCACCTCCATAAGCGTGACTTCTGAGCTCGTATCTCCAGCTGTGGTCTAGCTGCTGTGCTGTAGTCTGAATCTCTAAGCAGCCTTGAAGATATCTTTCCTTGGGCTACTGACCACTGATCATAAACACGGAGTGATCAATTTTCTCCTCCCGACTCTCTCTGACCTCTCCTTTCCTCCCAGTAACACTCACTGATAATGAGTCATCTTCTTAACCCCTTCCACCATTTCCTCATTGCCATTTTATTCAGGCTGAGCCAATCTTTCTGCAGAACGTTGCTGTGACCTTCCTCTCTATCACACTGTGCCACCACCCCCACCTTAGGGCTGAGTATGTTAACATAGTAAGTCTCGTGCCTCTCTTACTCCAAATGGAGTAAGAAAATGCCTATTGGCCTCTTTTCTACTCTTCAACTAAAATGCTCCCCAACTTTACTTTAATCAGCTTAAACCTGCCATGTCTTCTAATTACTTCCATAAGGATGCAAGCCAAACTCTTGGCAAATACACCACCTTTTCCTGAGCTGTGTCCTTCCATGTTTTCAAAACTACTTGTGGGATACAAACTTCCAGATAAGATGGTGGATTAGAAGATGCCTCCGTGGGAAGGTGGTGAAGAAAAGTAGGGATGAGAAGGAAAAGAGTCAATTCGAAAAGAGAGAGCGATAAAAACGCATTGAGCGTTTACAAAGGGAGGGACTGAGTGGCTGAAAAGAGGAAGAAAGGTGACTTAGTGCAAAACCACCCACCATTCCTGCAGCACAGCACCTTGGTAGGTGAGGAGAGGGAAAGCAGAAGATTCACCTCAAAAGTTAGGCAGACAGCTCTGTGAGCAGAACTAGCAGTCCTACCCACAGGATCAGTTTTGGGTGTAGGTAAGATGGTGACTCCTTCAGTGGGAGGAGTCAGTAGTGAGGAGGACTAGAGTTGACAGTCTATAGGATTCCAAGGGTTATAGCAGCCGGCAATTTTGGTGAGAAGCTATTGTTTAAAGCTGAGCTGTCTTAGCTGGTCAGTTATTCATGTGAACTGACACCAATGGTGACAGCATGCACACGTCCCGTGTAAGCTCAAGAGAGAAAACTCTAGCACAGATGCGGGGAAGTAAAAACTCGAACGTCATCTGAGGAAGTATTAGCAACAGATGGTTGTCAGGAGGGAGAGAGTGAGTCTCACATAAGGGTTTAACTCTTTTTTTTTATTTTTTTTTATTAATTTCATTTATTTCTGTATGTGTACGAATGTACTGTCTGCATGCAAGTCTGTGCACCCATGTCGTGCAATGCCACGGAGGTCAGAAGAGGGTGTCAGATTCCCCTGGAACTGGAGTTCTCCTGGAACTGGAGTTTCAGACGGTTCTCAGCCGCCATGTGGGTGCTGGGGATCGAACCCGGGTCCTCTGTAAGAGCGGTCGGCGCTCTTAACCTCTAGGCCATCTCTCCAGCCCAGGGTTTAACTCTTATAGGTTGTCCAGGTTGACTCTTAGTAGATTGTCCAGTGCATGGACCAAACCGAATGCCATTCAGGAGCACAAACTTGACACTATGGAATACACATATATTAACATGATATATATTAGAGTACAGGGAATTGGTGTGGATAGTAAGGGAGCTGCAGATACGAGCTGCAGATACATTTAGACGAGGATCTAAATGTGATCAAATTACACCGTATGAAATTCACAAAATTCAATTACAAAGAAAAGATAAGAAGTGCCGGGTGCTGAGCACCTTGTTTGGGAACTCCGTTCACGTCTTTAGCCCATCTTTTTATTAGGTCATTTATTTTCTTGTTCCTTTGAGTTTTTGTAGATTCTGGATATTAATCCACTGTCAGATGTAACAGGTGAAGGTTTTCTCCCACCCAGTTGGTTTCCTCCTCACTTCTTTGGTTGTTTCTTTTGCTGTACCCAGCTGTTAATTGTTGGTCTTAATGCCTGAGCATCCGATGTTAGATTAAGAAAGTTCTTTCCAGCCGGGTATGGTGGTTCACGCCTTTAATCCCAGTACTCAGGAGGAAGAGGCAGGTGGATCTCTGTGAGTTCAAGGCCAGCTGGGTCTACATAGTGAACTCCAGGCTAGCTGGAACTAAAGGGAGACCCTGTCTCAAAAATAACCCCCCCCAAAAAAAAAGAAAAGAAAAGAAAAAAGAAAAGAAACTGAAAGTTACCTTGCATGTATTAAACCTATATGCCTTCAATTTTATAAACTTTTGAATTAGTTTAAACATAAAATACATTTAGCTCTCAAATATTTGTACATTTTAAGTGACATATATATTTAGACACAGCTACATACTTATATAATTAATTATGCTAGAATTAATAGTTGTCTATTAAGTAGAATTATAAAGTGGTCATTTTAGAAGATGTTAATCTTAAATGGATACTTAAATGAACTTATTCTATTGACTTTCCAAAGTATCAAATATCAGAGAAAATTAGCAGAAGATACAAACAACAAACCTGATAAAATACTAAAACAAACAAAAAGAACCCCTGAGGGTCTTGAGGGCCTGAGAACAGGGCAAAATGACAAGTCAGGGACCATGAGGTGACCCTGCCAAAGCCCAGGGACAGCCCACAATAGGAGATCATGGTAAGGAGGAGGGCTGGAGATTGATTGGCAAGCCAAAAAGTGCAGGTGACAGGGGGCTCAGCCCAGGCAGTGAAGTGACAGGCAAAGGTAACCCATGCTCTGTGACTTCATCTCTTTTTTTTTTTAATTTTATTTATTTCCATATGTGTATGAATGTATTGTCTGCATGCAAGTCTGTGCACCCGTGACGTGCAATGCCGCGGTGGTCAGAAGAGGGCGTCGGACTCCCCTGGAACTGGAGTTCTCCTGGAATTGGAGTTTCAGAGAGCTCTCGGCCGCCATGTGGGTGCTGGGGATCGAACCCGGGTCCTCTGCAAGAGCGGTCGGCGCTCTTAACCGCTAGGCCATCGCTCCAGCCCGTGACTTCATCTCTTGAAACGAATCTTGGAACCTTATAGCAATGAGTGTGAGGTTGGCTAGAGGTCAACCTCTGTATCAACTATAGAAGTCCAACAGACTACTTGGCATCCCCAGCCATGACCCTCTCACAGGGTGTTTAATGCTTGGGAGGTCTTGAAAATATGGGGAGGAGTCCTCCACCTGTACAGTTGCCTCTCCAGCTCCCAGTGCACTTGGGAGACACCCCTCCAGCAATCAGTGAAAACACTTAAGAGTCTCGGGAAGGCTGGAGGGCCTAACCAATGCGCAGACTGCAAAGCTAAGTGTGGCCAGCAGAGGCCCCTGGCACACAAAGAACCGCAGTTACTACAGCGAAGGCCGCTGGCTGGCGAGCTGGCATCTGTGTTTTAGTACAGCCTTAGCACAGGGTAGATCATGGGAATGACAGGAGCCTGCAGGTCCAGGTGAATCCCAGCCCTGCATCTGCCTGTCAGCTCCAACTCTGGGGGAACAGAGGGCAGTCATACCGCTACTTCATCAGTTTTTGCCCCTTGGGTTCCCCCTTTCCCTCTTATGATGTTTTTAGTAGTGTTTTTACATCATCTTCCTTCTTTGAAAAGAAGCTTTTATCTTTTTCATGCCCCTTCTATAACTATCTACCTTTACTTATGTACTTTTTTCATTATTCTCCTTTTATCTTCTTAGATACAAAATCAACATAGAAAAATCAGTAGCTTTCCTATATACCAAAAATGAACTTACAAAAAAAAAAAGTGAAGAAAAAAAGTCCCATTCACAGTAGATTAAAAAATTTTAAATACCTGTCTAAACTTAACCAAGCAGGTAAAAGACCTCTACAGTGAAATCTTTAAAACACTGAAGAAAGAAATTAAAGGAGGCACTGAAATGTGGGAAGACTCCCCATACTCATGGAGTAGAAGAACAAATATTGAAAGAAAAAAAAAAACACTACTGAAATCTCAAGGCTCAGTATACAGAGCAGTGGCAGAAACAAGAAGACCTTGCCTCAAAGCAAGGTAGAGGGCTGGAGAGATGGCCTAGTGGTTAAGAGCACCGACTGCTCTTGCAGAGGACCCGCGTTCTATCCCCAGCACCTACATGACGGCTGAGAACCATCTTCAACTCCAGTTCCGGGGGAATCTGACACCTTCTTCTGACCTTTGGGGCATTGCACAACATGGGTGCACAGACCTACATGCAGAAGTACATTCATACACAAAATAATAAATTAAAAAATCTAAAACAAGGTAGAAGGAGAGATCCAACTCCTGAGAAGTCCTCTGACAACCACACATGTGTTTTGCATGCACTCACATGTACTATTAACACACACAGACACACAGACACACACACAAACAACAAAGAACATGTGTATAGATATAGATGTAGATTATGCATCAAGCACTTTCTGCAAGTCAAGCATTGCTCTAAGTATACATTATTAATTAATCATCCATAAAACAAGCAACTTGATGCTATTGGCACTACTCATAGTTTACAGATGAGGAAATGGAGGTCCGGTGGCCAAAACTACAGTCTAGTGAGAGGCAGAGCATAGATTCAGACCCTGGTACCCTGACCCCATGGCCCAGATCTTCCATCACTGTGCAGTTCTTAACTGCAATCTTCATTGCTACGAATACTCCATCATGTCCTGTCATGCAACTTTCATTCCAGAGCCAAGAACTAGACAAAGTCATATAACCAGAGATACACCCTGAAGAGTCTAGGTTACACTTCTTCTTTTATACATACTCAAATACATCTGCTCACATTCCACCAGCAGACACAGCCAAGCTCACTGATGGATCAGCGGCAGCACTGGTGTAGGAAAGGAAGAAAAAGAATACCAAGTTCAGGTAGAAACAAGTTCATAAACAAAGCCATAGGCATATAGGACACATAAAGTATGTGACCAGACTAAGGCACTAAGTCAAACAGGCCAAATAACTGGAGAAGATTAGTCAGTAGGTGACCTGGACATATTTTGAACAGAAGTACAGATAACTCTCACACAAATGCTGCCTGCTTCCTGTGCATGTATGTAGGTAGAATGGATCCACTTAAGGCAAAATAAGACAAACCTATGCAAGTAATAGAACCATAAATACTGTACCTGATATACATCAAATAATTATGTATGTACAGCATACAATAAGAGTATGTTAGTATTACTGTAAGGAAGACAGAAGTCACAGGACAAACAATGCAATCCAGATCATAAAATTCCAAAGAATGGATGCTAAAACATATTGAGGGGATAAACCTTACAGTAAATATAACATACATGCAAATTAAATCCAAAAGTTAAAAAGTAAAATCCTCCGCTATTTATAACGGTTACTACGACACTGTGTACGCTGTGTAGCTTTTCAGTACAACTCAACAAAGCTATTGATCTTTTAGTTTACAAGATTAAGAAGACCAGAAATTGAAGAAGATTCAAATAGTGACTTGAATCCCATTGAGGTTCTAGCAATCCATTGTTTTTACTGAGAGAGAGAGAGAGAGAGAGAGAGAGAGAGAGAGAGAGAGAGAGAGAGAGAGAGAGAGAATAAACAACAAAACATCAACGAAAGAGCCAAACAGAATAAGCTACAAGCTCACTAATAGGCAAAAAGTGATGGGAGTTGGAGCCGGGGCGATGGCTACACTGATCAAGGAAAGGATGCACATTAGAAATTCTGAAGCTTTTGCCAACCGATGTGGTCAAACCTGGGGAAATCAAAGCAGCATTAGGATTGTGGGAAACACCTTCTTCCTTAGTAAAACCCCTGCTTCCAAAGCTGTCCTGGCCTCTTGGCAGAAGGTCCCACACTGTTCCTCAGAGTCTCCTTTGCTCAGTCCTGTGTTGATCCCAGCCACCATCTCTACTGCTCAGCTCTGGACATTTGTTTTGTCTTAAGCTAATGAGCAAACCTCCCCTTGATCATATCAACCCGAAGATAGGGGTTCACTACAGAACAGAGCTGAAACAAAGGTAATGCACATAGAAAAACTTTGCTAAAGACCAAGGGATTAGGGGGAAATGATCCTCAAAAACAACATAAATCAGAAAAAAAGGTAACAGGTTAGTATTTTCTAGCTCAGGAGCACAGTAGCAATCCATCCTTCCCACCTTTCCCCTGCTCCTCAAATAGGAGAAACCATCTTTAATTGGGCAGCCCTCCTATTCAGACTCCTTCCAGGATACTGTGAACATACAGATATAATTTGTGATCTCAAAACCAGCTTTTTCTCAACAGATTGTCACAGGATGTGGTCTTGCTCTTTATTCTTTGAGAATAAGAAAGGTTGACCCTGGAGACGGGAGAAGGAGGATTCCAAGAATATGTGAGAGTATTCTGCTTAGGTTTTGTTGGCTGCACACGAATGAGAGTTGTCTGGGAAAAAGAAACTTCAACATTGCAAATGTTGATCATTCCCAACTCACTGGACATGCAGGTACACTCATATATGAAAATCATGAACACATCTATTGAACAGAGTTTCAAACTGAAGCTGAATGATGGGGTTAATGAGTAATAGCATGTTATTCTCTGTAGGACATTGAGGAATGAATTTGTTCCTGCTGTTTCTTATTTTGTTTTTGTTTAATTTTGGACAAAGGTGATTTGAGTAGGCAAGAGGTCTAAAGGAGGAAAAGAAAGGAGAGGAGAGGGAGAGGAAAAGAATTAGAGGGACATGTGTTCAAATCGGGAAATGTTGGGTTTGAGATGCTAAAATACATGCACTGAAGATGCGTGCTCACCAGATTGAGAAATGTTAATCTGAGTAAGAAAGGTTGACCCTGGACATGGGAGAAGGAGGATTCCAAGAATATGTGAGAGTATTCTGCTTAGGTTTTGTTGGCTGCTCATTTGTGTGCTCAGTTGTCTGGGAAAAAGAAACTTCAGCTGAGGGATTTCCTCCATCAGGTTGCCCTGTGGCTGTATCTCTGGGCCATTTTCTTGTTTGCTAATTGATGTAGTAGGGCTCAGCACCCTGGGAGTGGTGCCATTCCTGGGCAGGTGGGCCTGAGCTGTATAAGAAAGGTAGTTTCTGGGGCTGGAGAGATGGCCTAGCGGTTAAGAGGGCCAACTGCTCTTACAGAGGACCTGAGTTCGATCCCCAGCACCCACATGGAGGCTGAGAATCATCTTTAACTCCAGTTCCAAGGGAATCCGACACCCTCTTCTGACCTCCGCAACATTGCATGACACGGGTGCACCAACCTACATGCAGACAGTACACTCATACACATAAAAAATAATAAATTAATTAAAAAAAAGAAAGGTAGCTGAGAAAGCAGCATTCCTCCATGTACTCTGCTTCAGTTCCTGTCCTGACTGAACTATTATCTGGAAGGATAAGATGAAATAAACCCTTTCCTGCCCAGTTGGTTTGAGCCATTGTTTTATCATTGCAACGGAAAGCAACTAGAACAGAGAATATAGGAGGGAAAAAGAGAATTTGTAAAAGGAAAACAGCCTTCAGGAATGTCTCCTGCACACTGAATGTAAGGTGGAAGAAGAAGAAGAAGAAGAAGAAGAAGAAGAAGAAGAAGAAGAAGAAGAAGAAGAAGAAGAAGAAGAAGAAGAAAAGCAAGAGAGAGATAGAAAGAAAGAAAATTAGAGATGCAATGGTGCCGAAAAGAGCAGGTAGGAGGACAACAGTCCAAAATGCCCCAGGGATCAGGGATCAGGGAGGTCATGACCATGAAGAGCCCACAAGATTTAAACAGAACAGAGAGATAGTGCTTGGGAGGCAGAGTCCAGCGCAGTGAGGAGGAAGGTCAGAACAGAGGGATCCCAGTCACCAAGTGGAGGCCAGGTCCATGCCATTCGCTTGTGAAACCTGATAGTGACAGAAGACAGAACACAAGGCCCCAGGAGATGGTGACATGCTCCTGGGGTACACTGCTGCATCCTGACCACCAAAACCATTCTATCATGAGACAGGTACTCAGTAAGTATTTGTTCATTGGCTGTTGTTTATTCAACCAAAATGGTTCTTAGATTACATAAATGAGTTAGTGAATGAATTCCCCTGATCCAATATTATAGCAAAATATAATATTGTAATATATATATATATATATGTATAAAATATTGCCCCTGTGTCCTCATCATTCAGGCATGAATGCTATAGTTAATATTGCTTTAAGATCTGGTTGTAAGAGCTACAGAGATGGTTCCATGGTTAAGAGCACTGGCTCTTACAGAGGACCTGGGTTCCAGTCCCAGCGCTCCTGTCCATGGTGGCTAACAACCAGTCATAACTCCAGTTCCAGGGGAGATGATGCCCTCTTCTGACCTCCACGTGTATTGCACAACACAGGTGCACTTCCACACATGCAGACAATACACCCATAAACATAAAATAAAAATAATATAATAAATTATATATATGTATACATACATATATATGAAGATCTGGTTGTAAGTAGAGGCTATAAATACAGCCCACATTCCTGGAGAGTAGAGTCTTCTGGAGACTGAAATTAACCTTTTGATCAATAATTTGAAGCAAAGGAAATCTTTTGGTTTAGACACTTGAACTTGGTGAGAATGGCAGTTGAGTGTCTGAGAATGTAGGTCCCTCTCTCTCTGGACCACAGCTTTTTTAAACTGTGGACCAAAACTCCATGTGGTCACATAAATCAATAAGGGAGTCAAAAAACACTTTTCAAAAGTAAAATGTTTCTAAATGAACAGACCAAAAATGAATCAAAAAATCAAACACTTAATGAGTCTGGAAAGTTACCAGTGTTCACCCATGTTGCATGGCGAGACATCACTGCAGCCTTGGTCCCAAACACCCAGCACATAAATTCTGCACTGGACCAGCCAGCACACCAGGCAACACCCACAAATGTAAAGATGGTGACCCCACGACTGAACAGGCTGAAGAGGACATAACACGGGGCTAATGGTTCCATGGCCAAACATGTGGTCATGGAGCTGCTTGCTGGAGCTGCTGGATCCCAAAACCAAAGGAACTGAAGAG
Source organism: Rhizomys pruinosus (assembly GCA_009823505.1). Lineage (NCBI taxonomy): Eukaryota > Metazoa > Chordata > Mammalia > Rodentia > Spalacidae > Rhizomys > Rhizomys pruinosus. Next base: position 737,800 of record VZQC01013352.1, on the reverse strand, counting down.
ACAGGCATGGGGTTGTGGGACCCCACAACCAAGCATGCACCAAGCAACAGCCTGGGGACCACATCAGAGGGTGCAAATCCATAAAATCCATAATCTATGTAACAGGCAGCTTATATAGGTTTGGGATGGCCAGCCACTACATCATGTGACATCACTTATATCATGTGACATCACCTCCCAGTGGCCAATCTTTGACCTCCACACCATCACACATCATCCCAGCTCATGGGTCATATTCGGAGAAGGAGCATGCTATAAGCAAGCACACTCCTGAATTCTGAGCATGTGCTAGCTAGAAACAGAGCATGCCCTGCATCTTTTGCTCTGCCTAGTGTGCTAAGCAGACTGGTAGCCAGCATACTCTCAAGATAAAGTCCAGGATTGCTATCCCACACACAAATACTGCCTGAAACACCTCAGCTCAGATTCTAGATTTGTGTGTCTTATATTAATTACATTATTTTACTGTATTTGCAAAGTTTCTGTTGTTATAGAGCCATAATGATTTAATTATAGAAAACAAAGACCCTTAGTATGTTCCTTCCATCATTCCTCAGCAGGATCAAATTAGTGTATCTTGTACTGTACTGTGTTAAAAAGTTTTATTTTAAAGCCTGCCATCTGAGTTGCTGACTTGACTTTCATTTAAAATAAAATTCAATGAATTTTGGTTTGAGGTTAGGACAGAATTTCCAACAATTTCTGACATGGCCCTAAACATACATCTGTCATCTTGTACTACAGTCAATAGTTAATTCTTCATGTAAAATTAAACAAGCACATCCATTTCATTAGTATGCAAATTTGCTTCTGTCTTTAATAAATGGTAAAATCATATGTATACCAAATAATCTTCTGACTCTTATGATTTATTATCAACAGGTGTTTAGTTAGTATGCCTATGTATTAGTCACTTTTCTGTTGCTGTGATAAAACCACCATGACCGAGAGAACTTATAAAAGGAAGAGTTTATTTGAGCTTACGATTGCCAGTTCCAGGGAAGCAGAGTCCACTGTGGCGGGAAGCATGGTGGCCAGGGCTGGAGCAGCAAGCCAAGGGTCACTTCTTGCAATGAGCACAGGAAGCAGAGAGAAAGAGACTGGAGACCGGCAAGGCTTGTTAAACTCACTAAGTCTGCCCCCAATGATGTACTTCCTCCAGCATGGCCACACCTTCTAAGATCTCCAAGAACAGTGCCACCAACTGGAGACAAAATGTCTGAATACTTAAAGCCTATGGGGGACACTATCATTCAAACCACCACAGCCTAAATAGCTGGGATCACATGACAATTTCTCAGGAGCAAAGAGATCTTGAGTGAAGAAGGTTTAAGGAGCCCTAGACCAGGACAGCACCAAGAGACTGAGAGGAACTCTGGAGAAACATATTGTAAGGAAGGAGATTTCTGGACTGGCGAGATAGCTCAGCAGTTAAGAGCACTGACTGCTCTTACAGAGGATCTGGGTTCAATTAATTCCCAGCACCCAAATGGCGGCCAACAACCAACGATCCATAACTCCAGTTCCAGGGGAAACTGAGGCCCTCTTCTGACCTCCTCAAGCATTACACAACATGGGTGCACTTACATATATGCAGGCAGTACACTCATACACATAAAATAAAATAAAAAATTAATGAAATATTGTTTAAAAAAGAAGAAGGAGCTTTCCATTACCTCCCAATAAAACTAAGCTGGGGACTCCTAAATCTACATGGCTGTGCTCTAGCTAATTGGCCAAACTAGGAAAACTCACTCCCAGGTGTGTCTCCATCTTAAACAGATGATGATCTCTAACCCATATGACATCAGACTCTGCTTAAGAGATAAATAACACTTTGGTAGTGTTAGCCATTGATACTTGTGGATTTGTCTGCCTCAACAGAATGCATTAATTGCTTTTCAAGCCACCTTTGAATAACTGAGCAATTCAGTTGCTGATCATCTAGAGCAAAGCTTCTTAAATGCTATCTGCTTGTGACAGCTTTTCATCCACAAGGCTCTCCATCCACAAAGCGTATAGGTATACAAATTAAACACCCATTGATAATAAATCATAAAGAAGTTTAGGAGAATAATTTGGCATTTGGCATATATGACTTTGCTATTTATCATAGACAAAAGCAGATTTGTATACTAGTGACATGGATGTGCTTATTCAATTTTACATGGAGAATTAACGCTTGACTAAAATTTGATGCTGCAAAATATAGACTATCTTCATCAATTTCAGAATTAACCTATATTTTGATCTTATAATCATCAGTGCTAAGAATGCTGCTTCATATAAATATATAGTACAAAATGACAGAAGTATGTTTAGGGCCATGTTGGAAATGCTGTCCTAACCCCATGCAAAAATTCATATTGAACATATTTTTTAAATTTTTTTATTATGTGTATGAATGTACTGTCTGCATGTAGGTCTGTGCACCCGTGTCATGCAATGCTGCAGAGGTCAGAAGTAGGCGTTGGCTTCCCCTGGAGCTGGAGTCAAAGACGGTTCTCAGCTGCCATGTGGGTGCTGGTGATTGAACCCAGGTCCTCTGCAAGAACAGTTGGCAATCTTAACCGCTAGGCCATCTCTCCAGCCCCCATATTGAACATATTTTTATGAAAGTAAAGTCAGCCACTCACAATCCAAAGATAAATTAATTTGATATCTACATGTTGAGGAATGATACTGGAAAATATTAAAGGTCTTCTGTTTTCTGTGATTAAATCATTGCTTCTTTTTTTTTGGTCTTTTTGAGACAGGGTCTCACTGTAATCCCAGCTGTCCTGGAACTCACTCTGTAGACCAGGCTGGCCTTGAACTCACAAAGATCCACCTGCCTCTGCCTCCCAAGTGCTAGGATTAAAGGCGTGCACCACCACGCCTGGCTAAGTCATTGTTTCTATAAGAGCACTTAATGCAGGTGGCACATGCCGGATAGTCCCAGAACTTGGGGAGTGAGAGTAATCTCGGCTACACAGTAAATTCAAAGCCAACTGTGGCTCTGTAAGGCCCTATAACAAATTTTCTTTAAAATACAGAAATTTTGTGTGTACATTAAAAAGAAAAAGAACACCGCAACTAATAACATACAAGAGTCTCAGTCTGAGTAGAGGGAGTTTTCGAGGGTGTCCATTGGTGCTGCCTGGCATGCAGGCATGGACAATGCCTAGAGCACATGCTGTATGTTCAGAATCAAAGCCACAGTGAAGACCCATATTGCGTGCAACATGGGTGAGGGCTAACAGGAACACCTCTAACTTCAGTTGATTTTGAATTATATTTTTTTTTGTCATCGGGAACTCAAAAACCTGTAAGTAAACATTGCCAAACTTTTCAAGATCTTCACATTCAGTTACAGGACCCCACAGGGCTGCGATTGGGGTGAACGGTAAAACTACAGCAATATAGTCTGGACACTCATTTGATCAACTTGATTGAACATACAAGCCTCCCTGCTGGAAGGTGGGACCCATGGGCTGTGTGGGTTTGGGCACAACTGCTTGCAAACTGGTTTTACATGAAGGATGCTTGTACTCATAAATTATCACTTATTGTTAAAAAATGAAAAAAAACTGAGTGAAAGATGGCAGGACAGTTATGGCAGAATGCATGATCTGGGACGGGGCGGGGTGGGGTAGGGTGGGGGGAAAGGAAAGGGAAACATGCCTGCACTTAATTAGTAAATGATTTATTAAATACATAAATCATAAAATAAAAAATGAAAATTAAAAAAAAAAAAAGAAGTTAGTGAAAGGGATGGAGATTAGTGTTACCCAGGGGGCTAAGAAGATATAAGCAGTCATGAAACTCATTTTTAAAATACAGTAGTGCCTCATTTGTTTTTTAAAAGTTATTAGGAGTGTAAGTTATAAGGGCTAAAGCCTCACTCTCCTAACTGAGCAGCTGGCAGTACACAGCAGAGGTCTGAAACCAACCCAGGCTCAGCATTAAATAAAGCTTAGTTCAGCAGTCAGCTAGCTTCTATTTACTTCCTCGATAAGAGGAAAAAAAGATAAGAAAGAAAAAAGTTGGAAGCGATAGAACAGAAAGGTGGAGGGAGCAAAAGATCCTGAGAACTCTAAAGGCAACACACTAAATTCAGTAGCAAACCACAGAGCCCCACGTAGATGATGGCAGAGTATCTGCTCCTCCAGTCCTGAAGGCCTCACAGGAGGATCTCAGCTGAAAAGGACGGTAGCTAAGATGACTTGAGGCCCTCCACATCCTTTGTAAAATTCCAAAGATGAGAAAGTGCGTAAGGGGTCTCTGGAGATGGTTACTAAGACTTATGACTCTAAAAAGATCCATTTGGTCATTTGAAATACTCCATCTATAAACTCTTCCTTGTGCCCCGGGATGCCAAATAAAATTCTCAAAAATGTGTTCCATTATATACCGCCTGCTATCTGGTTTGACAAAATGGGTGGTTCCTCCCAAATCAATTTGGGAGCATATGTCTAGCATGAAGGAAACTAGGCTTTCAGAATCAAAGGTAAGGTACAAATTGTCTGAGGACCTGGAGAGGACCTTAGGAATCACAGAGCCAAGACCCTGACACAAAGCTTTGGAGATCCCAGAGCCTGTATTAGCTAGTATTAACCACACTGGAGAGAGGGCTGTATATCAGACCCCTCTTGCTTTCAAAGCTAGGACATACCTACCCTATAACACTTTCTGAGACATTCTCATACCCTCTCCATCCTTTCCCAGACCTTGAGCTCCAGCCAGAAGCTTTGCGTACTCACCTGTAGAAAGCAGTGGCCGACTGGGGCATGCTCTGCAAGGGTGACATTGTACACCTGCTTCCTGAAGACCGGCTCATTGTCATTCACATCGTCCACTGTGATGCTCACCAGGCAGGTGGCAGAGAGGGGTGGCTCTCCTTGGTCCTGGGCCACCACTGTCAGCTCCACTTTCTCCTGGACCTCTCTGTCTAGAGATCTGGTAGTGCTGATCACACCACTGTCAGGGTTGATGCTGAAGGATGGCTCACACTCTGTCTTGGGGGACAGAGTCCCCGGGTCGCAGGCAGCAGAGAGTTGGACTATGGCATAGCTCAGCAGGGCGTGACTGGTACCGGCCTCGTCAGCGTCCGAGGCACTGACCCACACCACCGCAGTGCCTGGGACCGCGGCCTCAGATACCGAGGCCCAATAATGCTCCTGGCTGAAGACAGGCATCTGGTCGTTGAGATCAGACACCCGGAGCAGCAATATCTCTTCTGTGCTCAATGGAGGGGACCCCGCATCCGTGGCCACTAGTCTCAACTCATACAGATCTCGGCTTTCTCTATCCAAGAACCCCTCGACGCAAAGGAAATAGACTCCAGGGGGGCCGCCTGGCCTCAGCGCGAAGGCTCCCTCTCCGCCCTCCAAGAACAGCGAGATGCTGCCGGCCCCAAGGCCAGCAGGAAGCATCCCGGTGGCGTCTTCTTTCTCTGGGTCACCGTCTGCATCGGACACGGAGACTCTAGCCACGTAATCTCCAGGCAGGGCTCCCTCAGAGACGCAGGCTTTGCCTCCCTCCGTGAGAAAGATCAGGTGAATGGCGGGCTGGTTGTCATTCACATCCAGCAGGGCGATGGACACGCGCACCGTGGCGACCTCGGGTTCGGCGCCTCCATCCAGGGCCTGGACCACCAGCTGGTGCCAGGCCTGGGCCTCGCGGTCTAGAGGTCTCCGCACGGTCACCACGCCGCTCAGCTCGTCCACGGAGAAGTAGTAGGCCGAGTCCCCCGACGGCGCGCCACCTCCCCCGGCCGCGACCCCGTGCCGCTCGCGGAGGCTGTAGCGCACCAGGCCATTGGGCCCCAGGTCACGGTCGGTGGCTCGCACGCGACACACCTCGGTGCCCGGCGGGGCGTCCTCGCGCACTGCGGCGCGGTACTCGCCCTGCTCAAACACCGGCGCGTTGTCGTTTTCGTCCAGCACTTGCAGCCGCACTCGCAAGCTGCCGCTGCGCGGAGGGCTGCCACCGTCCCACGCTTCGATCTGGATCTCGTGCTGCGCCTCCGCCTCTCGGTCCAAGCGCCGCAACAGCACCAAGTCCAGTGGTTCCAGGGGTGGCGCGGACCCGAGCGTCCCGTAGCGCAACCGGAAGAAGGGCCCCGCGGGGTCCTCGGACGCGTCCGACGCCTGCCGCAAGGTGTAGCCCTGGATGCCGAACCGCCCCGCGTCGGGGTCCCGGGCACCTGGCAGGCGGAAGGCGGTGCCCGGAGGGCTGAGCTCCGACACGTCGAGCACCAGGGAGTCGCGGGGAAAGCGGGGCGAGTGGTCGTTCACGTCATTGACGCGGATCTCCACCTGCACCACCTCGCCCAGCAGCGTGGCCGCCACGAAGCTGTAGTGGTCCCGCCGCTCGCGGTCCAGGCGCCGCGCGGTGCGGATAACGCCGGTGTCCGGGTGCACGTGGAAGTCGTCCAGCAGCGGGGAGTCATCCGAGTCCTCGGACAGAAAGAAGCCGCCGCCCTCCTGTTGCTGCGCGGCTGGCAACCCCGCGCGAATGTCACCCACTAGCGTGTCCGGGGGGAGACCCTCGTCCACCGAGAGGCTGAGGTTGAATACCTGGGCAGACGAGCCCGAGGCTGCCCACAGCCACGCGTGCACGAAGAAAGCGAGCAGGGAGCGCTGCGCTCCGGCGCCGCGGGGCTGCCCACCGGGTGACCCCGGCCGCAGACGCCCTCTGCCCATCCTCCGCCCAGAAGGGCTCATTTGTCCGCCAGCTCCTCGGGAAGGCTCCGGGTAACTGCCAGCTTGCGCCGATCGCAGAACAATCCAGGAGCCTCTTCACTGTCTGAGCCAGAGAAGAAAAGACTTTGCTTGGCAAACAAGCCAGCGGACCCAGAGTTCCCGGGGTGGCATCGGCGACCAGGGCAGACGTCCTCCGCGCAGATCCGGCAGGCCGGCGGGGAGCTCTAGCTGCCGCTGCCTGGGTGGCTGTGGCTGCAGCCACCTCTCCAGCCCCTGGAGGTCTTTAAACGAGTCCCATCTCTTTTTCTCCCTCCTATTCCTTTTACATCTGTTCCTTGTTCTGCCTGGCTGGTTGTTTCCCCTGGTAAAGTCAGGTGCATTATTTCTTTTGCCAAAAAGGAGGAAATTATTTAAAGCGCGCACACGCGGAGGATGGGGATCCAGCGGGGAAGGGGGTGGAGTGAGGGCGGGGAGGCCGGGAGAGAGGGCGCCGGGCGGGCGGGAGGGCGCACGGGAGGGCGGGAGGGGCGGCTCCCGCTGCGCTGGTGGCTACTGAATCGCAGGCGGCGTCTCTGGACCCCGAGGACCGCGCAGCGCCCCCTCCGACCTAGCCTGCGCCCCCTCAGTCCCCTCTGCGCGCGTGACGCCGCGCACACCACCGCAAACTCCAGCCTGCAAGCCGCAGCTCAGGAGCGCCACTGAAGAGACAGAATGCCCGACGGTGCCTCGCGTGGGGCAAGTGCAGCCGGGTGTCTGGCGGTGCTTTGCGTGCCACGTGTGGTGGGTGGGGTTGCCAGGCCAGCAGCCTGTCTGCTCCCCTCCCCCACCCCATCCTCAGGTCCGCAGCTCCAGCAGGCCTGCCCTGGGAGTGAGGGTTATTATGAACACACTTTGGAGAGCCAAACTTGTGCTCTCCATTTAGCCAGAGACAACCCCAACCCCCCCCCCCCCCC
>VZQC01013352.1:542515-726758 GCA_009823505.1 Rhizomys pruinosus | reverse complement strand
CCCCCACCCCATCCCAGATCATGTATTCTGCCATAACTGTCCTGCATCTTTCAGGTTTTTTGTTGTTTTTTTTTTCATTTTTTAGCTATAAGACCCAGCTATGGGCTAGGAACGGCTAGATGTCCCAGCCCTTTGAAGGAAGCATATCAGGACAACTGCCAGCAGCTCTGGCTTTAAGCTTTCGAACCTTCATTCTGCTCTATAAAGTGGGGCAAGTTCCTAAAATCTTGCTATGTTTCTGTTCCTTTCCTAAATTGGGGGTGCTGTATCTACTTACAAGGGTATTGGGAACTTTAAATGGGGCTATGCATGTGACTGCAGGGCAGGAAGCTTTCAGTAAATGTCACTTCTCTTGCAGTCTTGTTTTTGTGAAATATTTTAAGGGTGACCTGTAACCTTGAACTCTGATCTTTTAGCCCCCAGACTATACCAAGAAGAAAGATGCAAAATTCCCACAGTCGTGACCAGGTCTTCACCTGGTGCTCTATGGTGTTCGTGGGGCAGGACGACCATCTTGAAAATAACTTTCTCTCTTGAAAATAACAGCAGACAGTTCTCAGCATTGTTCGGGTTAAATACAACACACTGATATTAAGTGTTCAAAGCAGGGTTTAAAGCACTTTGTGCCAACCTTTAGAAAAGGAACTATAATGATGGCCCCTGTTAATTCAGAGACGTTTCGAGTGGCACGTCCCATAGGTGGTAAGTAGTGCCATGGCCCTGGAATCTAGGTACAGTTTTACCCGGAGCTCATGATCTGCAGTGCTCATTTACTGAGCCGTCTGCTGGTCACGATCTCTGCCCTCTTCTTTGAGCACATTGTTTTCTGAATTCTCATGGAAATCAGTGCAGTGATGTGAGAAGTTTGGGAACAACCTGAGCAAAGTTCAAGAAAAAGAGTTGCTGGGATGGATATCAAGTTTGTGGGAAAGAAGGGGACACTGCGTAGCCACAGGAAGTGACGACTTACCAGGGGAAGCCCAATGAAAATTAGAGACAAGGGATTGGAGGTTTTCTGATCTCCTGGGGGGCGTGGGGGGGGTAGATCTTCTAATGATCAGAAATCATGCCCACCCTTACCACTACAGCTCCCATGTCACCTTTCTGAAAAGATTTGAATCCAAAAATGTTTGGTGCTGGAGATGGTTACATTTTGTAAGTCTAGGTGACTAGGCCGTGCTACCCTGTTAGTCAGTCACATAGCCATCTAACTGTTGCTGTGAAGTTATTTTGTATATGCCATTAACATCCACAGCCAAGACACTGAGGTCAAGGAGCTGACCCTCCATAATGGAGCAGAGGGGGCCTTGTCCAGGCAGTTGAAGGCCTTTCAAATAAAAATGGATGCCCTGCAGAAGAGGGTATCCTGCCACAAGATTGTACCACAGAAAAATGCGTTTCCAGCATGCCTGCCATACTACCTGCCTTAGTCAGTACTCTATCACAATAGCAATGCCTGAGATAACTGACTTATAAAGAAAGTCAAAATAAAAAAACTGACTTATAAAGAAAGTCAAAATAAAGTTTGCTGTAGCTTATAGTTTTTGAGCCTGATGCCTGAGGTATCTAACATATCATGGAGAGAGCATGGGTCAGAGCAAAATCCCTCAATACATAGCCAAAAAGAACAAAGGGAAGAGGGAAGTGACTGGGGAGTCACCATCTCCTTCAAGGGCACACCCACAATGACTTGAAGAACCTCCTCACTAGGCCACACCTGCTGAAAGTTTGCCACCTCCCAATGGCAACATTTTGGGGAGGACGCCTTCACTACCCTGGGCACCATCTTGGGGAAGACTCCTTCACTACCCTGGGCACATCTTGGGGAGGACGCCTTCACTACCCTGGGCACATCTTGGGGAGGACGCCTTCACTACCCTGGGGACATCTTGGGGAGGACGCCTTCACTACCCTGGGCACATCTTGAGGAGGACGCCTTCACTACCCTGGGCACCATCTTGAGGAGGACGCCTTCACTACCCTGGGCACCATCTTGGGGAAGACTCCTTCACTATCCTGGGCACCATCTTGGGGAGGACGCCTTCACTATCCTGGGTACCATCTTGGGGAGGACGTCTTCACTACCCTGGGCACCATCTTGGGGAAGACTCCTTCACTATCCTGGGCACCATCTTGGGGAAGACTCCTTCACTACCCTGGGTACCATCTTGGGGAGGACACCTTCACTACCCTGGGCACCATCTTGGGGAAGACTCCTTCACTATCCTGGGCACCATCTTGGGGAAGACTCCTTCACCTCCCTGGGCACCATCTTGGGGAGGACGCCTTCACTATCCTGGGTACCATCTTGGGGAAGACTCCTTCACTGTCCTGGGCACCATCTTGGGGAAGACTCCTTCACTACCCTGGGCACCATCTTGGGGAGGATGCCTTCACTACCCTGGGCACCATCTTGGGAGGACTCCTTCACTACCCTGGGCACATCTTGGGGAGGATGCCTTCACTATCCTGGGCCTTTGGGAACATTGCAAATCCTAATCAGCATGCTAATACACAGATGTTGGACTTGCCGGGATCCACAGTCAAGAGAGTCAATTACTTAAAACAATTAAATGGTATGTAAAATGATAGATGATACATAGATAGATAGATAGATAGATAGATAGATAGATAGATGATAGATAGATAGATGACAAAGGGATATACATAGTTAATAGATTAGATAGATGATAGATAGAGATGATTTAGTATTTAGTATTATAGACTTGCATTTAATTCCACATATATTTTGTGTGCTTATATTCTTTTTGGGGGGGGTCTTTTCGAGACAGGGTCTCCCTGTAGCCCCAGCTTTCCTGGAACTCACTCTGTAGACCAAGCTGGACTTGAACTCACAAAGATCCTCCTGCCTCTGCCTCCCAAGTGCTAGGATCAAAGGCGTGCGCCACCACGCCCGGTTCCTGGGGCTAGGGAGATGGCTCACACCATGAAGTGCTTTCTATAGAAGCATGGTGACTTACATTTCTATACATTTCTGTAGAAGCATGGTGACTTACATTTCTATATGTTTCTGTAGAAGCATGGTGACTTGGGGCTGGAAAGATAGCTTAGCAGTTAAGAGCACTGACTGCTCTTGCAGAGGACCTGGGTTCAATCCCCAGCACCCACATGGTGACTAAGAACTGTCTGTAACTCCAATTCCAGGAGAACTCCAGATCCAGGGGAATCCAAGACCCTCTTCTGACCTCTGAGGCATTGCATGACACAGGTGCACAAACCTACATGCAGACAGTACATTCATACACATACAAAAATAAATAAAATTTTAAAAAGAAGCATGGTGATTTACATTTCTACATGTTTCTGTAGAAGCATGGTGACTTACGTTTCTGTACGTTTCTGTAGAAGCATGGTGACTTATGTTTCTATACATTTCTGTAGAAGCATGGTGACTTACGTTTCTATATGTTTCTGTAGAAGCATGGTGACTTACGTTTAAATCCCCAACACCCTCTTAGTAAAAAGACAAAAAACCCAAAAAAGACAAAAAGAAAGAAAGAAAGAAAGAAAGAAAGAAAGAAAGAAAGAAAGAAAGAAAGAAAGAAAGAAAGAAAGAATCCCCAACACCCATGTCAAAAGCCAGCCTGGCTGATGGCTATAATCCCAGTATTGGGGAGGTAAAGACAGGAAGATCTAGGGCTTGCTGGCCAGCCAGTCTAGACAAAGAGCTGGCTCCAGACACAATGAGAGACCCTACTTCAAAAAATAAAATGGGATCTGGGCATGGTGGCACAGACCTTTTACTCCTAGCACTCAGGAGGCAGAGACAGGTGGATCTCTGTAAGATCAAAGTTAGCCACTATGTAGTGGTTATATGGAGACCCTGTCTCAAAAAGACCTTTTTAAAAAAAATTTTTTTAAAGGCTCACCACCTTCCCTCAACATTCAGGAATCATCATGGAAGAAAGGGTGGGAAGATTTTAAGAGGCAGATATTGCAGAAGACTGCTGCAAAGCAGTGTTTTCCAGACAGGACAGGCTTGTTGCATACATTAACTCAGTGACTGTGCTGCATGCACAAGACCTGTGGTAGATCAAACCAGTCAAGATTCCAACATGGATAGTGAGAAGCTCAAAAGGCTAGTTGGAGAGCTATTAGCAGGGATGGTGGCTAAGGGAGCATCTGTTTTCTTCAAAGATGTGGCTACAGATAAGCAGCCTGTGCTCCCATGGATGGCCCTGTACTCCTGTACATACTGGCAGTATCAGTTGGACCTGAAGTTGGGAAAAAGATATAGTAAAAGGTTTGAGAGGAGGTACAGAGATTGATTCAATCAAAACACAGTGTATTCTCAAAGAATAAAGAAAATATTTTTTTTCTAATTTTTTTTTATTAATTTTATTTATTTCCGTATGTGTATGAATGTACTGTCTGCATGCAAGTCTGTGCACCCGTGTCGTGCAATGCCGCGGAGGTCAGAAGAGGGTTTCGGATTCCCCTGGAACTGGAGTTCTCCTGGAATTGGAGTTTCAGACGGTTCTCAGCCGCCATGTGGGTGCTGGGTATCGAACCCGGGTCCTCTGTAAGAGCGGTCGGCGCTCTTAACCGCTAGGCCATCTCTCCAGCCCCAGAAAATATATTTTTAAACTTGATTCTGATTTAAAACTTTCTACAAAGACAAAAACTGTAAAACAGAGAGTGATTGAGGAAAATACTCATGTTGATTTCTAGCCTCTACCAACACACATGTACACAGTCCCACATGAACATGTATGTGAGCACACATACACATGAACACGTACACACACATTCAGATTTTTAAAAGAGAAAAACTCAGAGTCCTATCAGCCATGACAGAATCTTACGGCAATCGCGTTTGCATTCTTCCTTAGATGTAGGCCATCCGAAAGACATGATAAATTTTTTTCTTTCTCCTTTTATTCTGCACATGCTTACTCTAATTTTCAACCCAACAGAATATGACTAATTTTATAAGGCATAGTGTTTCAGGTTTCAACATATAGTTTTTCTTCTGATTCTCTGGGACTACAGAGAAAAATTGCTCAATAGCTTTCAAAGCAGCATTTCATCATGTGGTTGGACGGAACTATGGCATGTCTTCTCGTTAGGTATACTGCACTGAATCATGCTTCCAAAGCTAGTAGAAGCTAGAATGTAAGTTGTTGATAGTTTGAATTATTTTTTAACTTCACGATGGTGCAAAAGTAATACTATATTTCCAATTAAAAATGCTGGTCTTTTCCTAGGCTAGTGACACACAGAGAACCATGTAGTCAAGAAAGAAAAGAAAAAGCAAAAAACCTCTACTCCACAATGGATGTGTTGTCAGTACTTTTTGGATACATGCAATCAAAAAATTATGTGATATGTTCAGCCTTTCAAAATACTTCACTAATTTGAAATTTAGGTCTTTCTATCCATTAAGTAAGTATAATCAATCAGTATACCGTTTATTATGAGGTAGATTTTGCGATAACTAATTTTACCCAACTACAGGCTAAGTGTTCCAAACACATTTAAGGTCTTCTAAGATAAGCTATGATATTTGGTTAGGTAGGTGTACTAAACGCATTTTCATTTTACAACATTTCCCATTTATGATGGGCTTGTCATGATGTAACCCTATCATAAATCAAGTAGCTTCTCGACTGAAGTTATTCCTGCTTTTGGAGATTTTAGTATAAGTGAGTGTGAGATAAAATCCCTGGCTAAAGAAATACCTGCATGCCCTCCCTCTGCATTCTCTTCTCTTATAACCTGCTTGTTCTCCTCCCCAATAATTGGTCAGATGGACCAACTTTGTTCTATCCTTTCTACCAAGGCCAATCACATGTGCTCAACCATATAGCCAGGGAGACTTGGCTCCCTAACTCCATTGTTGGCACATGCCCTGTCTTGCCTTCCCTGCAAGCTTTTCTTTAGAAGTAATAATCCCACCTCCTTACTTCCTGAACCTTTTAATCATTTTGTTTCTGTTCTCTGAACTCTTTCCAATTTTCCTACATGTCGTAAAAGAAGTGGTAACCAAAACCACACACCATTTTCTAACAAGGTCTAGGCACAGTTAAACCCCAGAGGGCTGACTTCTTCAAGAAGAAATCAAAGCCAAGTTCAACAGGTTCTTAACAAGTGGCTGTCAGAACAGGTGTGACATAGCACCTTCTAGTCTAATAAAGCCACGTCTTCTCAGCTGAGAATTATGCCATGTTGAAAGATAATCTTGTTGGTTTCACACAAAGGAATATTTAGAATATTCATGTATTTCTGCAAAACTGAATGAAAGTCATAGTTATCAAATCAAAAGAATAACATTTAATGCTCATGATTTTCTAAGTATTATTTGCATGAAGTGGCAGTAGCTGATCTATTTCCTAGGACAAAGCAAAGTTCATTGAAGTATATGTACATAATATGCATTATAATTCTAAGCAAGAGAAAGCAAAGGAAATACCAGGACCTGCCAATCCCACAAATATTCAGTGAGAAAAACACCTGGATTCTTCCCAAGCCACAGCTGTTCACTTGGAAAATGCCTGGATCCCATTGAATCAAGGCAGTCAGGGAAAAGCGCCACATCCTGCCCAGTGTGTCTACTCTGTACGACATGCACACATGAATCCTATTTGATCAAGGCACAGTTCTTTGAGAAATAAATAGATCCTGCTGGATTCAAGCACCGTTCTCAGTTAACAAACACAGATGGGGATATACTGGGTACAGATACTATCTAAGAGACACTCTTCAATACACAAGCATTTGGTAGAGAAACTTCTGTCACAGATTTTTTGGCCATGTCAGTAGCGCCTTTCTTTTCCTTGTGGAACATGTGTGGATCTGGCAGAGCTGCTCCTTGATTCCTTTTGTCTGATCACAGAGGATCTGAATGATCTCATGCTGATTCCCTAGGTCCAATGTAAAGAGAGGCAAAGCTGAGTCAGTCCTGTTTTCCTTTAGTAAGGTCAATAGCACAGTAGTGTAATCACTGCAGGAAGAGGCTAGGCCTCTCTGAACACATGCTATGTCCTCTGTCATCAAGAGCTAGACTCTCCCAATTCCATCTTTTTATCTTCTTCTCTTATTTTTACAAAAACTTTTTGGGGCCAAATGGAACATTTTCACTAGGTTTTCCAAATAAAATTTTTTAGCAGTCCATGGTTTAAAAATACCACTACTGGCCCTGAAACTAATAAAACAATTAGGCAGATATTTCTGTGAGTTAAATAATCATTGTATTTAAGATTGATCCGCTTTAATGAATTAGGAGTGTACCAATGTTTAATCCTCAAAAGAAGCTTTTAAGATTAAAGTGGTGCACAGGCTGGTAATCTTACATTTGGGAGATGGAGGATGAAGGATTCAAGCCCATTCTCATGTACATAATGAGGGTAAGGCCAACCTGGGCTATAGGAGAGCCTGTCCAAACAATGAAGAAGACACTTTTAGATGGCTGTCAGTATAATCCCAAGGAAAGAACCTGTGCTTAGAGAAGCCTAAACTTCAAGTTAGAGGACTCTGCGACCCAGAGGCTTCTACCCAAGGACTCCTGCAGAAGATAGCATCTCTGTCCATGAAGGGGTGATGACAGAAACATGCATTCAGTGCTCTCCAACCCTCCTCTGTTGGCTGCTAACCTTTATTTCTCATAACTGTATCTCAGTGCAAGAAAAAGAGAGGTAGAAGAATGGAATTCCAGAAGCCATTAACAAGACACATTCAATTAATATACCACAGGTTTCCAGGAAGCAAGCCCAGGTCTCACGGTCAGTGAGCACCATGCTGACCACCATTCACTGAATGTTTTAGTCATCAGGCTGAGTTCCAGGGGATGGGCAATGTCATGACTGAAGGTTCAGGAACTTCAGACACAGCTTCCTGTGTCTGCAAAGGTACATGTTTCCCCGCTTTCATAACAGGCTTTTAGTCCTGACCCTTTATGTGTAAGTGCAACTGCCACATTTTTGCTGTGTGCTTTATCTCCAAGATTGTCTCTGAAAATTTCCAGTCCCTTTTACATGCATTCTTATCCCCAGTTCACCCTATTTCACCTATGGGCTTTACTTAACAATTCTTTCTTGTAAACCCTGGTCTCTAATACAGGTATAACAGAGAAGCTTCAAAATACCAGCCTTAAAAATGTAGTGTAGGAGAGATGCTTTAAAGACTCAAATGTTAAAGACCTTCAGGAGCACAGATGAGAGTTAAATGCTGGGAAGCGACCACCGGCAATTGGAGATGGAATTGTGCATTTCTGAGCAAGCAGCCAAAGAAGAAAAACAAGCGGAGATGCACATGACTTTGGGAATGGCCACAAGTGCAGATGTCCAGAATGACAGATTCCAGTAACTCACCCTTTCTGCAGAACTACGGCAAAATCCTATGGACAGATGAAGGGGAATGATGGATTACTCTCAGCCTCACTTTGCCTTTCTTCTGTGCATATCCTCATGGTCCCCTGTGGTGGGAAGAATATGCCCTTTTTCCCAAGGACGTCCATCCTAATCTCTGGAATGTGAGAACAAGTTCATTAGCTTATCCAAAAGAGAAACTGCAGATGTAATTGTGGAAACTGACACAGGGAGATTAGCTGGGCCCAGCGTAATCACACAAGTGATCCAAGGAAGCAGGAGAATCCAATCAGAGAAGGAGCTGGGACAAAGTCAGAAGAAGTTAGAATGAAGCCATGAGCCCATGGAGGATGCAGCAGACCCCCCCCGCCCCACACAAGCCAGCACACAGAGGAACTGGGTGCTCCCACAGATACTCCCAAGGAACACAGCAGGCCAACTCCTACCTTTAGTCCACTGAGGCCTGGCTTGGCCTTAACTACAAAACAGACAGGAAATCTGTGTGGTTTGAAGCCTCTTAGTGAGTGATAATTTGTTATATCAGCAATGGGAACTGAATGGCCATGCCAGGCCTCTTAGGATGTGTAGATCAAGTGTCATTTCCCTAGCACACTGCTCTGTCACAAACATGTAGATTTTCATGGCACAGAAGGTGGAGTTTATCTCAACACTGGTTTTGCATTCAGCCAGCAGTATCCCCAGGGATCAATCCCAGCTGGAAGTTTGGGCAAATTCATTTCAGAGAATGTGTTTCTTATGATGTGAAGATGAAGTTCTTCTTTGATTTAAATGCACTATGCAAAGCTTTGTATTTGTAAAAGTGTTTCTAGAAAAAAATGTGCGGAACAAAATAGCACTCCTGTTTAAAAAACAAAAGAAATCCTGTACAAATAAAACACGATAATAATTGTTTAAACTGTAGATGTGAATTTAGGTACATTGGAGAGGTACTCACAACCTATCTGTGGGAGGAGAAAAAAAACCCTAAAAAGTAAAGAACACAAAGGCACCTTTCAAAGCAAAGTGCTTGGCCCAACAGCCAGAAGATGGGCTTCTAGTTGTGTTGTTAAGGGGAATAAATCCCAACCATGGAATCAAATCTAAGTGTTGTAATAGGCCATGAAATCTACTCAGCGGAGGCCAGTGGCTCGAGAGGCGGGGAATCTGCTAATGCACGCACAGAGAATCCATTCGTTTTCACCTCCCAATGTAGAAACGGGAATGGAGTTGACTTTTGTACAGGGTGAGAGGTAGGGGTTTAATTTTGTTCTTCTACAGATGATGATCCAGTTTTGCCAGCACCATTTGCTGAAGATGCTATCCTTCCTCCGCCGAGGGTTTTTTTGCCCCTTTATCAAATATGAGGTGGCTGAAATCGTATGAGCTCAAGTTTGGATCTTCAGTTTTGTTCCTTTGGTCAACAGGTCTGTTTTTGTGCCAGTAACAGGCTGTCTTTATGACTATGGCCCTATAATATAGTTAGAAATCTGGTAGGTCAATCCCCCCTGTATTGCATTTTTTTCACTCAAGATTGCTTTAGCTATTCGGGGTCTTTTGCTTTTCCACATGAATTTAAGGATTTTATTTTTCCAAGTCTGTGAACAAGCTCATAGGATTTTGATT
This sequence comes from Rhizomys pruinosus, assembly GCA_009823505.1. Taxonomy (NCBI): domain Eukaryota; kingdom Metazoa; phylum Chordata; class Mammalia; order Rodentia; family Spalacidae; genus Rhizomys; species Rhizomys pruinosus. Next base: position 716,808 of record VZQC01013352.1, on the reverse strand, counting down.
GGGATTGGGTTGAATCTATATATCAATTTGGGTAAAATGGACATTTTTACTATATTAATTTTCCCAATCCACGAGCATGGGAGGTCTTTCCATCTTTTGATGTCATTTTAAATCTCCTTCTTGGGGCTGGAGAGATGGCCTAGTGGTTAAGAGTGCCAACCACTCTTACAGAGGACCCTGGTTCGATCCCCAGCACCCACATGGCGGCCAAGAACCGTCTGAAACTCCAATTCCGGGAGAACTCCAGTTCCAGGGAAATCTGACACCCTCTTCTGACCTCCGTGGCATTGCACGACACAGGTGCACAAACCTGCATGCAGACAGTACATTCATACACATACAGAAATAAATAAAATAAAAAAATCTTCAGGGTTTTTTTTTGTTGTGGAGGTCTTTGGTATCTTTGGTTATGTTTGTTCCCAGGTATCTTATCAACTCCAAGTGGATCAAAGATCTCAACATGAAGCACAAAACCCTAAAGGTGATAGAAGAAAAAGTTGGCAACAACCTACAAGATATAGGAGTAGGAAAAGACTTTTTAAATCAGACAGCAACTGCACAGGAAGTAAGGTCTACAGTTGACAAATGGGTCCTCATAAAACTCAAAAGCTTCTGTATAGCAAAAGAAACAATCAAGGAGGTGAAGAGAAAACCCACAGAGTGGGAGGAACTCTTTACCAGTGATACATCTGACAGAGCATTAACATCAAGAATAGATAAACTACTCAAAAAACAAAGAAGAAGACAAATGACCTACTCAAAAGATGGAGTAAAGAGCTGAATAGAGACTTCACCAGTGAGGAATTAAAGGTGGCCGAGAAACATCTTAAGAAGTGTTCAACATCATTAATAATTAAGGAAATGCAAACTAAAATCACTCTCAGATATCATCAAACTCCAATACAACTAGCTAAGATCAAGAAAACAAAAGACAACAGATGTTGGAGAGGTTGTGGGGAAAGGGGAACACTCATCCACTGCTGGTGGGAATGTAAACTTATACAACCACTATGGAAAGCAATGTGGAGAACCCTTAAAAGACTCAGAATGAGCCTACCACCTGACCCAGTCATAGCACTCCTGGGTATATACCCCAAAGACTCATCCTACGGCAAAGATACATGTACATCCATGTTTATTGCAGCTCTCTTCACAATAGCGAAGAGCTGGAACCAACCCAAATGTCCCTCAACAGAGAAGTGGATGACAAAAATGTGGTACATCTACACAATGGAATACTATTCAGCGGTAAAGAAAGATGACATTATGAACTTTGCAGGTAAATGGATGGAGCCCAAAGCCATTATGCTGAATGAGGTGACCCAGTCCCAGAAAGACAAAAGGAGAATGCTTTCCCTCATTTGTGGATGATAACAACAAATCCCCCAGAGGAAAGGCAAGATGAATGACATTATTGTTATATTTCTGTTTATCTGAAAGCAACTATGTTGTTATACCGTGAATCTCTCGACGGGCTCTAGACTCCACCCACCAATTATTTTCAGACTCTATAATTACTGTATGGGTGGAGAGTATGTATCCATATTTTAGAGTAATATAAAATTTAAAAAATTAATGGAGGAAAATGTGAATTCCTAAGCATAAAAAAAAGACTGAGAGAAAGATGCAGGACAGTTATGGCAGAATGCATGATCTGGGGTGGGGTGGGGTGGGGTGGGGGGAAGGGAAAGGTGAATATGCCTGAACTGAATTGAAAAATGATGTATGAAATACAATAAAAAAGAAACAGGAATGGAGTAGCTTCCAAATTTTGAACCACTGGAAGACACATATCATCTTCTCTCCCCCCACCTCCCCACACAATGAACTGAGACAATAGTTTCATAATACCAGTGCAATATGAGACAATATAAATTTTCCTAATTTTTGTTATTTTTCATCAGATTTTGTTTTGCTTTGTTTTATGTGTTGCTGGGGATGGAAGTCATAGCTTCACACATGCTAAGCAAGCCTTCTGCTGTTGAGCTCCGACTGCAGCCCTTTCATTATTTTTAATGCTTACCCAAACGAGAGGCTCATAACATGGAATTTAAATGCTCACGCTATTTCTTTCTCGCTGAAGTTAGGATTCTCTTCCTACTTCAGCAGTAACAGCTTTTTCATACTTACCTTGTAACTTTAAATGAAATGATAGTTTGGGGCTGAACATCTTAAAGGTCTTTTTCCAACTCTCTGATCTTCTAGTTTTTCCTCGAGAGGAATATTTTCACTGAAGCTTCCTTCTTAACAAAATGAAGACGTGACTAACAGCTTGGAATCTTCCCTGCGACCGGATTAAAATCAGTTTTCCAAAATCATTCTTATTCCTTCTTGTTCCTGTAGTATTAGGCCCAAACTCCAAACATATCTTTTTAAATCAAAATCAGAAATTACCCAGTGTTGACATACACCAGTGCTGGTATCTGTGGATTTTGATTTCTGGAATTTGGAAACAACAAATCTTCTGAAAGGGTGAAGCATTTTCAGTCAACTTCAGAAAGTATTTTGACTTATGCTCCCAGCAAGATGTGACCTGAAAAATCATCATTCCATGCCCATTGTTAAACTCTCTCAAGGTAGGTAAAGCCAGCGACCTAAGAATGGTGGGAAAGGCTATCACATTGTTTTCAACCATTATGAAGCCCTTCTCTAGAGTCCTGCCTGTAAAACAGGGATGACAGTAAACTCTCAGGCTGAGGAGTCGCTAATAAATGGTGCTAACCCTACAGAGAAGCAAAACAATAGCAATCACTCATGAGTTCACTGAGAGGTGACAGCTTCCAATTGCCCATTTTCCAGAGACACTCTCTTCATTACCAAGCGAAAGCGGACCAGTTAACTGGGCCAAGATCTATAGCTTGCCGGAGTGATCTCACCGCACTGTGTCCCTGATGAGGACTCAAGCTGGTAATGCAGAGAGCAGCAAGCTGACATATGGAGACATATTGCCTGAGTATGCTGATCTACCAGGCTGGCTAATTTCCCTTCCATTTTGAGAAGAGCAATTATTTTAAATTGCCATAAATCGAAATGACTTTGCTGTTGCCACTAAAAATATAACTAGTCTATAAACTATAATATAAATGAGTGTCTCCTGGCACTTTGATTTAAAAAAAAATGATAATTGGGAGGAGAGCCTATTCTGCCTCAGTTAGAATTAAGACAGCATTAAAAAGCAAAACTTTGTGTTATCAAGCTGCCATGGAGACCTCTCAGTGTTTTAGAAGCTTTGACTGCACAGCAAACTATTTCTGTAACTTTGTTTTTGAGTCACATCAAATTGTGTTGAAAAAGTCCATTTTGTATGAAAAGAATGTGGTCTATGGGAAGTGGTGGACACAAAAATAAGGGCGCTGGAAACAGATGTGGGACAGAAGGATGTGATGTGGGAGATACTAAGAAATTCTTCCCTTTTGTCAAATGTTTGTACGAAGCCAGAAATTGAAGAAGAGAGGGATAGTGTGAGCCCAAGGAAGATACACCTGCCCCACCCCTCCTCAGCCAGAGTGCAGGCCAGCTTAATCAAAGGCTCCCCATAACTGAACTGCATCCAGAATCCAAATAAGGATTTCTAAGGAAAAAATTAGCATTCTGTATAGAGTTAGCAGCCCTGGAGGGAAATAGGACATTGATTTATGAAGCTGAGAGAAATTATGACCAGCAGGACCATTAAGAATATACTGTCAGAGTGAGCTTTGGCTGCCAATTTAGACTGCAGTTCTGAAACATTCTAGGGCTGTGATTTGGACCCATAAGGTCTGAGGGACTACATTTTAGTTCATTTTAGGAGGTTTGATATTTGGCCTTGGATTATTAAATTGACAGACAGATCAAGCAATTGAAGACAAATATCATGACTCTTCTTTTGAGTAGACAAGCAAGTTGGCCAGCCTTTGGGGATCCAGCTATCTTCCAGCACAAGCAGATCCTGTGGAGTACTCAAGGGAGTGTAGACACATTTTTTTTTCCAGTTGAAATTTCAGGAAAAATAAAACAATCAGACCCTTTGACTATATGTGTTAGGAATCCACAAAAGAACCTGGGAGAAAAAGGTCTCCTCCCTGAAGGAATTCACAGTCCAGTCAGGAAGCAGATAGCCAGCAGTGGTTGTGTTGTAAGATAAATGATGCTACAATAAGGTGTGTGTGGAGCCTATTGCAGCCCAGAAGAGGCTTCATTTTCATTCAGCTCCCTTCTCACTAGGAGCCATTGCTTCAGCCATCGCTTAGCAACAGACCTTAACATCTTGGCCCTTGGTCCTTCCCAGGCACCATTCCTTCCACATCCTTCTGAATTAACATAAGCACCTCTTCCTTCATGGGTCTCTCTTTTACTGCTCTTGTCCTTCCTCTATGCCACATGCCTGCTGCCTGTGTTCATCTGTAGCGTTGGGCTATCTTCTAAAATTAGCATCCTTCTGGAGTTACTACTTGATTCTGTCTTTTTCTAAAATATCAGGTTCTTGTGAATTTTATTTACTTCCCTATTGCTAGTGCCCCACAGCAGTGTCGGTAAATTTGAGAATTAATACAGATTTACACCATCTCTGAGTTCTAGTTGGCACAACTGTTCAATATACCCAGAACCTTTAGTCGACAAGGATGTCCCTTTCCTTGACTGGTAAGAACCTCCCACCGCTATGTCATTCATTTCAACAAACAATCTGTCTACCTCCCCCATTACAATACTCCTATAAGGGTTTCACTGGGTTTCTAGGAGCCATATGTATGGCAGAGTCGAGTCTGCATCTTATCTGGGTTAGACCAGAGTAACGAGTCCCTCATTTAATTGTTTCTCTGACACTGTTACTTGAAGAGATAAACTGTCCCCAGTGCTGACACCCTCTTCATTCGCCAACTTACAGCTTTAGTTTTCTATCTAGACTCTTCCAATAACCAAATATGACTTTGAAATCATACAGTCACTTTCTCCTTCAAATCCCTAATGAACCAGTCTTCTCTGAATAATATCTTACAGGCATCGGGCACTTTAGATCCAAATACCACTTTCCTCCCCAAGTTTGCTTTCTTGATCTGGTACAGTTCACTGAAGCAGAAGTTCATCTAATCAACTCCTCCTCTTCTTCCTCCACCTCCTCCTCTTCCTCCTCCTCCTCTTTCTCATCTGTCTGTCTTTCTCTCCCCAAGCTCAAAATAGTCAGTGAGTCCCATGTTTAATACTTTTGAATACAATGCAAATCTTTCCCCCATCTATGCCATTTCTTTAGTCTTGATGTTAAAGCCATTTAAGCCATGGGCTCTGTGTCTTGGCAAACCAGCCTGCCCAGGACATGCTCCTTCCCCACACTGTCAGCCTACGAGACACTGCCATCCCCACTACTTCCAGCACTCTATATTTAGAAGCCCTCAGTGGCCCCACTGAGAATCACAATCAAATCTCTTAGTCTGGTATCCTGTTCCCTTGCTGAATCCCAGCGTCCTGAACTCCTGCCGTCTCCTTCTAAGGCCTTTAACAGCTCTCATCTTTACAGAGTTCAAGAAAATGTCATTTAACTATAACCTTCCAAATAATTCAAGACCTGGGCACAAGCTCCCCCCAACAGATACGCAAGCTGATACTGAAAAAAAACAGACTTAAATAGCTGGTTGATTTGTACTTGCTGGTTGGCTTCAATTCCCACACTTACGGCTCTTGGGCAGCATGTGTCCTGGCTCTCGGGCACACATTCTGCGCAATAGCAGCGAAAGTCCTTACACAGCAAGGCTCAGAAACACTGCCATCTTGTGGTCACAAAAGAAGGTGGCAAGCAAAGTATTTTCTATGCATTGTTCTAAGACAGAAACTGGAGTTTCTCATTTCCCTTGCCTAAGCCTCAACTTTAAAAAGTCATAAAAGTCTTCTTTTTATTGCTCTCTGATGCAGAGCTCTATTGATCTCCCTCAACCAGATTATTGAACGATGTTGAAGGACTCATTTGTTTAAATCTTTTCCAGATGTAGGTCTCTCAGTGGTCTAGAGAGGTCCTTTAAATCTGCCATGTTAAGGAGCTCTGTGTGCTCTAGAACATGACCACCTCCCTGACAGTAGCAATGGGTTGACACTGTTTGCCAATATAAACCCAGAGCAGGGCATGTGGAGGTCTTCTGGACCACTGGCGAAACCATGGACACTAGGCCTGGTGACAAGTTTAGAACTGGAGGAAGATGTGATGTTTTGAAAACAGCCATTGAAATTTGAAATGCCAACTCCATCTTGAAATGTGGATGCACAGCTGCTCCTCGGCTTACAACAGGGTTACACTCATAAGCACACCAAAGATCAGAGAGACAATGAATCAGGAAGCTGTCCAAGGAGCTTTGGAAGCCAACTTCCTGAGCCGCTGGCATCAATGTGGCTGCCATGATGTTCATGCAGATGCAGAGCAGACAAACAGATGCAGGCCCCTTCCACAGAGAGGCTGCTTAGCACGCTGCCTCTATCACCCAAGACTCGGGTCCTGCTAATGGTGGTTCCCCAGGCAGGAACTGAGACAGCTTCTGGTGTACAAACTGGAGGTCTGGCTGGGGCCAAGGATCTGGCCTACACTAAACCATAACCCTCCAGATAAGAGCAGAAGAGTCATGTTTTGCTATAAGGGTGGGCTCAGTGGACTCTGGGAACCTAGCTAAAATGACCATCTTGGACACTCCCATGCCCAGAATCAAGTGAAGAGTGTGTCTCTCAGCCCGCCATCATGGTAAAAAGAATACCATGCCCAGTCACTAGGATATGAAACAACACAAGAGGTTGTTGAAGTTCTACTGCTCCCTACCGCACTCCCAGAATCCTGTTTAAGAGGATGACTGTCAGGAACACTGTGAGGACAGACTTGCTTCTACTACTCAGGTTCAAGAGACATAGCCACTCTTAATCTCTGCATTCATTTTTTATGTACCTTCATGGATAGTGATTCTGTTTAGCAAATATCAGCTTGCAGAACTATTTTGAATATAGAAATGACTTTTTGTTCGATGACATATTTTTGCTCACATAAAATAAAGCAATTTTATAGAAACACTGAAAACATAACATATCAATAATGTATTAATACTCAAACACATCACAGCTTACCCTAGGTTTCCATGAATATGCTGAGAATCTTGTATTATACTACAATTAGGCAAAACTCATTGAACTCAAAGCCCATTTTATAATAAAGTATTTAATATCTCATGAGGCCTATTGAATATCTGTATCCGAAAGAGACAGACAACACAACACACTACAGGGTTTGGTAAATTTCCTTTATAATCCTGTAGTTGACTGGGGAATACAGTTCACTGACACTGCCCTGCACTGGAGGAGAGGATCATATTGCCTAAAACTAGCCAGGGAAACAATCAAAATCCAAAATTCAAAGTATGGTTCCACTTAGTGAATATTGCTTCAACACTATTGGAAAGTGAAAAGAATCATAAATTAGGAACCATCTGTATTCTCAAATGTTTCTGTTAGTTTTAAGATGGTATCAAGAGTGTACACAGGCTGGCCTGAGCTCACAATCCTACCCATCTCCAGATTGCTGAGATTCTAGGGTGCATCTCTACAACCAGCTTTAAAATATCGGGTATCCAAGCAAACAGCAATGATTGAAATCACCTGCCATTTAACCATAAGGACATGCCATGTGAACTCATTAGGTGACATTGTCATTGTTCAGACACCGCACAAACTAACCAGCTACAGTGTCACTGGGGGTGTAATAACCTACGGTGTTGCTGTTGCTGATGAAGTTCATCTTTACTTAAGTATTGCAGACTAGTGCCTGAGTGTATTTTTCAAGTGGCTTTTGAAAAAAATAGAGACATAGAGAGAGGCGATGTGATCAGTATAGTGGCATGTCAATAGGATCGGGTCCATCTCCAAAGACGATCAGCACATGGGAAACTCATCGACTGACCCTTTGATATATGACCTTGCAAAAAAGAACAACTTTGTCTGACACTTGGTTCTTTGACTCCGTTTCTCACAATGTATACAGGCTTATTTAAAAAATAAGTCTATTCTATGGATTATTTCCCGATGACCGCTAACTGGATTTTTCATAAGTAGCACTGTAGCCAGCGGAGACCTTTAGACCCAGGTATAAACCAAGCTACTTTGAGAAGTCATCAGTCATTCTAAAGCTCATTTGTATCATGTGACATCATGGAATATTTGCTTTATAAATAATTTGGTTTTCACACAGTCAATACCTAATTACCAGTTCATGCTCTATAAATAGATCAATATTGAAAAATAAGTCTAAGTGGATTCATCATGGAAACGATTAGTTGACAGCAAAGTTCAAGATTAGTACTTTGCTAGTGGGTCTTTTGGCTTTTCCTTCCATTTCAAGACAAAGGGACCTGCTTCGGCTGCAGTGGGGACTGTGACCAGGCGAGGGGAAAAGCAGGTCCTTCTTTGGCCTAGAATTCTCCCGTCTGACATCTATCCACTTAGCTAAGTGGCCTGGGCTACTTATCACTTGTTTTCACAATATAGTGCATTTCTGGAAAGCCCAGGAAGCCTAGGACTATCTGTTCTTAATGATGCACTCCCACTGTGATAGTCAAACCAGGATTCTCATGATGCCTGAGCTCTCTACAAAACACAAAATTTGGGGATGGAGAGACAGCTCAGCGGTTGAGAGCACCAACTGCTCTTGTAGAGGAGCCGGGTTCAGTTCCCAGGACCCACATGGTGGCTAAGAACCATCTTTAAGCCAGGCGAGGTGGCACATGCTTTTGATCCTAGTATTCGGGAGGCAGAGGGAGGTGGATCTCTGTGAGTTCAAGGTCAGCCTGGTCTACAGAGTGAGTTTCAGGACAGCTGGGGCTACAGGGAGACCCTGTCTCAAAAAAAAATTTTTTTTTAAGTAAATGTGAAGGTCCAATAAGCAAACCAATAGGAGACTGCAAAGACAAAGACATGCAGATGGTTTGGCACCCAGAGCCAAAGATGGATGACCTGTGTAAATGACAGCTCTGGGACCAAGAGCACTTGCCAGCGAGACCTCTCAAGCCCTACATGCCTTGACCAGTCTTCAACTGGAGTCACAAAATATTCTTCTGAAATGTTGATTTTCTATAGTTGATATTGGCCATTCAGAAAAGTTCCCAGCACAAACCCAGGACAAAGTGACAACCCCTCTTGCCCCTAGAAAGTCATCTGCAGTAACAAAACACTTTTTAAAAATATAATAAAAAAAAAAAAAAAAAAAAAAAAAAAAAGCCGGGAATGGTGGTGCATGACTTTAATCCTAGCACTAGGGAGGCAGAAGCAGGCGGATCTTTGTGAGTTCAAGGCCAGCCTGGTCTAAAGAGCAAGTTCCAGTACAGCCTGGGCTTCAGGGAGACCCTGTCTTGAAAAGACCAAAAGTAAACAAACAAACAAACAAACAAACAAACAGATAGGGCCTGGAGAGGTGGCTCAGCAGTTAAAAGCACTGCCAGCTTTTGCAGAGGACCTGGGTTCAGATCCTAGCACATACATGGCAGCTAACAACTGTCCCAGTTCCAGAGTATCCAATGCCCTCTTTCTGACCTCCACAGACATTGCATGACATGGGTATACTTACATACATACATGCAGGCAATACACTCATACGCATAAAATAAAAATAATTTTAAAAATATTAAAAATGCACAGGATTTCTAACATTAGCCTCAGCATTAATATTGAAATTTACATAGTTTCTATTTGTTTTCCAAACTTCCAAACAGGCTCTAAGTATTGATAACACTGGAGGCTCCCATGACTCAGAGATACACTGAACTCAAATATAGAATCGACTTGTCACTCTTTGCCTTCTCCAGTTTCCACACTTCTCCTTTGTGCTGATAACCAGCCAGCCATCTTTTATCTTGACCACAGGCAAATAACAAAGCAGACAAGGTAGACCCGGCCCTCCCTGATATGTGTGCTGCCAACGCTAATTAGCATCATTCAGGCAGAAGACCTTTCATGCCTTGACTACAGATGGAGGATTCCCTGGAAGAATCTCTTTATATGGTCATATAAGCCTTATTGACTAGAGTCTGTAAAACTGATTGACAGCCCCAGCTGTCCCATGTGAGCATGGTAGGGCTGCATTCTTTGTCCTCACCATACACACACCTAGAGTCTAGCGTCACCTTTGTGGCGTGTCCACATTTTCTCATTTACCTGCATCAACCCAGCATTTTTGCTTGGGAAATGCTGTAGGTCATGCACCATGATCAAACCCCACGTGGGGTTGCTGGGGCTGGGGGATCCCATCTGGGTGGCGTTGTCTCTCTAAACCTGCGGCAAAGGCACTTCAAGCTTGCAAACTGGATTCTTCCAGGACATTCTTTGTCAGGCTTATCAACCTCCACAGGAAGACACTTTGTGAAGACCATATGAGTAAGGAGAAAGCTTAATTTTAAATTGTTTTTATAAAACTGATTTGCAAATTCCTGATTAGTGCTGTGTTCAAGTAACTATTATCAAAAGATGGGGTTAATTTTTCAGAAAATTACTTTGTTCCCATTTCATTTGTTCTTTACTAATCCAAATACGTTTTACCTTTTTACTTGTTTGCTTATCTAGTGGAGCCAGGAGACCAAACCCTGGGTCTTACACTTATTAGACAACCACTGTACCACTAAATTAAATATCCAACCCCTGTATATGCATATGTATGTATATACGAATATATATATATATGTATATATATATAACTTGCTTTGTACCTTTTTATGCATGTGTGTACATGAATGTGTGCATGCATGTGTGATGTGTGTGCACTGATAGGTAGACACCAGAGGACGAACCTCAGGTGTCGTCCTCAGGAATCCTCTTCACCTTTTTGAGACAGGGTCTCATTGGCCTGCAGCTCACCATTAGCTACACTGCTTAGGCAGTGAGCCCCGGGAATCCTGTCTCCTCCTGTCCAGAGCTGGGATTACAGACAGGCACCACACCGAGCCTGTGTGCATGTCTTCTAGAAATGTGACTCCGATCCCTATGCTTGTGAAGAAAGCACTGTACTGAATGAGACATTTCCCCAGCCCTGCATTCTTCCTTTTAAATAGAATAATAAATAAATAAATAAATAAATAAATAAATAAATAAATAATAAATTATACTGAATTTATTCTCTCTAAGTCTGTGATGTTATCAGCTCCCTAATATCTTTAGGGCCTGCTTAGGTACATGAGGCCATTTTTTACTACACAAAATACCTCAGATTCAATTTCTTAGGCTGTCTTCCTTTCAATTTTAATGTACTTGATTGTTTCTTGGGGCCATTTTGTTGCTTGCCATATGTTCATTCCTAATATATTCTGGATAAGTCTCACTTGGCTAAAATAAAGTAGGTGATGATCTTCTACTTGCTACTAGAATGCCAAGACGTGTAAGAATCTCCTCGTTTATGGTTTCTCTGGTAGTTCATAATTTTACCCTTAAGATGTAGAAAAGTTTACTTTCATGATTAGACAACAAAATTTGGAAATACACATTCTTCTGGTGTAAAGGCCAACTAACTTACATGCAGCCCAGTGTGGCACCTCGGTGAGCAAGAATCAAAGTATTTGCTTAACAAACTTATCAAGAGTTATATAGCACACACTTCCAACGTTTATCTGCAAATCCTAAGAATCTACTGCATCTTACTAAGATTCTATATCTGCAATCCTGAATAAAGTGAACGGTGATGTTCAGGAGCCACCAAGCTCCTGAAAATAAAATTAATGATTTTAGTTTGAGATAGAAAGAATAAATGAAACTGATGGTGTCTGCCCCTCCTAATGAGTAGACATCTGTAATGGATAACCTTCATTACCAGCTTGACAGCACTTAGAACCACTGTGGGAACACTTCTAAATGTATCTATGAGGGTGTTTCCAGAAAAGTTTAACCTGGAGAGAAATCCGACCCTGAATGTGGCCAGCACCATCATCTGGGCTGGGGTTGCTAACTGAGCAATCAGGAGGAAGCGAGCTGAGCGGGCACATCCTGAATGTGATGTGGTCTGCCGCCTCAGGCTCCTGTCACCATGCCTTGTCTGCCACAATGAACTGTAACCCCTTGAACTATGAGCCAAAATAAACTCTTCCTTCCTGAAGTCGTTTCTGTCAGCCATTTGATCATAGAAATGAGGAAATTGCCCTGTATAGTACCTTTAGGAATACTGTGGCTCAGGTAAAACCATAAACAACAGGAAGATGATCCAGCCACTGAGAAAGGGCAGCTCTATCAGGCTTTTTTCACATTCGAATAATGTAACTTTTGAAAATAAGTTAGTAGTGTTTTTCTTTTTTTTTTTTTTTTAATGTTCTGGTACAGCTCTGTTGTAGCTGTTATCTTTCTTTGAAAGTGTAAAAGAGTTCACAGTTAACACCATATGGTGGAAATGCTTTGATGATTTTTGTTATTGTTCTTCTGTAGTTTGGGGATATTCAAGATGTCCCAGAAGGAAGGAGTATGTGGTTTTAATCAAGGGCCCCAAAGTCTGATCACAGAAGTCACTGCCCATTTCCTCAAGTTCCAGCTGGACATACTACTCATATTTCCCTAAGAGCTGACTTTCTCATCAGTCAAATATGAGAACAGGGGCTACTTCAATGGATCCATCAGAGCTTACCAGTGACAGGCCAAGGAAAGTCCTAGAACCTGGCCAGGAAATACAAAAATCTCGGCATCCAATGGTTGTCATCATCATCATCATCATCACCATCGTCATCATCATCATCACCATCGTCATCATCATCATCATCATCATCATCGTCGTCGTTGTTGTCGTGATCATCATCATCTGTAGTTTTACCTATAAACTGATGTATTTCCTGGATTCCCAATGCTTAAATATCTAGCATGACTCAATTCTCAAAGTCAAATCCTAAACCTTTTCATCACTATATCCCACCCCATGGGTGTGGCCAGGGAGGTCCCATTGGCTTAGAATGCAACCCATCTTAACTAAGTTTTCCCATATAGCTTGATCCTAATTTCACATCCATTCCCCTTGGGCAGAACTACAATACCGGGTTCCTTTCTGACACATCAGCAAACATCCTGCTGTGTGTGGCACTGCTGGTCTGTGACATGACCCCAGTCTGACGAGCACCTTGGATTCTCAGAGCCCTCTCCTTTAGCCATTTCCTAAAAATACACTCTCTCACACACTACATTGAAGTTTCAGAAATTTCTTTCTTTTGTTTCTACTACTATTAACTGATCTCAAGACAACATCAACTTTCTAAAATTCAAAGATTTCTAGAGAGTTGTATGTGAAAGTCATTTCAAAATTTTTACAAAATTCATATGATGAAAGTATATTTTGGAGAAAATATTTTCAATTGCATGGGAGAGAAATTATTTAGAACTAGTTTTCTTTTTCCCTTACGTTTGTTTATTTCATGTGTATGTGGAGGGTGGCATCACATACATGTGGAGGTCAGATGACAACTTGGAAGTATCAGTTTTCTCTTTCCACCCTGTGTGGGTTCCTGGGATTAAATTCAGGCTATCACCCTTAGCAGCAATCACTCTTAGTTACTGAGCAATCTTGTCAAGCCTAGAACTCATTTTTTATTGCATAGGGCAAATTTTTATAAGTAAGGGCTTGTAAGCTAGAGAGATGGCTCAGTAGCTAAGAGTACTGGCTGCTCTTGCAGAGGATCCAGGTTCAATTCCCAGTACCACATGTAGACTAACAACAGTCTATAACTCCAGTTTCAGGGGATCCAATGCCATCTTTTGGTTTCAGTGGGCAGGGCACACATGTGGTGTACATACAAACACTCACATATATATTATATACATATTATATACATAATATAATACATTATAAATATATAATATATTATATCTATATATATTATATACATATATGTATATATAATAATTATTTAGACTGGACAGATGGCTCAGTGGTTAAGAGCACTGCTGAGGACTTAGGTTCAGTTCCCAGCACCCACATGGTGGCTAACAATCGTCTGTAACTCTAGTTCTAGGGGAATCCAACACTCTATTCTGACTTCCATGGGCATTGCATAACATGGTGCACTTACGTACATGCAGGCAATATACTCATACAAATAAAATTTAAAAAATAAAATAAAATAATTAAATATTAAATATTGGATTGACTGTGAACACCCTGGAATTAAAACGAGGAACTGTAACCTGAGAAGCTTCATTGATGGGCAACATATGGACTCAATGCGGTTGCCACTACAACACCCCTGGTCAAAGGAACAAAGATGCCAAGAATGAGTGTTCACAAAAGTCAGGTTATGGAGTCAGCCGAGTGCCTGTCAACAGATGAAAAGATAAAGAAAAGAATACGCAGCATTGTATACAATTTGGAGTGCTATTTAGCCATAAAGAATGAAATTATGTCTCTCATGGGAAATGGATGGAACCAGAAATCATTGTGTAAAGTAAGCTAGTTTCAGAAATGCAGATATTGCATGTTTTCCATCATATGTGGAACAAAGGGATAAGGAGATGAATTAGGGGAAGCAGGATATGCAAGAAGGAGAGAGCTTGAGAAGGCAGCCCGAAGAGTATAACCAGAGTGCATCATATGAGTGTATGAAAATATCATGAAACCCCTCATTTGTATAAGGCATATACTAATAAAAACAAAAGGTGAGTGTCAATTTTGGACAGTAACATACTGGTTCTGTAGGGACCCTGGAAATACTGAGAACTCAGGCTAAGTTGCTAACCTGTAGGGGTTCTTAAATGTTCAGTGGTAGAGAACTTGCCAAATGTGTGCAAGATCTTGGGTTCCATCCTGAGTAACACAGACACACACACACACACACACACACACACACACACACACACACCAAATCCTTCCTCTGGTACCTGGCATTCCCTGAAGGGCTGGACAGGACATCAATTCATGACACCTGCATGGTTTGAGTGTTTTTATATCCTGTAACCTCTAAGTCCCCTAGTACATTCAAATATAGCACAGGGTTTAGAGATCTCAGGATGATGACCTGCACTATACATTTCCCTGAGTAGCCCTGATGTCCAATACTTAGTCCTTTCAGTGTTTGTTGTGTGACACTATTCCTGAGGACATGTGAACAAACATTGACTTATCTCAGATAGAGAAGTGATGACAAACCAAAGTAAGGATAGCACTGAACTTCAACTTGGTAAGCCAATGAGTTTCTTGGTGTTACTTACAGGAGTGTGAGTGAAGGGCTACTTACAAGAGCATGAATGACTCAAAGGCTGTTGCATCACAAAGCCCACCCCAGCATGAGTGACAGCTCACGGAAACTGCAACCCTGGATCTCTCTGCCTGACTTGCCAGCAGCCGGACAAGCTGGAGAACCTCCTCTCTTCATCAGTCCTTCCTGCTTGTATAATCCGAGGCAGGGAGGAGCTTTATGCCCTGGTCAGTTTCAGGGACTTTCTGAGACTTCTAGGGTGTTTTCGACCTGGTTCTTAGTATTTTACTGTTTTTATTTTGTGTATATGATGTATTTCCTGCATGATTGGCAAATGCACCCCATCCTACAATGCCCAGGGAAGTCAGATGAGAGCATCAACTCCCCTGGAACTGCAGTTAAGGACCGACATGTGTGTGTTGGGAACTTTCTGCCTTGATGGATGGATGTTCTAAATTAGACCAGGGTCCTCTGCAAGAGCAGCCAGGGCTCTTCAGTTCCTACTTCCTGATTCTTGAGGAGTTTCCCTTAAGTATTTCCTGAGTTTTAGCGACCTTCCCTCCAGGATGAAATGTTTCAACTCAGAGGATATTGCCACAAAATAGGAGCTATTTTGGCTATTAAAGAGCTTGCCTAACACAGGCCAAGTCTTGGGTCCCATCCCCTGCACTTTCAAACAAACACTCAAATTTCAGAATGCATAATGACTGTACTTCTGTCCTGTTTCATCTTGTCCAAGATCCCGAGTTATTTCCTGTTAGATGAGACACCCAAACAGCTGATGAAAGCAATACATAGGAAGAAAGGGCAGGAGAGAGGAAGAAACGGGGGAGAAGAATCCCAACATTTATTTATTTTTATTTTATGTGCATGAGTGTTATGCCCGCATGTAACTGCACCCATGCTGTGCAATGCCTAAGGAAGACAAAGAATGGTGTCGATCCCTTGGAAGTGGAGTTATGGAAGGTTGTGAGTTGCAATGAAGGTGCTGGGAATCGAACCTAGGTCTTCTTCAAGAACAGCCAGTGCTTTTAACTAGTGAACAACCCCCAAGTCTGTCTTTTGATATGCCTGTTAATTTCTAGGTATAGAGACCAGGATTTCTTTGTGTGCTGCCAAAACATAGGGGATCAAAACTAGACACCCAAAATAATCATTTCTAAGCCTCTCAGACTGCCCCCTCTGCAGTTATATTGAGGCAGAATTTTGTTGTTTGTAACCTGCTGTTCTAATTACTGCTATAAACTTTTAAATTTATCTGAAGAAAGCCTCAGCTTCATAGTGCTGTAAAGAGCTGGTCCTTCCCAACTGTTTTCTTCTGTGTCCCTTAGTTGCACCACAGCATACCTTACCACTTTCTTCAAAATCACTTTCCTAATTGAAGAGTACTGCAGGTGGAAAAGCTCAGAAATAGGGCAAAAAGTAGGTAAATATTAATAAATAGGCAAGCCTTGAGAGATAATAACAAGACTCCTCATGAAGATGACCTCCTTACCTTTCTCCATCCAGCTGTTTCATGGTACTCGCTGGAGCAGCACTGAGGAGCACTGGTGAATTTTCCGCCATGATGGATGGATATTCTAAACCAGACCTGTCCAATGGAGAAGCCATTATCAGGAAGCGACTATGGAACACTCAAAAGGTGGATTGTGTGGCTGACTATCGGATTTTTAATTTAATTTTTATTTGGTCATATGTGATGTTTTAGTTTGCCTTTAATTGCTGTGTGTGACAAAACACTCTGACCAATAGGGTTTATTCATCTTACATCTTTTAGGTCACAGTTCATCACTTAGGGAGCCCAAGGGAGGAACTAAGACCAGGAACCCGGAGGCAGGGCTGAAGCACACAGGCTATGGAGGAACACTGCTTACTGGCTTGCTCCCCTCTAGCCCAGGCTCAACCTGCTTTCTTATATAGCATAGGACCACCTGCCCAGGAGTGGCATGGCCCACAGTAGCCTGGGCTCTCCCACATCACTCAACAATAAAGAAAATACCCCACGAACATGAGCACAGGCCAGTCCAATGGAGGTAATTCCCCATCAGAGGCTCTCTCAACCCAGGTGTGTCGAGTTGACACTAAAAGCTATCCAGCACATGTGACATCATGATATAATAAGAAATGCATGTTTTAGCCTTCTTTTAGTTTCCTGACATACAACTCCTAAAACCCTTGGAATTTCTGAAGTGTTGCTATATGCTAATCAGTTAACTTCACTGATAGCTCTTGGGAACCTCCAAATGAAGGTTAGTTGCCAAGGAAACCAATCATATGATTTGAGGATTAGAACTTTTTGCTCCATACTCCTGCTCCACCTCAGAGAGTAACTGTTGCCTAAGGTTGACTTGGATTTCATCAACTATGGTGACATATTGGAACCCCATAAGAACCCTGAAGGAGAGTCTGAGAACCTCCCAGACGGTGATCTGTGGAGGTGGTAGGAAGCACAGGACTGGCCTGGAGAGGTCTCGGAAGATCCTTTCTCTCCACTGTCTCCTCATGCATCACTTCCTGGGTTTTCACCCTTTGTAGTAAACTGTAATCTGCTAAGCAACTGTTTTCCAGAGTTTTGGGGGTGCTCTGGAAAATGATCAAATCTGAGAGGTCAGACAGAAGGTGTGCACAACCTGGACCTTCTGCTTCCAGTTGGCATCTGAAATGGGAGGAGTTTAGTGGACCGGGCCACTTAGCTTGTGGGATCTGAGATCATTTCCAGAAAAAAATCATGGCAAGATTGAGTTGAGCTCCTGGACCCTCTGCCAATGTCCTCCTCACAGAATTTCTTGGTGTGGAAACAAAGCCACACTCTCTGGTAACGCGAGAATACATGAGCGCTGAAGAGAAAAGGATGTTGGGGGTTCTCTTTGTTTTGTTTTCCTGACAACCATTTGGGGCATCGTGGCTCCAGAGATTTCTAGGCCTTGCTTGTGTGAATGTTGGGTGTTCACAAAAGGAAAGTTGCAAAGGAGAGAGCAGGCTGAGGTGGAGCTTCATTTGACCTGGCTGGTGACCCTGTTTGGAGCCTCTGAGGTCCCAGAGGCCAGCACTCAGAGAATAGAGATGGCTACAACACCTCTTCTGATTCCCTTCCAGGCCCATGAGAATTCTATTCATTGTGTAACTGGAGTTTCTCCCTTCCTCCCAACAGCTCTCTCTGATTTGGAGAAGTGTTGGTTGCTAGGAGACTGAATTGCCTTTTCAAGTAGAGTACTTTACACAGAAACAATTCACGTGATTTTCTTCCTTAGTAAAATGAAAATTTGTAAAACGTTTGCAGTGCAGGGTAAAAGAGTCAGGCTTTTATATTTCTTTGTGTATTTGTTTTAGCAATCATAGAACCTTTCATTTGCTTTTCCCACTGCTTCACACAGCAAGAAAGAAAACAAAAACTGACTGCTCTTTCAGTAGTCTTTCTTAAGAGAGGAAAACATTCCCAGGCTTGTTCCCATGGATGGTGAGGTGAGAGCTAGTCAGCTTCACTCCCAAGGGAGCTGAGAATGCGAATCAAAAGTAACAGTTCCGATAGAATCAAAATTGCAAATAGCCACCCACCAACAACATATCAATTTTATACACAACAGCTTGTTGTTTTATCCAAACATTTCTTACTGTGATCTTAAGTTTATAAAATCTTGATGTCTGAATCACATAATAAGCAAAGAAACCACAACTTGGACAATGATGAAGCTCTCAGGTTGCTGAGTTCTGAACACAGGTTCCGTTACACCATACCATCCTATGCCGTTGTAGATACAGCCCCTTTCAATGTTTGGGCAGACTCTTCTAATCACAGTCCAGTATAAATGCTGCAAAAGAAGCTGTATGTGAAATGAGATTTCCTTGATATTCTTTAAATGCCATGCCTTGCACATAGTAAATGCTCACTTAAAAACTATTAAAGCAAGACATGGTGGTGAAGACCTTTTATCCCAGCACTCAGAAGGCAAAGGCAGGCAAAGTTCTGTGAGTTTGAGGTCCTATTTCTCCAAGTGATCTTTGGCTTTTGTGAAACCCAGACCTGTTAGAAAGCTGCAGCACAGGACAGTCCCCAAGAATTCTCCTCGTAAAGGATCTAGGGAAGAGCAAGTGCTTGGATGCAGTCTACTCCTTAGGGGACAACTAGCTTCCCAATGGCACCTCCAAACACCCAGCCAGATGTCCTCAGCCTGCCTACAGCTGAGGTTCGCAGGCTGGCTGCACTTGGTCAGCACATGCAGCATGCAGGGGTTCACAGGCAGGCTGCACTTGGTCAGCATGTGCAGCATGCAAGGGTTCCCAGGCCGGCTGCACTTGGTCAGCACGTGCAGCATGCAAGGGTTCACAGGCTGGCTGCACTTGGTCAGCATGTGCAGCATGCAGGGGTTCACAGGCCAGCTGCACTTGGTCAGCACCTGCAGCATGCAGGGGTTTGCAGTCCGGCTGTACTTGGCCAGCATGTGTAGCATGCAGGGGTTCACAGGCAGGCTGCACTTGGTCAGCACATGCAGCATGCAGGGGTTTTTCAGGCTGGCTGCACTTGGTCAGCACATGCAGCATGCAGGGGTTTTTCAGGCTGGCTGCACTTGGTCAGCATGTGCAGCATGCAGGGGTTTTCAGGCTGGCTGCACTTGGTCAGCATGTGCAGCATGCAGAGGTTCACAGGCTGGCTGCACTCGGTCAGCACGTGCAGCATGCAGGAGTTTGCAGGCTGGCTGCACTTGGTCAGCATGTGCAGAATGCAGGGATTCACAGGCAGGCTGCACTTGGTCAGCACATGCAGCATGCAGGAGTTTGCAGGCTGGCTGCACTTGGTCAGCATGTGTAGCATGCAGGGGTTCGCAGGCCAGCTGCAATTGGTCAGCATGTGCAGCATGCAGGGGTTTGCAGGCTGGCTGCACTTGGTCAGCATGTGCAGCATGCAGGGGTTCGCAGGCCAGCTGCACTTGGTCAGCATGTGCAGCATGCAGGGGTTCACAGGCTGGCTGCACTTGCTCAGAACATGTAGCATGCAGGAGTTCGCAGGCTGGCTGCACTTGGTCAGCATGTGCAGCATGCAAGGGTTCACAGACCAGCTACACTGGGTCAGCACATGCAGCATGCAGGGATAAAGAGGAACACTGGTCCTCATGAGCATGTAAAGCAAAAATAAAATCAAATAGTGATAATCAAATAAAATGTTTAAAAACCCAATACCCAGCCAAACCCCATCTTCTCTCTCTCTCTCTTTCTTTCTCTCTCTCTCTCTCTCCTTTTCCTTGCTCACATCTCTCTCCTGTATTCTTCCCTCTCTATATCTTTTATTCTTTTTTTCTCTTTGCACTTCCTGACCAACTATCTCAGAAATCTGTCTCTTTTCCCCCCACTTCGTATAACATCTTTGTTTCATCTGTGAGCTAAACTAAATGCTTGGGGGCCAGGAAGGAGGCAGTGGTCCAGACTTGTATGGAAACAATGAAAGGGAATGGTTCAAAGGCATCAGTGCCACCAGCCTTCAGAGCACTTGAAAGTAGCCACAAGTCCCATTTAGAATCTCTCATCCTCCTCTAATTAGACTTGCTTTTCCTTATGCTCCAGCATTCAAAAGAACACACTGTTTTGTTTTGAGTGTAGTTTAATGCTCTTCTCTTTTAATTAACGGTAAGAATTCAATTCTACAGCTCAGTGGCAGGATGCCCGTGACCCCACAGCAGTAGAGCTGTAGATGAGAAATGTAAGACTGGAGGAAAAACAGGCTTTGAGGTCATCAAGATGGAGAATAGAAGCAGTAGAAAGAATCAGTTCAGTATTCTTGGATCCTGGGACATTGCTTGCTTTTTGCAATCTCTTTGATTTTTTTTTTAATTATGTGTATGTGTACAGATAAGTGCATGTGAGTGAAGGTACTCTCAGAGCCCAGAGGCATCGTACCCCTGGAGCTGGAGTTACAGGTGGCTGTGAGCTCCTTGATATTGCTGCTGGGAACCTTGCTTAGTCCTCTGTAGGAGCAGCCAGTGCTCTTAACTGCTGAGCCATGTCTCCAGCCCCGGGCTGACCTGTTTCTGACATTCTTGCTCAGGAGGGCATTGTGCTCATCTCTGTCTCTCCTGCCCACCACCCATCATGCAGGAATTCACAGTTCTGTCCACTCTTGCTCAGGAGATGTGTTCTGAAGTGCAGACCTGCCCTGATCGTCACTGTTCCTGCCTATTTCTCCCTTTACTTATCTCCTGTAGCCTTTGAAGAAATGACTTAAAGCTATGAACCCAATTCTGAAAGATTGTGCATATATACAGAAGGGAATTCTGTGAACTAGGAGGGTCGTTGTTCTTTTTATTTCGTATCAAAGGACAGAAAGAGAAGATGAATTAAATCGTAGTCCAGCTGGCCTGGGTTGTCTCGGCTTTTTCTGACTGACCTAGGACCTTAATACACATGTAGAAATGTGTTTTAGAAACTGCTGGGTTCCTGGGATCCAAAGAGTGTATAGCAAGCACGCCTGGATTCATCACAGTGGCTAGTCAATGAATAGTTGGTGTTCAGTGAGTTGTGAATCCTGGCCTGCCAAAGTGATAAGAATTCAAGTGCATAATCTGAACAAATAATTTTGCTGTGAAAAGCCTCCATAGCCTGTGGGATTCTTAAATCAGCCTGGCTCATATTATCTGTAGAACCAACATCAACAGATCTGGCAATGAAGAAGAAAAGGTGAAAGGCCACACAGGGACTCGGACAGCAGCCATCATCTTCTACCTCTGACACTCTGTTGCTCCTTTGTTGTCATTATCATCAATACTGAAATTAATTTATAATAGAAACCTTCCAGGAAACCAAAGGATGAAATGAAATCAGGCAGGATTTAATGCTTAATTAGACTAACAAGTTAAACAGGGATGAAAAATAAAACTAAACAGAAAGGATATCAAGAGCAAAAATAATGTTGAAAGAGCTTGAAGAATAACTCAGAATAAAATTTTAAATAATTCAGATTATCCTTATAAATCTTATAAAGAGTACTTAATGTGATGAAATCAATGTCTTTTTTGGATGTCTAATGGTTTGAATAGAAAAGTAGGTTTTATAAGTTCCAACTCTTGCTAATGGACTTTGTTCCAGAAGAAAACTGTCGTTATAAATATCAGCTTCTAAATGTTGTAAGTATTCATTTATTCATCATTTAGGAAACATTATTAGAATGCCTGCTAGATTTCCATAACAAGATTATCATGCTACTAACTAAAATAATTGTATGCTTCTATATGTGCAATTCTCATATACAAGTCCACATATATTTCCTGGCAGACAGTAAATGATTACTCTCCAAACAATGCATGAATTATAATTCTCCTTAGACCAATGCACATAACAATTTCAGTTTATTGTCAAGATAGCAAAAAGACTAAGGTTAAGTCTGGCTCACACATATGAATGTTGGATGCAGGAACTGTTTCCTGGTTGTCTAGAGCTGCATTGTTAATGCCAATAAATTTTAATAATCTGTTCAGGTCTGAACTGCCCTTGCTGGCTGTGTCTCAGTAATTCCACTTCAGGTTTTGCTTGTTCACATACCTGGATTTTTAAAAATTATTACTTCACTTATTTTTTTTACCTCACTTATTTTTGTTTTATGTTGAGTGTTTTGCCTGAATTTGTGTACCTGTGCCTGCAATACCTTTGGAAGCCAGAAGAGGGCATCAGATCCCTGGAACTGGACAGTTGATAACCACCATGTGGGTGCTGAGAATTAAACTAGGCTCCTCTGCAAAAGCGGTAAGTGCTCTTAAGTGCTAAGCCCTCCCTCCAGTCCCTGGGGGAGGGTATTTATTTTCATTTGTATTCAGAATTTTTTCAAGTGTTCAGTTTGGAAACAACTGACATATAAAAGTTCAGCTGAGAGCCAGGAGTGGTTGTGCATGCCTTTAATCCCAGCACTTGGGAGGCAGAGGCAGATGGCTCTCTGAGTTCAAGGCCAGCCTGATCTGATCTACATAGTAAATTCTAGGACAGCTGTGACTACAAGGAGACCCTGTCTCAAAAAGACAAAAAAAAAATAAATAAATAAATAAATGAATGAATAAATAAATAAATAAATAAATAAATAAATAAATAGATAAATAATCTTCCTTTTACCAAGGAAAACCAACAACAGAATAAATGAATGTATTTCCTAAGCCTCAGATTTCTTTGGGATCAAGAAAGACAGATGACATGATTTTTAATATATAAATATTAAAGCCCAAAGCACAAATAGTACAGTTTGCAGTGTGTTGGATGACTTAGACACAGTTTTTAAATATCTACCTATCCATCTGTCTATTGTCAGGAATAATCCAGTGCTTCTAGAGGTGCTGGCCTCAGCAGAGGGACATCGCATGTTTTCAATGCATCACATGTTTTCAATGGGCATTCAGTGAAGTCTCAAGAGTGAAGACATCTAAGAAAATCCAATCCTGGAACAATGCAGAAAAATGGTTATAAGAAACTAAACTGAAGCATCTTTTTCTTGAATTTAGTGCCAGTTCTTTCTGAGAATCATAAAGTTCACTGTAGTATGGTTGCTAGGATACCCCTCAAAATCTATTGAAGTAAGCCCTTTTCTTTAAAGGTTCAGCCAGGGTTTCCGTTATTTCAAAACAGCTTTGAAAATCATGATGTGTGTCTTAGTAGATTTTACGTAAGTGAACAAAACAGGTGAATGAATAGCCCTTAGGGAAGAAAGAGAAGATCACCAAGTCTTTAAAATTAGTTAGGCTCTCTCATAATAATATATTTTAAAGTAGAATTGTAAAGGAGGTTCAGATCCTAAGTTCTTAAAAAG
The DNA here is from genome assembly GCA_009823505.1 of Rhizomys pruinosus. Classification (NCBI taxonomy): domain Eukaryota; kingdom Metazoa; phylum Chordata; class Mammalia; order Rodentia; family Spalacidae; genus Rhizomys; species Rhizomys pruinosus. Next base: position 692,892 of record VZQC01013352.1, on the reverse strand, counting down.
AAAAGGTATAAATTAAAAGTAAGAAGGGCAGTACGGGGCTGGTGACATGGCTCAGCAGTAAAGGTATCTGTTATCAAGCCTGACAGCCTGAGTTCCTTCCCTGGGACCTGCATGATGGAAGGAAAGAACTGACTCCTTGCAAGTTGTCCTCTGGCCCCCATGTAAACACATGCACACACATACATGAACACAGTAAACAAAATGTAATTTAATATTTTCGGGGGGTGTTTTTGAGAAAAGGTCTCCCTGTAGCCCAAGCTGGCCTGGAGCTCACTCTGTAGACCAGGCTGGCCTTGAACTCACAGGGCTCCACCTGCATCTGCCTCCTGAGTGCTGGGATTAAAGGCATGTGCCACCACGCCAGGCCTGTAATTTAATTTTTTTAAATGAACAGTTCAAAGCTCCCGGGGATGATTAAAAGCCTTTGTAGTAAGCCAAAAAGGGAATTTAGATTTATAGTGGAAGTCCTCAATTATTTAAAGACAAAGTAATGTGCTCTCTTAAATTTCTCACAGGGAATAAAATTCCATCATGTCACTTTCAACAGCAGGCTCCTGATCATGTAGACTAAACCAACTCTAACAAGATGTAAAGGCTTCACAGACTGTAACAGGACTCAAGACTGATTACAAGGACAAGCCTTGATTCCCAAGCCTTCTCCCAACTTGCAAACATAAATTATACAGATTAACCTATCGTCTAACAATAAAACCAACCACCATATTTAAATTTCATTTCTTGAAAAATAACAGGCTATAGGGGCTGGAGAGATGGCCTAGTGGTTAAGAGTGCTGACTGCTCTTGCAGAGGACCCGGGTTCGATCTCCAGCACCCGCATGGCGGCTGAGAACCGTCTGTAACTCCAATTCCAGGAGAACTCCAGTTCCAGGGGAATCCGACGCCCTCTTCTGACCTCCGAAGCATTGCACGACACGGGTGCGCAAACCTACATGTAGGCAGTACATTCATACACAAACAAAATAAATAAAATTTAAAAAAGAAAAATAACAGGCTATAGAGGAGGAGAATGAGAGGCAAACAAGAGAACGAAGGTTAATTAAGCCTGTGTCTGCCAAGCCTTGGAAGATCAATGAGAAAGCAAAGGTGACTGAATAGAACCTGATCTGCAAGGAAGGTTTCCAAAGAGTTTTAGAAACATCAAAATCTTGTTTTCATTTTATCTTATGAAGAGTATTTATTATTTACTTTTTATAATTTTTTTATTTATTATTTTTATGTGTATGAGTGTACTGTCTGCATGTAGGTCTGTGTACCCGTGTCGTGCAATGCCACGGAGGTCAGAAGAGGGCGTAGGATTCCGCTGGAACTGTAGTTAAAGATGGTTCTTAGCCACCATGTGGGTGCTGGGAATCGAAACCAGGTCCACGGCAAGAGCAGTCGGCGCTCTTAACCTCTGAGCCATCTCTCCAGCCCCATGAAGAGTATTTTTTAAGTTTCCACTTATGATTATGAAACAGGCACCCAGAAGCTGATTTTCCTAAAAATTACCAACTCCCGGCTCAAAGGATGCCAGCCACAAGGCCTCTTTGAAGCACTTCAGAACACCAGAACAGATGCAGTGATCAGCCAACCTTGACCAGCCTTTACCTCAATTCTTTCTTGATTTAAGCAGAAATACAGGTCAGAACTCCCAAAGATGGACTTGGGGCCCAGGACCCCTTGGTTCCTATTCACAGTGTGGCCGCTGTGAATAGATCATCTTTCTGTAATTGGTTTATCCAGACAAGTGGTTAAGACTAGCTTGTTGGAGCTTTTACTCNATTAAAGAAAAACAAAGAAAACAATACAAAAAAATCAACGAATCCAAAAGTTGGTTCTTTGAAAGGATAAGATAGACAGACCTCTAGCTCAGTTAACCAAAAGAAAGAAAGAGCAACTCCAAATCAATAGAATTTGTGATGAAAGATAGAGCACAATACAACTTGTGATGTTTTCACCACAAGAGATAATGAAAAGATCCAGAAAATCATATGAGAATACTTCAAAAACCTATACTCTACTAAACTTGAAAACCTAAGAGAAATAGATAAATATCTGAAATCCTGGAAATCAACAAAGCTTAACCAAAAAGAGATTGACAGCATAAACAGACCCATAATATGTGATTAAACTGAAAATGTAATAAGAAATCTCCTAACTACAAAAGCCCAGGCCCAGATGGTTTTACAGCAGAATTCTAGAAAACATTTAAAGAACACTTATAGCCATTACTACTCAAACTGTTCAGAAGGATACAAGCAGTGGAAAATCTCCCAAATTCTTTCTATGAAGCCAGCATCACTCTAATACCAAAACAAGACAAAGATACAACCAAAAAAGAAAACTATAGACCCATCTCATTAATGAACATAGACGCAAAAACTCTCAAAATACTTGCAAATTACATACAGACCCACATCAAAAACATCATCCATCAGGACCAGGTTGGATTCATACCAGAGATGCAGAGATGGTTCAATATACATAAATCAGTAAATACAAAACACATAAATGGACTGAAAGACAAAAACCACATGATCATCTCAAGTGATGCAGAAAAAGCTTTTGACAAAATCCAGCATCCCTTCATGCTCCAAGTCCTAGAGGGAATTGGACTGGAGGGAACATTCCTCAGCCTAATCAAAGCCACACACAACAAACCCACAGCCAACATCATCCTAAATGGAGAAAAGTTAGAACCATTCCCCTTAAAGGCAAAGCTGCCCCCATCACTGAGTGGTTGATATAGAGATGATAGATAGATAGATGATAGATAGATAGATAGATAGATAGATAGATAGATAGATAGATAGAGATATCTATATGCAGATATATAACTATATCTGTTTATAGATATCTATATATACATAGATATCTATAGATAGATATAGATATACAGAGAGATAGATATAAGTATATATATATAGACATAGATAGATAGATAGATAGATAGATAGATAGATAGATAGATAGATAGATTATATATACAGTGCTTGAAACACTTGCTAGGGCAATTAGACAAGAAAGGGAAACTAAAGGAATACTAAATGGAAAAGAGGAAGTCAAGCTATCCCTTTTTGCAGATGATATGATAGCTTACCTAAGGGATGCTAAAAACTCCACCAGAAAACTCCTAGAAATGATTAATGGTTTCAGTAAAGATATACTTGAGAATCCTACAAACCTTCAATGTCAGATGGGAACTACTGAGATATCCAGCTTGTGGACTGAGAAGCTACTGGGATTTCAGCCTCTTCAGAGTGTAGACTGCCGTGTTCAACTACCCAGGCTGTTTCATGGAGGCCAGTGGAGGAAGATTAAGACAGGACACCTGCTTTGGGTGGCCATGGTGGGGAGGGACCCCAGTGTGGAGCACAGGGGCAGGATTGATGGCTGTTTGGGCTTGCCAAAGAGGAACCTTCAAGCACTTCCTTGGGGAAAACATGACATCTTTTGGTAAAAAAAAGAAAGAAGGAAGGAAGGAAGGAAGGAAGGAAGAAAGAAAGAAAGAAAGAAAGAAAGAAAGAAAGAAAGAAAGAAAGAAAGAAAGAAAGAAAGAAAGACAGGCAATTTCCTCCAGGCATTGACATGGCAGCACTGAGATTGTTGTGGTGACCTGTAGAATAACACAGTACGGTGGTCATGGCAACAACATCAAATGATCCAGGGATAATTAGACTAGAGACACATTAAGCATCAATTCTTCTCTGTATGTATTTGTCAATAATGACATTTTATCAAAAATGGATTGTATTGTTAATAAATAATTTTAAAACAGTCTAAATGTAAGAGTGTTTCATGTTATGATCATTTGTAGACAGTCAAGTTGAGCATTCCACAAACAAATGACAATATACATACCCAAGTTTAACTTTAGAATTCAACATAAATTCACAATTACTGTCTTCAAAAACTTTTCCACTGGCATGAACCCTTACCAATGTGTTTTCTGTTGCTTAAATAAATTCTTACCAACTGGATGGACTGGTATTTAGAAAGGCATTTACATAATTTAATTTAAAATTAATTAAATAAACTACAAAGTTATTAGAATATTACAAGGTAGTAAAACAAAATTCAATCTGTGGCACATTTGAAAAAAATCAAAGATAATTTGTTTTTCCCAAACCATAATTCCTATGCATGATATACTAACTGTAATAATAATAATGATGATGATACATATCATACCCAAAACCTGTTTCCTAAGAATGTTTTTTGTATTTTTGAGACAAAGTCTCCCTGTACCTCCAGCTGTCCTAGAACTCACTTTGTAAAGCAGGCTGGCCTTGAACTCACAGAGATCCACCTGCCTCTGCCTCCCAAGTTCTGGGATTAAAGGCTTGTGTCACCACACCCATCCAGAATTATGTTTTTAAGATCTGTTTTATGTATATATGTGTGTCTGAGTGTACATATGTATACCACGTGTGTGCAGGTTTCCACAGAGGCCAGAAGAGAGCATCAAATCCCTTGGATCTGAAAGTAGAGGCAGTTTTGAGCCACCTGATGTGGGGGCAGGGAACCAAACGTGGGTCCTCTGGAAGAGCAGCAAGTTCTGTTAACTCTGTGCCATCTCTCCAGCCCCACATAAATGATTTTTCAAAATGTGACCCTTCCAAAACTCTGGACATATATCCCATAAATACTCATCATGGTATTTACCCCAAAGATGGACTGTGCTGTCCAGAGACACCATGACTTGACTCTAAAACAAGAACTTCTTTACCAACGCCTTGGCATTGGCTCTAGGTGGAAGGGAGAAGGAAAGAACGTGCTACATATTTTTTAGGTAATTATTAAAAAAAAAGAAAGAAAGAAAGAATGGGAAGATCAATGGAAATGAATGCACCCAGGGAAATATCAGTTACTAAAGCATGTTTACTATCGGCCATGCCGGGGCCACTTTGCTCTTTCATGAGCACGATTGTACCATAGGGTTAAAATTCCTATCCCATTGGTTTATTGATGATTAATCTTAATTGTCAACTTGATGGGATTTAGAATTGTCATAGAAACAAAGTTCTGGGCTTGTCTGGGAAGAAGTTTCTAGCTTAATCAATGAAGTAGAAAGACTCATCCTCAGTGTGGATGGCATCACTCCGTGGCTGGGGTCCTGGACCGCACAGGAAGGAGGACGCTAGCTGAGCACTCTTCTCTGCTTCCTGACTGAGGAGGCAGTGTGACCAGCTGCCTCCCGTCATGACCCACTGAACGCTCTAGCCCTGTGAACTGCGAGCATGAATAAACCCTTCTCTCCTCAAGTTGCTTCTATAAGAGTATTTTAGTACAGCACCAGGAAAAAGCAATACATTCACTATTAGGGAAACTGAGAGAGAGGAGTATGAAATAAGGTGTCATTTTGTAGGGCAAATACCGGGACTGGGCTCTGAACCCTACCTTCCCCTCAGCTAATCCATAGAAATGAAATATGCTTATCCCTAGGGAGTCTCTCAGCTCAATGTCTAGTTACAGAAAACAGTTTCGTGTTCAAACTACTAAGATAGTTTTAACTCTGACCTTCAGGCTCTCCTCAGTTATGTAAATTTCTGAATTCAAGACAGAAAGTAAATAAAGACATGTCATATCTTATTGACTAATATTGTTTCTCAATTTTAGAGTTGATTTCTTCAGAAATACATTGGGAGCTGGAGAAACAACTCAGTAGTTAAGAAAACTTGCTGTTTCTGCAGAGGACCTGGGTTCAATTCCCAGTACCCACTTAGTGGCTAAAAACGGCTCTGATTCCCATTCCAGTGGATCCAGTGCCCTCTTCTGGCCTCTGTGGGCATTGCATGTACATGGTACATTTATGCAGGAAGGCAAAACATTCATACACATTAAACACAAATTAAATTTTTTAAAGAAATGCAGACACTATAAAATTATATTGTGGTCAACAATTTCAGTTTTATGTCGTGTTGGACCTTCAAACCATAATCTATACAACAGACAGTAGAGGGAGCAGTTGATCAATTAGACAACCAGCCAAAGCTCCGAGTGAAACACAGAGCAGTAAGATGCTGAGAACAAGGGGGCGCGTGCCTTTAATCCCAGCACTCGGGAGGTAGAGGTGGATGGATCTCTGTGAGTTCAAGGCCAGCCTGGTCTACAGAGCGAGCTCCAGGACAGCTGGTACTAAAATGGAGAGCCTGCCTCAAAAAATACCAAAAAAAAAAAAGGAAAAAACTAAAAAAGAAAAAGAAAAAAAAAGACTCTCACCTCCAGACTTGGCCTAATGTTATCCCTGTCTCCAGAACTGATGAGTTGGCTTCTAACCATTGATTACATTTGAAATTCATAAAAGTATAAATTAACCTCATCAAAATTACTTTCATCCCCCAAATGCTTAATGATTCATTCAATAATTTAGCTTCATCATAATTTTTAAAGTGCAAATCAGGTCACTGGAGAATGATTCTCCCAATTTCTCAACAACTGGAATTTCTGATTTGAATTAGCTAGCAAAGCACATTGAATACCCACTGTGCGTTAAGGAGTGCTCTATGTACAGAAATACATACCTGAACAAGGTGCCCTGGCAAGGGTGCAGCTCCCACTTTATTGGGTGTTACTAATTTTGATTGCCAATTTGATGGAATTTAGGATCACCATAGAAACGCTCCTCTGCATATGTGTATAAGGGTGTTTCCAGAAAGGCTTAAATGAGAAGGAGAACCGACTTGAACGCATAATGCCATGGGGGGGGGGGTCACAGACTGACTGTAGAGAACAATGCCAGTCGAGCTCCAACTTTTCTGTGCTTCCTGACTGTGGATGCAATGTGACCATCGCCCCATGCTCCTGCCTCCTTTCCTTTCCTATGGGGTCAACTGAATCCCTTTAAACAGTAAGCCCAAACAAATCCTTCCTCGCTCAAACGACTTCTTTCAGGGATTTGATTGCAGCAATGAAAAAATAACTAATAATACATTGCGGAAATGTACAATAAAATAAAAATGTTAGCAGAAGATATATGAGGACTGGATATGTATCTGGGAGCCCCTTTCCGCCATGTCTCAGGAAGCCCTGGATTCTGTGTCCAGGACTGCACAAAACTGGACCTGTGGGTGGAAGCCTGTAATCCCGGCCCTTGGGAGGTGGAAGCAGAAGACCGGAAGTTCAGGGAGATCTTTGCATCTCAAGTTTGAGTCCAGCCTGGGATACATGAGACTCTGTCTCAAAAAAAAAAAAAAAAAGATCTGTGAGTAAAATAAAGCAAAGCTGAGGGACAATTAAGCTATATGATTGGAATCAGAAAGTTATGGTTTTAAATCAGACAGGAAGTGTAATTTTAAAATTCTCTCATTTAAGGAAGAGAAATTTGGTAACTTTTAATTTTTACCATATTAAACTTTAATATGTAGCTCTTACCAATATCTGTTTGTTACATTAAAATCATTAGGTAACCAAGCACCGATACATATTTTCACAACAGATTTACTTATAAATATTACAGAATTTATCAAATAATTTCCAGAACACTTTGCACACATTGTGTGAGATAATATAAAGTCTTTTCCCCCCAGCTATATTGAAGCAACTAACAGATAAAAATGCACATATTTGGGTGTATGCTGTGAGGTTTTGGCACATATATATATACATATTCATGTCTCCTATCAACCTAATAATATCTCCATCACCTGACATAGTCACTCTGTGGGGTGAAATTCTTGTGATCTGTCCTCTTAGGAGACTTCAAGTATATGATACAATATTACTAGTTATATTCACAATGCTGAATTCCATTGTCCTGAACTTTCTCGTCTTAGGACTGAAAGTTTGTACCTGGGACCAGCATCTCACTCATTGCCTATCCAAAGTCTTTTACAAGGACCTGGACACGACTGTTCACACCTCCCAAACCGAAAAGTTCATTTTACGCTTGGCAACAAACTGCACACCACAGAAGTGTAAATGTATTTTTTTTCTCAGCTTTTGACATTTCTACAAGTGGACCTGAAAACAGGAAAAGAACAAAGCTGAGAGAGAATTAGGTTCGCAATTCTATTAGATGGTAGGCATGCATAAAACATTAAAGATCTGGCGATTTTTAGAAAAGAATTAAGTTAGAATTACTGGTTGGCCTTGGAGCCCCAGTTCCATCAGTAGCAAACTAAAGACAGTTGAGAACATTTTTTGATGAACGTACAGAAAGCCTGCTGCATTGTGGAATCCTGAGATGGGCAGTAACAAGACTAGTCTAGATTTACAAAGCTGTACACCTACTGGAAGCCTTGTCATGGATACGTGTCAGCAGCGTCCAAGAAGCACAGCACATTCATTTGCTAAAATCTGGTCTGCACCACTGATGGGGAGGTGTGGCAGAGAACCTAGAATGTGGACTTGTCTTGCCTTCCACATCTCCCATCCATTCATTTTCATCACTCATTTATATTCCTCCACCTTTTAAATCAAGACCTTCAAGAGAACATTTTTCATCTTGTACCATCTTGCAGATTTCTTCCAGTGAAGATTTTTCTATCATACTTTGTGAAATATTGAAAGGCTACAAGTATCTCTAGTTCTGATCAAGAAACAATGATACTCAAATCTGAATTAGTTGTTTATGCGTGCTTCTTGAGACTCTGTCTTTCTATGTATCCCCGGCTAGCCTGGTACTCATTATGTAGTACTGGCTGGCCTCACACGAACTGTAATCCTTCCCTATCAGCAGCCACAGTGCTGGGATCACAAGGTGTGTGCTGCCAAGTCTGATTCATGATCTAATTTTTCACAATGGTTTTGACAGATTTGATCTAATTCCATGATGCAGGATGTTGGTATCCAGTAATAACTCTGACTGCTCTGTAAGCCTTTTCTACTCGCCCACTTCCAGAGAGCCCAGATCCCATGGTGTCTCAGGAAGGCCGCTTGGGTAAGAATTTTCTGTAACACAAAGGTAATGACTGAGTTCTAAGAAACACAGATGTCCAAGGAATCCCTTCTTATTACTGGCTTGCTTCCCATAGTAACCACCACTTACGCTAAAATGAAAAGAGAAGAAGGGAAAACCTGAGCTCCTTGTTCCTGTCAGTTCCTCCTAATCATTGGAAAATCAGTACTTCAGTGTCAGCTGAGTAGAGTTTATCAAGAGGTGCAGTACGGGGGCTGGAGAGAAGGCTCAGCAGAGGACCCAAGTTTGGTTCCCAGCACCCACATGGCAGGTAACAACTGTCCATAACTCCAGTCCAGAGGATCCGACACCCTCTTCTGACCTCTGTGGGCTTCATGAACCTACTTACTTACATATAGGAAAAACACTCATAACATACAATAAAAATAAAAAAGAACTGTAATATGGTTGAGGTATGGCTCAGTGATAGACTGCTTACGTAGTGCACTGAAGCCCTACTGATCCTTGGGAGGAAGGGTGAGGTTAGAAACAGTTGAGTTAGTTCAGTGCAGCATTTCCACTGTTCTGATAAACACGAAGATGAAACCCGAATTCTAAATTTGGTGATTTACAATGAAGTGCTCATATTACATTGAAATGAGCACTGCACAGTACAAAGATAAATGTTAAGACTTGTGTTAGGAGCTGGAGAGATGGCCTAGTGGTTGGGAGCCCCGACTACTCTTGCAGAGGACCTGGGTTCGATCCCCAGCACCCACATGGCTGCTGAGAACCATCTTTAACTCCAGTTCCAGGGGACTCTGACACCCTCTTCTGACCTCCACGTCATTATGACAGGGGTACACAAACCTGCATGCAGACAGTACATTCATACACATAAAAAAATAAATAAATAAAAATAAAAATAGAATAATTAAAGACACCAGATGTCAACTTAAAAAAAAAGATTTTAAAAAAGACTTGTGTTAATAATTTAATTAAAAAAATTTTTTCACTTAGACTATTATTAATTAGCAAACAAAAAACACCACTAGAAAAAAACAAAAAAGAAAGAAAAAGCTTTATAGTTTTGTATCTATTGTTAATGACACTTTTCTCCTAACTTGTAAACAGCAGGCTCTGAATTTTCATTTTGCTCTGGGCCATGTAAATTATGTAGCTAACTCTAGTGTTAAGTATTATGTGTTAATATATGTAAAATCTTGGGAATAATGCCAGGCATAGCACAAGTGTTTTGTGAGCATTTGTTTTACTATTATTACCATTACTAATGTGTTTAGAAAAATGAAATCCATCTGCATAATGCTTATAAAGACATTAGCTACATCAAAATGTTAAAAGATGGCTTAAATATGAGTACTTCCTAGTTGTTTTTATTTCAGGAATGACATTTTGATTCAATATCCCCTTTATGCAACCTCGAATTTTTGTTTATTTTTTAGAAAATGTGTATTTACTTTACCATTTTGTTTCTTAATTTCTCATTTTTATAGGTCAAAAATTAGAAAAAAAAAAAAAACCTCATGTCATTCACAACACAGAAATGTTAGAATGGCTCAGTTGTATAACAAATGGAAATTTCACTTATTTAACAAAATAAAGAGTCCTCGAATAACTTATGTTTCCTCTAAAATGCATCAGAAACCATCTAACAAATGTTTATTGTTTTTTAATTTTTATTTTAATTTTATTTTTTATTTTTTTAATTTTTATTTTTAATTTTAATTTTTTAAAAGTCTATTCACTCAAAATCCATCAAACAATGGACACAAAGGCAAAGACCACACAAGGGAACAGTATTTAGCGATAAAAAGGAATGAGTACTAACATGTTGCAACAGGCATGAACTTGCAAACTCCATGCAAGGGGAAAAAGCCAGTGACAAGTATAGTCCACAGGAGTGCACTCCTGTGAAAGAACCAACACATCTATAGATGCAGAAAGTAGCTGTCCTCTGGCCTTCACATGTGCTGACACCCTAGCCCCCACACACACAAAGTCAAAAATATTTTTTACGGGGCTGGAGAGATGGCCTAGCGGTTAAGAGCGCTGACCGCTCTTGCAGAGGACCCGGGTTCGATCCCCAGCACCCACATGGCGGCTGAGAGCCGTCTGAATACTCCAATTCCAGGAGAACTCCAGTTCCGGGGGAATCCGACACCCTCTTCTGACCTCCGCGGCATTGCACGACACAGGTGCACAGACTTGCATGCAGACAGTGCATTCATACACATACAGAAATAAATAAAATTAAAAAATATATATATATATTTTTTACAATGTCCTACTGCAGCTTGTGGAGATAGTAGCATAACTGCTTGAATTTATTAAGCCCATTGAATTGTGAATTATTTTTTGTTTTTAAGAAAGGGTCTCCCTGTAGACCCAGCTGGCCTGGAACTCATTCTGTAGACCAGGCTGACCTTGAACTCACAGAGATCTGCCTATCTTTGCCTCCCGAGTGCTGGGATTAAAGGTATGGGCCACCGGGGGGCTGGAGAGATGGCCTAGCAGTTAAGAGCGCTGACTGCTCTTGCAGAGGACCCGGGTTCCATCCCTAGCACCCACATGGTGCCTGAGAACTGTCTTTAATTCCAGTTCCAGGGGAATCTGACGTCCTCTTCTGACCTCCACAGCATTACATGACACGGGTGCACAAACCTACATGCAGACAGTACGTTCATACACATACAAAATAAATAAAATTTAAAAATAAATAAAGATATGTGCCACCATGCCCAGCCTGAATTGTGAATTTTAAGTGGGTGTATGTTATGCTATGCGAATCATGTCTCAGTAATGCTGTATTTTTAAACTTTTCTATATTTTATTGACAGTATCACATATCTGTATGATGAATTTTACTTGTCACCCTTCATTACCCTCTCATATCCTGCCTCCCTCTCCCACCAAAACCTGATCTCTTCCGAAGTTCCCCTCCTACTTTCATGGGTGTGTGTGTGCGACACGCTGAGTTTCAGGAGTGTTGCTTGCAAGAGCATGGGTGTGAGGGCAACTGCAGCTTGCTCTTAACAACTGGATCATCTTTTTCAGCCTCAAAATGAGTTTTAATTGTTAAAAAGTTGTTTTCTTAAATTGTTGTGAATTTCATAAAATATATTTTGGTCACATTCAGGTCCCCTCCCTTATCTACATTGCTCTTACTATTAACCCACACACAATTTCATGAACTCTGTTATATACATGTATTTTTTTATTGATACTTTGTGTATTTCATACATCATTTTCCAATTCAGTTCAGGCATATATCCCTTTCCCTTCCCCCCACCCCACCCCACCCATCCCAGATCATGCATTCTGCCATAACTTTTCTGCATCTTTCTCTGTTTTTTTGTTTTGTTTTGATTTTTTTTTAACAATAAGTGATAATTTGTGAGTACAAGCATCCTTCATGTAAAACCAATTTGCAAGCAGTTGTGCCCAAACCCACACAGCTCATGGGTCCCACCATCCAGCAGGGGGGTCTTGTGTGTTCAATCAAGTTGATCAAATGAGTGTCCAGTCTATATTGTTGTAGTTTCACCATTCACCCCAATCACAGCCCTTACATTCTACCGTGCCCCCTCTTCCGCAGATTGTTCCCTAGGCTTAGAAAAGGGGCACAGGTGGATGAGAAGCAAAACAGTCTACTTTCTCTGGAGCTGTTGTCTTGGTCTCTAGTCAATTCTGGCTGTTTTCTTTCATGGGCTGACAGCTTGTCCAGGCATAACCTTTCGATCCTACTAATGAAGCACATGCAATTTAGATATATAGGTATTTAAACAGTATAAAATCTTGGCCTTTCATCCTACTATGAAGCACAGCAATAGATATATAGGTATTTAAACAGTATTCAATTGTCTATGGTAGTTTACTTTAGTATAACACAGATGTTGGATGTATGTTAATCCATGAATACATTTTCTTCTGTTAAGATATGACAGGGTCTTCCTGTGGTTTATACATCTCTAACCATTGAGAGCGATGAACGTTGTGGCATCAGCCATGGGTTATTCTCTCAAGGAGAGAGCTAATAGCCAATTAGATTGGGATATCAGCAATATGGCGCCACTGCTGCACAGTATTTCCAGGCAGGTGAGGTGTAGCTGGTGTGACGGAGGAGTCTGGCTTGACTCAAGGAGACTATATTGCTTTATTGGTTAGTGGCCTTTGGTACCTCTCTGGCATTCAGAGACCATCTGTATACTTGCAAGTGTCGGTCCTCATCATCTTTCCATGGTTTATATCAGGTCCTTCAACAGACGAGGCCTTATTGCCTCTCTTCCTGCAGACTATCCCAGTTTGGGAGCAAGGAGCCTTTACCTTTTGTGGGAACAGAAAGATTGCATCAGAATGAACTGACTGAATGGTGACTCAGGGAAGGTGGGAGGGCAGAGAGAGGGACACAGGTGTATATTCGATTGGTGGCATATTTAATTGACGTGAGTTCAACAAGTATCCAGTTTGCCCAGACTCTGTCTCAGGATACATGGTGTTTTTAGGACCTTAGTAAAAGTAATATGTGTATATTAACAACATTGGTTTAAAGGCTGAATAAGAACGGTATATGCATCTGAGTTAATTGGTGGATATAAATTGCTGTTGTCCACATTAGCTTTAATTAAACACTGTTATAACAATTACTTTGGGATTGGCATAAACAGAATGTTCCTTATAATTTTGCTGTCATATAGTATCACCTGGTAGCATCCTTTCACCTATAGGATGATTAACTAAAAATAAATTTGTGTTCCCAAGTTAATCAATACAGTTACCGCAAACCAAACAGCATGGGTGATTTGATGAAATTGTGCCTTGATTCCAGCCTCTATAGGATGTAGTAATACAACTGCTTTTTTGAGACTCATGGGTCAAAAAATAAAAACCTAAAATAAAAAGGGGGATATGATAGATATGAAAACTGCGTTGGATTTTTAGTGCCGGGAGAGGGGCGTCGTGTAATTAGAGAAACGGTGCGCTCGCGAAATTCTAATGAGTGTGGCCGGTTACTTAAACAATACTGGGAAAGATCTTAATATGTTATCCACAGGCCTCGTTAACTAATCACAACTTGATGGCTGAGAAAGAGAGAATGAGCTTTGCAGTGAGTAGGAGCGTACCAGAAAGTGCCAGCGAAGGATTGACTCCTCTGGGCAATCCTAAAGGGGAGAAATGGCCCTCAGATTGCTGGCAGACCTCAGGCCCGTTCTGTGGATCCTACTAGTAACATATTTTAATGTATCCTAATGAAACTTACCTTCTAGGTGCGCACAAAGGTTTTAATACAAGAGACTTTCTAACTCCCCCCCCATGCATAAGGAGAAATATGATGATCGGATGGACGGGAGGTCGTTCTCCAGCTGTAGATTGGAGCCAGCTGTTATAGAGGTATTCTCTTGTAAAATCGGTAAAACTGCCTTCTTTAATTGACTAATGGACATAGAAACTGTGAAAAGGATTATTCTCTATTCAGAACCAAATATAATGCTAAAGTCTCCTTAAGCTATGCACTTAAGTAAAATATATTAATACAGGAGCTCTGACATCAACAATGGATTATATACATATATTTTTGAAGAAGAAGAAGAAGAAGAAGAAGAAGAAGAAGAAGAAGAAGAAGAAGAAGAAAAGAAGAACTATACATATATTTTTTAAGGCCCGTTAACTCAAATTTGTGTCCTCAAATACCAATTCAGTGTGTTTCTATCCAGGAGAGCCTGGTTAATCTACTCAGAGTCACATCCTTAAAGAAGACCGACTCTCTCCTCCCCTTCCCTGCTTCTGTGCTTGGATGTTGTCTGGCTTGAGCTTATGTGTGACTTTGGCATGCTGTCCCCATTGCTGTGAGTTCATATGAATAACTGACCAGCTGTCTAGAAAACTCCATTTCATTGTGGTCCTCACTACCTCTGGCTCTTACTATCTTTCTGTCCCTTCTTCCACAGTGATCCCTGAGCCTTAAGAGGAAGAAATTTGATACAAGCATCCTATTCAGCGATAAGTTCTCTGAAATCTCTTATTCTCTGCACATTGGACAGTTGTGGGTCTCTGTGTTAATCATCATCTGCTACTTGAAGAAGCTTCTCTGGTGAGAATAAGAGATGCATTAGTCTCTGGGTATACAAATAAGTGGTTAGGTGTCAGTTTAATATTGTGTCTATTTAGAGAAAAATAGTATTAGGCTGTCCCCTATGAACTGTGGCCTATTTAGCTACAGGTTTCCAGGCCTCATATCAGTATCAGGTATGGGCTCCATCTTGTGAAGCAGATTTAAATCCATTCAGAAAGTGGTTGTTACTCCTAAACATTTGTACCACCATTGTGCCAGCGGGCATATCTTCAAGTTCCAATTGTAATCACTGTTTAATTCTATCAGAACATTAAAGAAGAATTAACACCAATGTTCTTCAAAGTATTCTGTAGGATATAAAAGGAAGAGGTGCTGGAAAGCTCATCTTCAAACCCATTACTGCAGTGATACAAAAACCAAATAATAACACAACAAAAAAGAAAATGACAGGTATATCTCTGCGTTTAGTTTTTAACTGTCAAGTTGTCACAACCTAGAATCACTGGGAAGAGAGTCTCAACTTGGGAGTTATCCAGACCAGGTTTGTCTGTAGATGTGTCTGGGGAGGGCTGTCTTTATTGTTAATTGGCCAAACCCAGTGTGTGCAGCACCTTCCCATAAGCTGAGACCCCGAACTGTGTAAGGCTGAAGAAAGCTAGCTAGCTGATCGAGAAGCAGGAAGCATGAGTGTGTTTTTCTCTATATATGAGAATTTCCTCAACAATAGAAGTGATGTTTTGAGTCTCTACCTTGAATTTTCTTTATTTTTTTCTGGTCTTTTTGAAACAGGGTCTCCCTGTAACCCCAGCTGTCCTGGAACTCACTATGTAGACCAGGCTGGCCTCAAACTCACAGAGATCCACCTGCCTCTGCCTCCAAATGCTGGGATTAAAGACTTGCCCCACCACACCAGGCCCTACCTTGAATTTTCAATGTGACATACAAATGTAAACTGAATGAACTTCTTCCCTTCCTGTGTTACTTTTCCTCAGGATGTTTGAGTACTTCCCTGATGAACAAGGATGCAAATAATTCTCAACAAAATACTCCAGGGAGCACAGTTTCCTTGTACTCATCCACCACCTCTGGTTCTAGCAGTCTTTCTGTCCTCTCTTTGCCTTGGGAGGAGAGAGTGTGAAGGTATGGATGTCCCATAAAGGGCTGAGATTTCTGCACTCTCTTATTCTCTGCACATTGACAAGTTGTAGATGAGGGCCAAAGAGACCACCAAGAATGCTATTACTAGCCAGCTTTCAAAATAAGAGGTCAGATTCTCACTAGATGAAGGTATAGTCTGGCCACTCCATCATGTTCTTGTGCCCATTTAATGTATGGGGATCTGTTACTCACTACTTTCTTATAAATATAAATGTATTTAAATTATTCCTTTGTCTTGTATTTGTCTGAGATAGGGCTTCCCTAGGCTGGCCTGGCATTTATGCAGCACAAGCTGGTCTTGAACTTGTAATCATTCTACCCCAGCTTCCAGAGCACTAGGACTAGGCACCAACTGAAAATTAAAATTAATTTTGTGTAGTTAGCACATCAATTTGAGAAAGTGCTTATCAATAACATGAATGTGTGCCCAGATGAGAGTGGACAGTCACTGGTCTTTGAGGCAATTAAGAGCTTCTGTTTTAGTCATTTTTCTGTTGCTGTGATAAAGCACCATGACCAAGGAACTTATAAAAGGAAGAGTTTATTTGAGCTTACGATTGGCAGTTCCAGGGAATTAGAGTCCATTGTGGCAGGAGGCGTGGCAGCTGGATTTGCAGCAGCAAACCAAGGGTCACATCTCGCAAAGAGCACAGGAAGCAGAGAGAGAGCAACTGTAGACCACGAGGCTTGTTAAAAGTCACTAAGCCTGCCCCCAGTGACACACTTCCCTCAGCATGGCCACACCTTCTAAGACCTCCAAAACCAGTGCCACCAACTGGAGACAAATATCTGAATACTTACAGCCTATGGGGGACACTCATTCAAACCACCACAGCTTCCCTGGCACTCCTCATATTATAATGCCCCAGCTTCGGGTGTAGCCTCACTTTTTGGAATGGTCAGGCCTTGCAGTAAGCCATCATTTCCATGGTGAGATGTGCCATGAAGAAAGCATGCATGTGAAAGCATAGTACAAGGACCCATGGCGGGGTGCAAATCCGAATCCAAAATGGCCCTTTATTCAAATGTAACATGGCATTATATAGGCTGCATGACATCACCTCATAGGGGTCAATCTCAGACCTTGTATCACTCTGCCCCAATTCATGGGTGTAGAAAGAGATGTTCTGTGACCCTCACTCATGCCTCTGAGACACACTGGCTGGAAATGTTAGCATACACTTAAGCTCAGATCAGACACACCCACATCTCCCCCTTTTTTGTATTAGCTTCCACAAGCTCAGAGAGCATCATAGAAATGGTGGTCAGTTGCCATTGTCTGGCCCAAATGGCTATGACTGCTTTGTAAAAATACTAAGGCTAATCAATGCCCAAACAAAAACCAACAAGGTAAACCAATTATCAAACATAAGCAATAAACATAAGCAACATTCATCCAAAACCAATTCACAAACATCTGTGTCCAATTTTACACAGATAGGGAATTTGGCTGTATCCCAAAGTCTTAAGTCCAGCTGGAAAGGCCTATACATACAATTAATGCTGACCAAACCAAAGTCCAGTCCATATTTGCTGTGATCTTACATTTACCCCCCAACCCCTGCAATCCTTACAGTTTGGCATGCTCCCTCTTCTTTGAGTGGTCCCTGGGCCTTGGAGAAGTGGGTGAGAGAGGGTGAGAAGTAAAACAGTCCATCTGTCTGAAGTGACACATCAGACTCTTGGGTCTATTCAAGCTTTGCTTCCAACAGGCTGGTGGCACATCCAAGGGGTCCCTTTTTTTATTTTACTAATAAAACACAAATAACAAGAAGTACAGGCACTTAAACAAACATTAATTATCATGAGAAGTCACATTATGGGCACAGACATAAATGTTTAGAAGATAGTATTTTAGCCTAGGAACTGTGGCCTTTTGTGCCAAGTGATGGTAAAACTTCCTATTGTGGCCTATAATGTCTTTAGCCAGTAGAGGATGCAAGCTTAGATATTAGCCATGTGCTACCCCTCCAAGGAGTGGGCTATATAGTCAATTAGAGATTTGGGGGGAATGCACTAATATTAGGTTGCCACTAACAGGCAAGTGAGGTGTAGCTGATGAGTCTTGCTTGACTCAGGAGACCATTACTTTCCAGTAATCTGCGTAACACTCTGGCATCATGAAGGTCAGCTATCTATTTGTAATACAAGGTCTCGACATTTTTCCTTTCCATGCTAACACCATGTCTTCAACAGTAGGGGATTACTGCCCTTTTTGTGTGTAACCCAACATTATAGGCAAATGGCCTTTGTTTTGGGGGGCTTTCAGGGACCCCAGCCAACAGCTCCTTGTTAAAGTAGCCCATAGCTGGTACCAAAAGCTTTTATTTACCCATATGTCTCACCTGACCACAAAGCAAAATTTAGAGGTAGGGCATTAATCCAAAAGAACAGGCACAAATGTCCATGTCACCACACTTTCTGAATGTTTAGACCCATTAGCTCCCCTACTGGTACCAAACTCCTCTTTTACTAATATGTTTTATTAAACCATTAAGCTTTTAAATATTTCATAAGTATACCTGGCCCCAGTACTCCTTCCTGAATTTACTTTATATCTTTCTTCCTTTCGGTATGTGGGATATGTCTCCAAATGGTTTCACCTCTATAAAACACTCAGACATTAGTATTAGGTATTAGATTCAACATAAACCTGGTCCAACATAGTATAAGAAGATTTTATCTACTCATGCCAATTGTTGTCTCCAGGCATTTAGTTAACTCTTTACCACCTATAGTCATCCTCTCGAACTCATCTGGTTTATTATCCATGGCCTCCCTATATTTCTCTATCCTTGATAGACTCATTGGGCCTGACTCAAGCTATCTATCCCCACACAGGGCCAAAGACAAATGTGTCTCTTTTAACCTCTGTTGTATTTGCTGATTAGCTGATTCAAGCAGGCCCTGGACCTGACTTCTAGCTGTGATCAAAACACCTGCTTTCATTTTACTGACACTGTATAGATTCTAGGGGAGGCCTCAGCCAGGTAAATTGCTCCCACCCCCAGAAAGATTTTTCTTAGCAAAGAAAGGTACTCTGTTTAACTTGGGGGTTCAGCTGATCAGTTCCCATGCTTTGTATACCTTTTGTGAACTGTTTCCCAGGCTCCAAACCCCTCTAGAGGCTTTTTAGCACAGAACCTGGCTTTGGTACTTTTTTTTTTAATTTTTTTTTTAATTTTTATTTATTTCGGTATGTGTATGAATGTACTGTCTGCATGCGGGTGTGTGCACCCGTGTCGTGCAATGCAGCGGAGGTCAGAAGAGGGTCTCAGATTCCCCTGGAACTGGAGTTCTCCTGGAATTGGAGTTTCAGACGGTTCTCGGCCGCCATGTGGGTGCTGGGGATCGAACCCGGGTCCTCTGTAAGAGCGGTCAGCGCTCTTAACCGCTAGGCCATCTCTCTTTTGTTAACTTCTTTTTTAAATTTTTTTTTAATTTTTATTTATTTCGGTATGTGTATGAATGTACTGTCTGCATGCGGATGTGTGCACTCCGTGTCGTGCAATGCAGCGGAGGTCAGAAGAGGGTCTCAGATTCCCTGGAACTGGAGTTCTCCTGGAATTGGAGTTTCAGACGGTTCTCGCCGCCATGTGGGTGCTGGGGTACGAACCCGGGTCCTCTGTAAGAGCGGTCCGCCCTCTTAACCGCTAGGCACATCTCTCTCCAGCCCCTTTGTACTTTTCAAATTAACTTTACTTTTAATTCTTGTTTTGTGGGGATGAAAAATAGCCCTCCAGGGCTGGAGAGACGGCCTAGTGGTTAAGAGCACCGACCGCTCTTACAGAGGACCCGGGTTTGATCCCCAGTACCCACATGGCAGCTGAGAACTGTCTGAAACTCCAGTTCCAGGAGAACTCCAGTTCCAGGGGAATCTGACATCCTCTTCTGACCTCCGTGGCATTGCACGACACGGGTGCACAAACCCACATGCAGACAGTACATTCATACACATACAGAAATAAATAAAATTAAAAAAAAATAAATAAAAAAAAATCTCTTTTAAAAAATAGCCCTCCAACAGATCTTATGCCTGTTAGTTAAAGGAAGCAGCCAAGCAAGTCCCATAAGGAGACTCTGCCATATGATTGACTCTTAATCCAGAGACATGCCAGCAGGGATACCTATGTGTCACCTTGCGTGTTGGTTTCCCGAGAAGTGGCCTGTTTTTTTCTTGATGCTTAGATTAGCCAATCTTTCTGCTGGTGGCTCCTTGTAATCCAAGCACACGATCTTCTCAGACACCCAGATTAGTCATGCTCTGTCTGTGGAAATACATGAGCAAAGCCTTTACTCAGTGTTAAGTAGTGGATTGTTTTTTTTTTTTTCCCTTGCCCTACATTGTACACTGTCATAGCATCAATAGCATTAATTATGGCCTCTCAGAGGGCTCCAAACGTTTATGAATTGGAGTGTCAAAAACTGACAAAAAGTTCAGAGAGTGCTCTGCAAACTGCAGCCCAGAGGGAGCAATATTCCCCTCCATCTTTTTTTATTATGCCATACATAACACATCCCCTCAAAAAAAAGTTCTCTCTTTTTTAATTTTTATATTTGATCTACAACTTTTTCAAAAAAAGGCAGGAATTGCATAATATACCCATAGATAAGGAACCAAGTTGTAAAGGTCTCTAAGCCCATCCAAACTGTCTCCTTTGGACTGTTGGTTTCAGGGGATAAAACCCAGTTTTTCTTGAGCCAAATTATCTTTGTAGGCAAAAGAAATGTCACAGGTAATATTTGTACAATACAGAAAAAATATGATGGAGAACACTTATGTACATTTAATCCAAAAGCTCTCACTGGGAATCTAGTACAAGTTAGGAGTAGATCAAATATTAATAACAATTTTGTATTCCCAATTCAATTGTGTGCTATTTTTATATTGAAAATATTTAGTCAATTTTATTAAATACAGGCATTTTAACCTTTACTAAACCTTTAAATACCATATAATGTGTAGATAAAGCATGGGCAAAAACTGAACATTTTTAAAATAACTCTTGACACAGTATACCATTTTTAAATATATTTTTGTGTACAAGATTATGTTACAAATCAATCAAGACCTGTGTCCCCGTGCCCCTACCCCACCCGCCCCACCAGATGCTCAATGGCATTCTGCCAAAGTATTTTTTTACTTTTCCAGTCTTTCTCAAATTTCGATATAGAAGTTGACAGTTTTGAGAGCAGAAGTTCAGTTCGTCCCTTCCTTTGACATCAGTTTTTCTGTTGTTTTTTGTTGCTGCTGTTGTTCTTCCAACATTCCACCACTCCCAAACTGCATTTGCTACAAAAGCTCAAGGAGCTCTACACAGAAAACCTACTAGGTAAGTTGCACTAGCACCACAGGATGAAGGGCTATCATGNTCATCGTTTGTTGTTTCGGACTGGCTGTGTTACTTCACTTACATGATTCTTCTAGCTCCATCCATTTACCTGCAAAGTCTCATATGCATCTTTCTTTTACTGTGCATAGAACTGCCATTGTGCAGAATGTGCCACATTTTCTCTATCCACTCATAGTTTGAGGGCACTTGGTTGGTTCCAGCTTTTTGCGTTAGTGAACAGAGCTGCAATAAACATGGCTGTGCACTGTCTTTGTGGAAGATGTAGTCTAGTGGGTAAATACCAAGGTGGTATGGCTGGGTCAGGGTAAGCTCATTTTGAGTCTTCCAAGGGTTCTCCACACTCTTTCCATAGTGGTATACAGTTTACATTCAACCAGCGTGGCTGAGTGTTCCCTCTTTCCCCACACAACCTCTCCAGCACTTGGTATCATTTGTTTTTCTTGATCCTAGGCCAATCTTATTGGAGTGGGATATCTTAAAGTGGTTTTCATTTGCATTTCCTTAATTATTAGCGATGTTGAACATTTTTTAAGATGCTTCTCAGCCATCTCTAATCTCACTTGTGAAGTCTTTGTTCAGCTCTTTGCTCCATTCATTTTGAGTGATCTTCATTGTTTATCTTTCTTCTTGTTTTTTTGAGTAGTTTTATAACTCTGGAAATCAATGCTTGTCAGATGTATCCACAGTGGAAGGTTCCTCCCACCATGTGGGATTTCTCTTCATTCCTTGATGTTTCTTTTGATGTACAAATTAATTTTGAGTTTAATGAGGTCCCATTTGTCAATTGTTGATCTATTTCTTTGTGCAGCTGCTGTCTCATTTAGGACGTCTTCTCCTATGCTATGTCTTGTAGGGTGTGCGCAACTTTTCCTTCTAACACCTTCAGAGTTTGGGACTTCATGTTGAGGTCTTTGACCATCTGGAGTTGACTTTTGTAGAGGGTGAGAGGTAGGGGTTTAACTTATTCTTCTACAAGTGGTGATCCAGTTTGCCAAACACCACTTGCTGAAGATGCTGTCTTTCTCCATGTGTCTCTCTTGCCCCTTTTCAAATACGAGGTGGCTGAAATTGAATGTGCTCAAGTTTGGATCTTTAGTTTTGTTCTATTGGTAAACAGGTCTGTTTTTGTGCCATGTACCAAGCTGTTTATGACTATAGCCCTGTAGTATAGTTCGAAGTCTGGCATAGAGATGGCCCTGTATGCCCTTTGTGCTCAAGGTTGCCTTTGGCTTTGGGTTTGTATTAGTCACTTTTGCTGTTGCTTGATAAAAACACCATGACCAAAGAAACTTATAAAGAAAGAGTTTTAGCTTGAGTGATTGACCGTTTTCCAGGGAATTAGGTCACTGTGGTGGGAGGCATAGTGGCCTGGGGCTGGAGCAGAAAGCCAAGTTCACATCTCACATGAGTACAGGAAGTCAAGAGAGAGAGAGAGACTGGAGACTGCAAGCCTGTTAAACTAACTAAGCCTGCCCCACATGACATACTTCCTCCAGCCATGGCTACTAACTTCCTAAGTCTCTCTAAACAGTGCCACCAACTGGGGACAAAAATGTCTGAATACTTAAAGCCTATGGGGGACACTCTCATTCAAAACCACCACAGGGTCTTGTGTTTTTCCATATGAAATTAAGGACTTTTTTTTCCAAGCCTTGTGAAAAAAAAACTCTTGAGGATTTTAATTGGGATCAATGTTGAATCTGCATATTAGTTTGGGTAGAATGGACATTTTTAACGATTAATTTTCTCCAATCCATGAACTGGGAGGTCTTTCCATCTTCTGAATGTCTTCTTCAGGATTTCCTTCTTCAAAGGGTTTAAAGCGTTTTTTTGTCAAGGTCTTTGGTGTCCTTGGTTAGGTTGTTACCTAGGTTCTTATCTTATTGTTTTGAGACTATTCTGAGTGATAAGCATTGGTGAATTAATTTATCTGTTAATTGTTTTGATTATATTAACAGACCCTAGTCTGGGATGGAAGGGCCAAATTCTATAACCAGAGTCAGCTTTTAATGAGTCCAAACAGATGTACATATACATTAATAATTTATATAAGACCAATTAAAATTGATAATCAAAAGGCATGAAAGGCTGGGAGTGGTGGTGCAGAACGCCTTTAATCCTAGCACTTGAGAGGCAAAGCAGGAGGATCTTTGTGAGTTAAGGCCAGCCGGTCTAAAAAGTGAGTTCAAGGACAGCTGGGGCTACAGGGAGACCCTGTCTCAAAAGACCAAAAAAAAAAAAAAAAAAAAAAAAAAAAAGGCATGAAAGCAAATAGCCTTTTTTTTTTTTTCATTTTTGAGACAGGGTGTCCCTTTAGTCCCAGGTGCCCCTGGAGCTCGCTCTGTAGACCAGGCTGGTCTTGAACTCAGAGATCCCTCCCACCTGCCACTGCTCCTGAGTGCTAGGATAAAGGCATAAGCCACCACACCCAGCTAAAACAAATCTTTTTTTTTGTTTTTGTTGCAAATGTTCTTTTATTGGAGTTGGATCTATCCACACTGTTTTATAGTTGATTCTCAATAATATAGAAACCTATAAAGTAAGTGAGTATTTAAATTTAATTATTCATTTTCACACCACACACACACACACACACACACACACACAACACACGCACCCATAGTTTTTAAGGTGGCCTATAGGGAGGAAAGCACATTACTACTGGATTCTCAAAGAAACCCAAAACTGTTCTTTTAAAATTTCCATTGAAAT
This sequence comes from Rhizomys pruinosus, assembly GCA_009823505.1. Lineage (NCBI taxonomy): Eukaryota > Metazoa > Chordata > Mammalia > Rodentia > Spalacidae > Rhizomys > Rhizomys pruinosus. The sequence continues at coordinate 668,738 of VZQC01013352.1, read as the reverse complement.
TGAACCAATATTTTTAGTTCACGTCGTTAATAAGAATCTTTACTAATAGCTAGCTAAAAGCAGTTTATCTGCTTCTTAGTCTTGAACGTACCACGGGCTGGCCGGGCCGGCCTCAAACTCCCAGTGAAATTCACCTGCCTCTGTCTCTAGAGTGCGGAAATAAAAAGCCTGTGGTTATACACAAGTTAATTTTAAAAGAGAGTTTAAAAGTACATTTAAACACACAGAGGTAAGATGAATTGCTTACAAAAGTGGTGCTGAGAACCTGGGGACACCAAACCACAGGCCCATGTGCCCAGGAAACCTGCCCAATACAGAAACACCTTTTTTTTTTTTTTTTTTTTTTTGTTTTTTTTGTCATAGGAGGATGGCTAATTGGCAGGGCACAGGTCATGCACTGGAGCCCTGGGGGACATGGGCAAAAATGCAGGGCCCTGCACAAAAGGAGGGGGGAGCGTCTCAGGCACAAATGTCAACAGGGTGTGCATGAGGGTTTGGGGGGGAGCAAGCAGAGGGGCCAGGGCTTGGGCGCGATTTCTAGGGTCCTGTAAAATATAGAAAAAATAACAAGGCCAAAGGCTGATAGCCCTCAACGGCTGCAGACTGATTAATAGCCCTAGGGGCTACGCAGAGATGGACTCCAGACGATATAGGCACTGAGAGCCAACATGCTCTTGCAAGAGAACCTGGGTTGTCTCCAGCACCCACATGGCAGCTAAAAGAACTATCTTTAACTCCAGTGTCCCAGAGGAATCCATTCGGATCATACACCTCTTCTGACCCTCACAGCATTGCAGGACATGTGGTGCAAGCCACCTACATAGCAGACAGTACTAATACACATAAATAATATATAAATAAATAAATAAATAAATAAATGAAATAAATAAATAAATAAAGTAGATTAACCCTGTACCAACACACACCATGAAGGTGAATGGGCTTCATGGTCAAAATTAGCTGGGAAGCTACTGGCTTCCAGGGCCTGCAGAAGTGAACAATTAGCAATCACATGATTGGGGGGATGGTAACTCCCAAGACACAACAGACCAGGATGAAATCTTCTGGGTTTATCCACTGACCCCCCATGCCAAGCTGATGGCTTCGTGGCAACTGGAAATCCTGGTGGCTAGAACCTGACCGCTAACAGGCTGAGGAAATTGCTGGCCAGCATTATGGCCTGACTGCTAAGCTGATGGCTTCATGAGCAAACCTGTGGCTAGCACAGCTCAGGAACTGCCAGTTTCTATAGCCACCCAGCTAAGCTGATAGCTTCTCTACCGGCCGGAAATGCCCGTTTGCTCCACACTGCAAAACGCATGTGACGCCACCAATTCACCATGCACCTCCAACCATTGGGCCCCATTGTTTACCAGAAGTAGAAATTAAGGAGAGAAAAAGGGTTAATAGGAAAAAGCCAGAATATGGAGTTCACATACCCGAATTTCTCCAGGATTCCTTCAAAACCCCACATTTGGGGTCGATCAGTAAGCCATCATTTCACATGTGGGACAGGCCATAGCAGAAAGCACAGGCTGAAAGCCCAGCAAAGGGCACATGGCAAGGTGGCAAATCCAAATTCAAAATGGCACTTTATCAAATGCAGGCATGTGCATTAAATAAGGCAAAGCATGATGTCACCATCCCAAGGGGACCAATCTGAAGACCTTTTTATCACCACGTCTCTCCCAATTTGTGGGTGTAGCAGAGAGGTCCTGTGACCCCTCATGTTTGGTCATGGACACTGCCTGCTGGGAATATTAGCTCACAACACACACCTGAAGCTCAGTCAGACATGCCACAAAGGCCTCTTTTATTTTTTTTTTTAATTTTATATTTATTTTTATTTTTTTTTTTTTGTGTGAATGATGTAATGTTCTGCAATGCCAGTGGCACCCGTGTGGCAATGCGGAGGTAGAAGGGTGTCCAGGATTCCCCGGAACGGAGTTTCTCCTGGGAATTGGAGTTACAGAAGGTTTCATTAGTCTTGTCGAGCATGTGGGTGCTTGGGTAGATCGAAACCAGGTCCTCCCTGCAAGAAGCGTCGGTAAGACGCATATAACCGCTATGGTAATCCCTTCCTAGCCAGCCCCAAGAGGCCTATCTCTTTATTAAATGGCACGAGAGTCCTTGAGAAAGAGAGCACATGGATGGATATACTCCACTATAATGGGTGCTGTGAGAAACCAAACCTGTGTCTTATCTGGAAGAAAAAGAAAAGCTCTTGAGATTCCCTGAGCCATCTCTCTAGCCGGCCCAGCAGGCCCTGTCTGTTATCTCAGCAGTGCGCGAACAGGCATCTCAACTTTTGAGACAAATCTAGATTTGCTAGAATTAATATAAAACATGGCTCATCTGCTCATCCAGCTTATACTATATCTACTTAAAATGTTCTCCATCCGTCAAAGAACATGAAGAACCACTGGGGTGGTTTAATGAGTGTGCCCCCATAGCTTTAAAGTAATCAGCATGTTTTTGTCTCCAAGTTGGTGGCACTGTTCTTGGAGGTCTTAGAAGAGTGTGGCCAATGCTAGAGAAGGTATGTCACTGGGGCAGGCTTAGTGAGTTTAACAAGCGTTGTGGTCTCTAGTTTGCTCTCCCCTCTCTGCTTCCTGTGCTCATTGCGAGATGTGACCCTCCGGCTTTTGCTCCGCTGCCTAGCTCGCTCTGCCTCTGCCAACATGCCATATGGGACTCTAATTCCCATGGAACCATCAACGTAAAGCTCAACCAAACTCTTCCTTGATAAGTTGCCTTTGGTCATGGTTGTTTTAATCACTAGCAACAAGAAAAGTGCTAATACAACCACGAGTAATTTCTTTCACAAAGATTTTCTTGAAAAATTGGGTATCCTCTCTTTTCTGGAGCACTCATAGATATAAAATCTACTTAACAAATTTATGCTTGGGTGGAAAATAATCTCAATATTCTTTTATCCTAAAGTAGAAAATATTTCATTCCCTGACTGCGATGAAGCTTATGAGAATAGAGCTCCATATTACAATTTTGGTTCTTCTCCATTGACACAGTGATCATAAACAGATAAAAGATGTTCACATATAAGCCAGGTTTTTTTTTTTTTGGTCTTTTAAGTACAAGGGTCTCCCTTTAGTCCCAGCTGGCCTAGAGTTGCTATGTAGAACAGGGCATTGGGGGCTCAATACTGATCACTCACAGAGATCTGCCTGCCGTCTGCCTCCCAAGTGCTAGATTAAAGGTCGTAGCACCACCAGCCAGCGTAAGCAGGTATTCTTAAATCAGTAATTTTAATCTCATCCTTAAGTCTTCCAACATTTGAATCCTTAAAGATTGCAGTATGTAAGAATCCAAGTAAAACCATTGCAAAAAATAAATATGCAATTTCTTCTATTAGAACGCAAGTAAATTGCCAGAAGCCTAGTTGGTGAGCCCATACCTTGTTAGTCAAAAGTACACGGGGAGGCCCCAAGGCAGCGACTGTCTCTGACACCACAGACAGACACACAGACTCCAAACCCAAAAGTATATGCTTAACTGATGGAGAGATGTAAAATGCATTTGTGTAAGTTCCATAGTTCTCACTAATGGAAAGCAGACAGGCTGCAGTCTCCACGAGGGCCAACGCTCCCACTTACTGCCTTATGGGAAGCTGTCACTTGTAAGGTCAGCTTGTATACTGACCTTCTTCATCTCACACAGTGCCCTTTGTAGTCATGCTGAGTGGCCTCTAATAAAATAATGAGAAACTATAAGATAATGTCTTTTCTAAGAGAAATGGAATAAGATTTTACAAAACACCTGGGTTCTCACCCTAGTTCTTACTGAATCTTGAGCTTCCTTAAGGCTGCATCTTTCACTGTCACCAGTCCTGCCTTCCTCTCAAGCCCTCTAGGGGCTCATAAGCAGTAGCATACAGGACAGGTCTGTTAAAAGTGTAGTAGACTAATACAGACATGTAAAGAATAAAATACAAGACTATGAGCCACTACTGTTTCATTTCTCTTCCCAAAGATACAGTCAGGTCTAGTAAGCCTCCTCCACAGACCACACAGTTTAGTCATTCATAAAACGTCTTTAGGTGCCCTGTAAGTGGAATTACCCATGGTGATCGGTGTTAGCTGTCACATGGCATGTTGGGAACAAAAACTGGATAACTTCCCACAAGAGCAGGCAGTGCTCTTAACCATCAGCCCTATCTTCAGCCCCCAAGATATGAGCTAGTTAATATTGAAAAAAGTATTGCTAAATACAAAAGTCTAGGGCTGGAGAGACGGGCTCACAGTTGAGAGCAGGTCTGCTTCTTGTGCAGAGGAACATGGTTGAATCCCAGCACCCCACGAGGCATGCAACAACTGTGACCCTCGATTCTAGAATATCGACACCCTCTTCTGACTTCCAGCAGGGCACTGCACGACATAAGTGTACCTAATACATGCAGGCAACACATTGCATATACATAAAAATAAAAAAACAAAAGGCCTCCTTGGAGAAAGATGGCTCAGTGGTTAAAAAGCACTGACCATGACTTGAAATCTCAACTGAATGCATCTCTGGTATCTAAAAAGATGCCTGTACGTTTCTCACTGATACAAGGGCCAATGGAGGGGCTCAGCTGATATCAAGGCCATGGAGGGCTCAGCAGGTAAAGGCACTTGGGCGACAAAGGCTGACAACTCAAGTTTGATCCCGGAACCTATGAAAGAGGGAAGAAGAGAACTGACTTAATAAAAATTGTCCTAAACGACCTCCACATGCAGGGTGCGGGATGGCATGCACACACCCATCCACATGAGTCATTCATACACATACATGTACAATGAGAAGTTTTGCCTAATCTTGGAATTTTCAGTATGAAGTTCCTTGGTGAAGCATGTGGTTTCCTTATTTTGATTAGAGCTTTAGGTAATGGAAACACGATGATTTGTACTAAATGATTATTCAAGCAAGGATAACCAGATAAGGCATTTTCCTTTATTCCTTGCCACAACTACGAATTTAGATACATACACGTTTTAAAAATAAATTTATTAAAGTTTTTTTATTAGAAAGCCCCAGAAAAAGTTACATACATTAGGAATAAGGCAACACAACTCGCAATTAACTGAGCCCAGCTGTTTGCAAAGCGGTGTGGGGGGTGGGGGGGGAAGACTAACACTACTCATATTCTGAGCTCACTTTCTGCAGTGAAGTGGGGTGTGGGGGTGGGGTGGGGAGAGGCCTTTGCTAGATTTTCTCTACCTTGGCAATTTGATTTGTTCACGTTTTCTGTCTTTTAAGATTGGTCAGTACATTTCCCTTAAAACTATTTAAATATAATTCCATATATTTATATAATGGTCCTTTAAAATACAATGGCATGAACGAGATCTGATCTCAATTAGTTCTGTCTAGTCTAGTCCCCGCTCCTTATTTCTAATTTGGACAATTTATAATTCTCCAATTAGGTTAGCTTTCTTTTTCTAAAAAGTTATTTTTGTAACAAAGTCCAACCTTTAGGCTTATTTGCCATTTTTCCTGGTTTGACTAACTTGCTAAACAATTTACATTTTTCTTTCTGTTTCTCTACCAATAGTATGCTGGATTATATTTTCAATTGTTTGCATTATAATTGTGTTAAGACAGTGGGAAATGAGGAATTAAGAGACAAGTTTATGAAAACTTTCAAGGCCTGGCTATGATGAATAGAGAAATAGTTGCACACCTAAACATAAACACTTTTAAAGACTGATAGGACTACAACATATTTGTACAGTGATGAGAATCATTTGGCAGAAAGGACAGAATTAAAGGAGGCAGGAGAAAGCCCTTGAATAGGCAGTGTGAAGTGACTGTCAGGATCCAGGAATCCTGCAGCAATCAACTCATCCTTTGGAAATGTATACTTGGTCCTTCATTTAATGGTCTCCTTGACTATAGATAATGGCACAGACAGTGTATGAGACAGGTTTGACTCTGGCTGATATTTTATCAAAAGGTAAGAAAATGGCACACATGAAATTCTACCTAAAATCCCAAGTTTCACGGTCATATACACAGTCCACGCCTCAGCGGGACGGCAAGGACTCGCCCCTCCTCGTACTGGTCACCCTTTGGACTGGATACTACCCACTTTGATCCTTTTTCTGTTAGAACCTCTCCAGGATGCTAGTGATTTTCCTCTTCAGTTTTCAAAAATACATATTTATAGGCAACAAAAATAGCAATACATTAAAGCAGACCATGAAAATTCTCCTGTAATTCTAATGATCTGGGTTTACTTAATTTTTGAATATCTGTTATTTTACAAAAATGCTTGTACAAGTTTTTTTATATTTGGCCACCTTTCCCCATATCTATGACTTTTCCTCTCAATGAGTACTGAGATATATTAGACCATAAATAATCCATCAAATTAGTCCTGTACTGTCAGGGCATTTCAGCTGGTTTTCATTATTAAAGAACAAAAGTGCAATTACTTGCTGTGACAACCCATGCATGTTATTCCTAAGTAGCTGTCCTAGAAATGGAATAGAGGAATTCAATGAATTTCAGTAAACCCTGGAAAAATGTACTTCTAAAGCATGCAAGATGGAACATGTATAACCTGAAATCAATTCAAATTCACATTTTAAAAATTAGTGTTGGTGGACGTGATTACGAGGTAAAGGGCGTGTAACAGAGCCTGAGCTGATGGTGTAAAAGTCAAGGATCGTAGAAAGGCAGGATTGATCGTAAATCATTGTATTCTGTAGGTGAGTAGTTAAAGAGAACTGTGAGACCTGATTCTAGAAATATTCCTCATGACTGCAGTCTTTGTTACAACTTTAAACAACTTATTATCTCCAGAGTTACTTCCTCCCAAGTTTCTTAATAATATTGAAGTCTTACGACTTGCAGAATAAAATCCAAACTCAAAGCATGAGCTTTCCTCAAAAACTTCCAGTGCTCAAATGCAGCAGACAACTTTTGTTGAGATGTACCACTTAGGCTGCCCTGTCCAGTTTCTCACCACTGTCTGGTCTTAGAAAATCCTTTGCCTGGGGACTGGAGGTGCAGATCCATAGGAGAATATCTGCTCAACCTACAAGCCACTGTCTGGTCTTAGAAAATCCTTTGCCTGGGGACTGGAGGTGCAGATCCATAGGAGAATATCTGCTCAACCTACAAGCCCCAAGGCAGTATGGCAAACTAACCAAACCAACCATTCACTGTGACTTTACAGCTCAAATGCTCTTACTCAGTGAAGTTCCCCACAAGCCTCCCAGGGAGGAAAGAACATGGTGGCCTTGTGCTCCCTACGCACTACACTGACCTCTATGTTAACCCATTTCTGTAAAAGCTACTGTAACTGGAAGTCTCAGGGAACGGAGAAAAGGGTATAATCAGATTACACGCAAAAAAAACATTTTGGGAGTCAAGAATAGATCGTGGGGGACACAACCATTCAAGTCGCCAGCAACTTGGGAAGCAGAGGCATTCGGACTTCTGTGAGATAGGAGGCCAGCCTGGTTATGTAGTGGTTTCAGGCCAGCCGGGCTACAGGAAGACCCCGTCAAACAAGAGACAAAACAAAACAAATGGTTTTGTCAAGGATACACATATATAAAGTTAAGACCTCAAATTGTTAAATTACAAATACTATTACTGAAATTGGTTGTCAAAGAAACTCTTAAAAAAAATGCTAATTACTAAATCAGTAACTGTGACCGAGACATTATAAATGAAATAAACTCTTCCCACGCACTCGTGCCTCCCCCAAAATTCCTATTCTTCTCAAGAATGCACTAGTTGTACTATACAGCTGATTTTTGGTAACATTTTTGAAAAAAAAGATGAAATTTTCCCTAATAAAACTCAAAACAGCATGACTTTGAAAGAAGCTTTATGGTGCAATAAACCTGTATCTTCTTGATACTTACAATCCTAGATACGCAAAATTGTTCTTCCAAATATGAAAACACAGGGGGGGATTATAGGAGACAATTTATTGTAAAATAGAAGCAGCAATGATTTCAGCAAGTGTGTTTCTGCTCTATATTCCCAGCCAGACACAAACCCTGGATGTCTGCATTGGTGCCAAGCAATAGAAAAGCAACCTCCATGAAGACACCATGTTAAAATCTCTTTCTCTTGATAATTTCTGGTTTCCAGCTGACAGGAGTAGTTTCTTCTGTCAAAAAACAGAAAAGCAAATTAGAATAAATAGTATTAGTTTGTTTCATGATTAGTTTCTTTCTCAACAAAAAGTATCTCTGCTAAATTATATTACTTAGCAGCAAATATTTAGTAAATTTTTACAGATTTTAGAAATAGCTGACAAACTTTCAACATTATCCAACTCTAACAAGAATGCTGCAAGTTCAGCTTGGTTTTCAAACTCCAAAATAGATTTCCAATTAGACATCACAGTGACTTTACAACTTTATTTTTTGTTTTTTAGTTGATTTTGTAATTTTTTCCACTGCAGTCAATTATTTGCTATTAAGCTCTTACCAAATAATTTTCGCCAGGAACTTTACGTAAGAAACGAAAGATTAAAAAAAAGAATCTAATAAGAGATTTACTGTGTATCAATACAACTAATATAAAATCTAGGATAGCGACCACCATTCAAGATGACAATTCCTTCATCAATGAAGATTATTTTTATTGTGATAATTAAATTTGAAAAGACCCTGGTCAAACTGGCAACTGGCTGTATCATTTTACTTTTCATAGGTATATAAAAGCTAAGCAATTGTGGCTAGCATCAACATAAATCTTAATACTCAGGATTGTAGACAAGAGGACTGCCTTCCAATTGAAGGCCAACTTGAGACTACAAGGGAGTTCCAGACAGCCAGAGCTATGATGTGGACCCTCTCTCAACATATTAGAAATAAGTGAAGTAATGAAATGTCATGAAAACTTACCGCTGTCTCACTTCTCTGTATACTTTAATGGTTTTATCAGCTTCCAGCTGCAATAACCGACTTTCCGACTAGAATCAAGAAGCACAAGCAGAATAGTCCTGATTCACTGTCCAAAGACCAGGTTGCACAGCTGCATGACTCTCTGAAAATTGTAGCCAGTTCTCCAGTCCCAAAGGTGCTAGTACCATTGGTCCGCTTAATAGGGAAAAAATGAGGTTAACTTATTACCCCTTCAGCAGCTCAGCGTGACACACTCATGCACAGACCGTGAGCCTAGGCATCAAGGTTAGCAATACAAGACACACAGATTTGTCTACTTTCATTTGCACTTACTTCAGAATTTCATCAGATCTTAAAAGCATCACAAAATTTGAAATCTAATTCCTCAATACCCCAACCAAATACCAAGTAATTCCTAGCATAAATCCCTCATCTTTGACTTACCACATTGGAACTCAAAGAGGAGTTCATGAAGCATGCTACAGGAACCTACAATACCCAAGACACTCACTGTTCAACTATATCCTAGCCAACTAAACTCTGCTACAATGCTTAGGTGCAATGGTGTAGAAGCCTTATTTGTTCATTCGCTCCAAGAAAATGACCCCTTATAAAAATTTTATTTTACCTCCAGATACAAGTACTCCATCAGAATTTACTTTCAATGTGTTGATAATGCATTATACCAGAAAGATTTTGAATGAAACTTCCATCAGGGAACTTCCACTGCTTTATGTTATCTGGAGAACCAGATGCCAAATTGTAAATGAAAATAAAAGATAAAAAAAAAAAAAATCAACGGCAATGTAAATCAAGTCAAATAAAGCAGTCGGATTTAAAACATACAGCTATTTCTCCATGTGCACTCGCTGATCTACACAGGTTCAGTAAACTACTACTGTCACATGAGGTGCAAAAGTATCAAAGTCGACTTTTCACAAATTGATTTGTGTAAAATCTTTTGCTATTATGTAGCAACAGGTACTCACTTTGTTCTTCGAAATTTTATACATAATTCAAATTCTAGAGTACTGTTTTATCTTCATCTTTCTACAGTGCTCTACAGTGAATTCGAATAATAAATGTATAACTACAGAGTTTCAGACAATGGGTAAAAGATCATGTGACTATCTTTGAGAGAGAAGAGGAAGTGGAACAGGAGGAGGCAAAGGGACTTCAAGCAGTGTCAGAGCTGATCTGACCAGCAGTGCTCCTTTGAGAATCCTGCCTGCAGTGTAATGCTCTTCTTCACTTTCCCCTATGGTACATTCACTTTTTCCTTAAGAATTAATTAAACTATTCTATCTCTGTTGGTGTGGATTTTGTGTATTGTGGGGGGGGAGGTGGGTGTTGTGGGTTGGTGTGTGGTTGGGGGGTATGTTGGTGGGTTTTGTGTTTTGGTGTGTGTGTTTTGTGTGGGGGGGGGGGGGGGGGGGGGGGGGGGGGGGGGGGGGGGGGGGGGGGGGGGGGGGGGGGGTGGGGGGGGGGGGGGGGGGGGGGGGGGGGGGGGGGGGGGGGGGGGGGGGGGGGGGGGGGGGGGGGGGGTGGGGGGTGGGGGGGGGGGGGGGGGGGGGGGGGGTGGGGGGGGGGGGGGTGGGGGGGGGGGGGGGGGGTGGGGGGGGGGGGGGGGGGGGGGGGGGGGGGGGGGGGGGGGGGGGGGGGGGGGGGGGGGGGGGGGGGGGGGGGGGGGGGGGGGGGGGGGGGTGTGGGGGTTTTGTTTGGTTGTGGTTGGTGTGTGGTGTGTGTTGGTCCCCAAAAACCTTGGACATTACAAGGTACTGTGTGTGGCAGTCTACAACACGTAAAAAGTAGTACCCAGTACCATTTATACCCAGAACACCGGGAGCCACTATTACATCCTAGTTTGACATGCAGTTTCTGAACATGACTTAGCCTTATTCGATATTACATGCTACTATGTAAAGGGATTTCTGTTCATGCTATATAAAGCATGAAGCAAAAGAGTAACATAAGGAAAAATCAAGGCAATGGCTGTCTAAGTAGCAGAGGCATGGGAATAACAATGACTAAGGCTGGGGAAGAGCAGTACTAATGCTGGGGTGGTACTACTACACTGGATAGGCAGGAAAACAGAAGTTAACCAGAAAATGCACTTACTGTCGTGGATGTAGAACCACAGCCCTGACTCTCTTATGGTTTGTCAATGCACTCTTGTCTTGCCAGCCACCAGATCCCACAATCGGATTGTGGTATCATGGCTTCCTGCAATGAAAACACATGAAGAAAACAGACCAGGACAGAAATGTAAAAGGTAAGTACAATAAAACACAAAGGTATGTCTCCACACTGTACATGAGCACTAAACATCCTCACCCTCTCCTTAGAGTTCCAAAACTGTAGATTCAGTTTACATTTAGTACTTCTCAAAAATGCCTGATCCACTGCCAATGAACACAAATAACGAAGAGAACAAGATACATGAGAACATGAGATCATGAAATACAATATGAAATATCATGAAATATAAGCTTGCACTCCTGCTTGGAGAAGGGACAAGACCGAAATGTTTGTATCTTCATTTTTTTAGTTAATAAAATAAATTAGAGCAATTATTTTTCTAGTCATTTAAGTTCCAGCTTTACATTAAAAAAAAAATAAGATTATACCAGTTCTAAAAGATTATTGGTCTCAGAGTATTTTGTCTTCTAACTTTAATTTCCCAGAACAGTAATTATGACACTATAGAACACTTGATTGTATCTGATGAGCAAGTTTTCTTATGGACTGGCAAACCTTAGGATATAACCGCATACCATCTCTCCATATAAAATAGTACTAAGTTTAAAAAAACAAAAAAAACAAGAACAAAAAAAAAACACTGGATGAAATCTTAACAGTAATAAATTTCAAATGTCTATGACTAAAACACATAGCAACAGAAGCACCCCCACCACCAGTACACGGAGCCAGGAGTCACAGAGAAGACAAAGGGGGGAAGGGGTGCATCACAATGCATTCTGATATCGAGCAGGCAGCAAACCGCAGCACAACGTGTTTATCATACCAGTAATGACTGTGGCTCTGCAGCTTGACATACACGCACTGTAGCAAACTGCATTTGTATGTCAGATAATGTGTGTACACTGGCTTTTAGTATTCTCACATCCCCAAATCTAGAATGGTCTAAAACCAGCATTATCACTACTGTATGTAAGCATACTTCAAACAATACAAAAAGGATAGAAAAAAAGCAAGTATAATATTCAAGGTGCTTGGCTTACTAGACAATGTGCTGGGTATAATGAGGGCACTAGGGGGTGATTAAACTATGAGGAATCGAGCTGCCTGGAAGAAAGTGAGTTGGAAACTCAAGATAGGAAAATGGAACACACACAATGGGACCAATGCATGAAACAGCTGACAAGCAGTGTCCAGACCAGTAAATGAGAATGTCACCATTCAGAAACAGGATACGGATAATAATAGACACAGGACTGAAGAGTAAGATGGAACAACCTTCAAGTCAAGAAGCTGAAGGACAAGGTACTGTTGAGTGAGGAAAATGTTTCTTTATGAAAAGTAACACTAAGATCAAATCTTCACATGACAAGATCCAAGTCACACCCCTCATCTGGCTTACCCGTGCAGTTGAATCTCGACTACAGGTTACCAGGACGTCGATTGTTGGGTGCAAATCATCTCTCCCCCCTTTGGTACTTTTTAAATTAACTTTACTTTTAATTCTTGTTTTGTGGGGATGAAAAATAGCCCTCCAGGGCTGGAGAGACGGCCTAGTGGTTAAGAGCACCGACCGCTCTTACAGAGGACCCCGGGTTTGATCCCCAGTACCCACATGGCAGCTGAGAACCGTCTGAAACTCCAGTTCCAGGAGAACCCAGTTCCAGGGGAACTGACTCCTTCTGACCTCCGTGGCATTGCACGACACGGGTGCACAACCCACATGCAGACAGTACATTCATACACATACAGAAATAAATAAAATTAAAAAAAAATAAATAAAAATCTCTTATTAAAAAAAATAGCCCTCCAACAGATCTTATGCCTGTTAGTTAAAGGAAGCAGCCAAGCAAGTCCCATAAGGAGACTCTGCCATATGATTGACTCTTAATCCAGAGACATGCCAGCAGGGATACCTATGTGTCACCTTGCGTGTTGGTTTCCCGAGAAGTGGCCTGTTTTTTTCTTGATGCTTAGATTAGCCAATCTTTCTGCTGGTGGCTCCTTGTAATCCAAGCACAGATCTCTCAGACACCCAGATTAGTCATGGCTCTGTCTGTGGAAATACATGAGCAAAGCCTTTACTCAGTGTTAGTAGTGGATTGTTTTTTTTTTTTCCCCTTGCCCCTACATTGTACACTGTCATAGCATCAATAGCATTAATTATGGCCTCTCAGAGGGCTCCAACGTTTATGAATTGGAGTTGTCAAAAACTGACAAAAAGTTCAGAGAGTGCTCTGCAAACTGCAGCCCAGAGGGAGCAATATTCCCCTCCATCTTTTTTGTATTTATGCCATGAATAGAACAGTCCTCAAAAAAAATAGTCTCTCTTGGTTTTCAACTTTTATATTTTGATCTACAACTTTTTCAAAAAAAGGCAGGAATTGCATAATATACCCATAGAATAGGAACCAAGTTGTAAAGGTCCTCTAAGCCCATCCAAACTGTCTCCTCTTGGACTGTTGGTTTCAGGGGATAAAACCCAGTTTTTCTTGAGCCAAATTATCTTGTAGGCAAAAGAAATGTCACAGGTAATATTTGTAAACATACGAAAAAATATGAGTAGAACATTATGTAATTTATCCAAGTCTCACTGGGAATCTAGTACAGTTAGGAGTAGATCAAATATTAATAACAATTTTGTATTCCCAATTCACATTGTGTGCTATTTTTATATTGAAAATATTTAGTCAATTTTATTTAATACAGGCATTTTAACCTTTACTAAACCTTTAAATACCATATAATGTGTAGATAAAGCATGGGCAAAAACTGAACATTTTTAAATAAACCTTGACCAGATATACATTTTAAAATATTTTTTGTACAAGATTATGTTACAAATCAAATCTAGACCTGTGTCCCCACACATTCATCGTTTGTTTTTCTGGGACTGTGTTACTTCACTTAACGTATCTTCTAGCTCCATCCATTTACCTGCAAAATTCATGATGTCATCTTTCTTTACTGCTGCATAGAACTCCATTGTGCAGATGTGCCACATTTTCTCTATCCACTCATCAGTTGAGGGCACTTGGGTTGGTTCCAGCTTTTTGCTATTGTGAACAGAGCTGCAATAAACATGGCTGTGCATGTATCTCTGTGGTAAGATGAGTCTAGTGGGTATATACCCAGGGGTCGTATGGCTGGGTCAGGTGGTAAGCTCATTTTGAGTCTTCCAAGGGTTCTCCACACTTCTTTCCATAGTGGCTATACAAGTTTACATTCCAACCAGCAGTGGCTGAGTGTTCCCCTTTCCCCACAACCTCTCCAGCACTTGGTATCATTTGTTTTCTTGATCCTGGCCAATCTTATTGGAGTGGGATATCTTAAAGTGGTTTTCATTTGCATTTCCTTAATTATTAGCGATGTTGAACATTTTTTAAGATGCTTCTCAGCCATCTCTAATTCCTCACTTGTGAAGTCTTTGTTCAGCTCTTTGCTCCATCATTTGAGTGATTCATTGTTATCTTTCTTCTTTGTTTTTTGAGTAGTTTATATACTCTGGAAATCAATGCTTTGTCAGATGTATCCACAGTGAAGGTTTCCTCCCACTCTGTGGGATTTCTCTTCACTTCCTTGATTGTTTCTTTTGATGTACATAACCTTTTGAGTTTAATGAGGTCCCATTTGTCAATTGTTGATCTTATTTCTTGTGCAGCTGCTGTCTCATTTAGGACGTCTTCTCCTATGCCTATGTCTTGTAGGGTGCTGCCAACTTTTTCTTCTAACACCTTCAGAGTTTGGGACTTCATGTTGAGGTCTTTGACCCATCTGGAGTTGACTTTTGTAGAGGGTGAGAGGTAGGGGTTTAACTTTATTCTTCTACAAGTGGTGATCCAGTTTTGCCAACACCACTTGCTGAAGATGCTGTCTTTCCTCCATTGTGTCTTCTTGGCCCCCTTTTCAAATACGAGGTGGCTGAAATTGAATGTGCTCAAGTTTGGATCTTTAGTTTTGTTCCATTGGTAAACAGGTCTGTTTTTGTGCCAGTACCAAGCTGTTTTTATGACTATAGCCCTGTAGTATAGTTCGAAGTCTGGCATAGAGATTGGCCCTGTATTGCCCTTTTTGCTCAAGGTTGCTTTGGCTTTGGGGTTGTATTAGTCACTTTTCTGTTGCTTGATAAAACACCATGACCAAAGAAACTTATAAAAGAAAGAGTTTTAGCTTATGATTGACCGTTCCAGGGAATTAGAGTCCACTGTGGTGGGAGGCATAGTGGCTGGGGCTGGAGCAGAAAGCCAAAGTTCACATCTCACAATGAGTACAGGAAGTCAAGAGAGAGAGAGAGACTGGAGACTGCAAGCCTTGTTAAACTAACTAAGCCTGCCCCCAATGACATACTTCCTCCAGCATGGCTACAACTTCTAAGATCTCTCAGAACAGTGCCACCAACTGGGGACAAAAATGTCTGAATACTTAAAGCCTATGGGGGACACTCTCATTCAAACCATCACAGGGGTCTTTTGTTTTTCCATATGAAATTAAGGACTTTTTTTTCCAAGCCTGTGAAAAAACTCTTGAGGATTTTAATTGGGATCATGTTGAATCTGCATATTAGTTTGGGTAGAATGGACATTTTTACGATGTTAATTTTCCCAATCCATGAACATGGGAGGTCTTTCCATCTTCTGATGTCTTCTTCAATTTCCTTCTTCAGGGGTTTAAAGCGTTTTTTTGTCAAGGTCTTTGGTGTCCTTGGTTAGGTTTGTTCCTAGGTATCTTATTGTTTTGAGACTATTCTGAGTGATAAGAATTGGTGAAATTAATTTATCTGTTAATTGTTTTGATTATATTAACAGACCCTAGTCTGGGATGGAAGGGCCAATTCTATACCAGAGTCAGCTTTTAATGAGTCCAAACAGTATGTACATATACATTAATAATTTATATAAGACCAATTAAAATTGATATCAAAAGGCATGAAAGGCTGGGAGTGGTGGTGCACGCCTTTAATCCTAGAACTTGGAAGGCAGAAGCAGGAGGATCTTTGTGAGTTCAAGGCCAGCCAGGTCTACAAAAGTGAGTTCCAGGACAGCTGGGCTACAGGGAGACCCTGTCTCAAAAGACCAAAAAAAAAAAAAAAAAAAAAAAAAAAAAAGGCATGAAAGCAAATAGCCTTTTTTTTTTTTTCATTTTTGAGACAGGGTGTCCTTTAGTCCCAGGTGCCCTGGAGCTCGTCTCTGTAGACCCAGGCTGGTCTTGAACTCAGAGACTCCACCTGCCACTGCTCCTGAGTGCTAGGATAAAGGCATAAGCCACACCAGCCAGCCTAAAAGCTCTTTTTTTTGTTTTTGCAAATGTCTTTTATGAGTTGGATCTATCCACACTTGTTTATAGTTGATTCTTCAATAAATTAGAAACCTATTAAAGTAATGAGATTTAAAATTTAAATATTCATTTTTCACAACAACACACACACACACACACACACGCACACACAACAACGCACCATAGTTTTTAAGGTGGCCTATAGGGAGGAAAGCACATTACTACTGGATTCTCAAAGAAACCCAAAACTGTTTTTTAAAATTTCCATTGAATTGAACCATATTTTTAGTTCACGTCGTAATAAGAATCTTTACTTAATAGGTAGCTAAAAGCAGTTTATCTGCTTTCTAGTCTTGAAGTACCACGGGCTGGCCGGGCCGGCCTCAAACTCCCAGTGAAATTCACCTGCCTCTGTCTCTAGAGTGCGGAAATAAAAAACCTGTGTTATACCAAGTTAATTTTAAAAGAGAGTTAAAAGTACATTTAAACACCAGAGTAAGATGAATTGCTTACAAAAGTGTGGCTGAGAACCTGGGGACACCACCACAGGCCCATGTGGCCAGGAAACCTGCCAATTACAGAAACCTTTTTTTTTTTTTTTTTTTTTTTTTGTTCAAGGAGGTGGCTAGGCCAGGGACACAGGTCATGCATCTGGGAGCCCTGGGGGACATGGGCAAAAATGCAGGGCCCTGCACAAAAGGAGGGGGAGGTCTCAGGCACAAATGTCAACAGGGTGTGCATGAGGGTTTGGGGGGGAGCAAGCAGAGGGGCCAGGGCTTGGGCGAATTTCTAGGGGCCTGTAAAAATTATTAAAAATAACAAGGCCAAGGCTGATAGCCTCACGGCTGCAAGACTGATTAATCCCTGGGGCTGGAGAGATGGCTCAGCGATTAAGAGCACTGAGGCCAACTGCTCTTGCAGAGGACCTGGGTTTGATTCCCAGCACCCACATGGCAGCTAAGAACTATCTTTAACTCCAGTTCCAGAGGAATCCAACACCCTCTTCTGAACCCCACAGCATTGCAGGACATGGGTGCACCAACCTACATGCAGACAGTACACATACACATAAAATAATAATAAATAAATAAATAAATAAATAAATAAATAAATAAATAAATAAAGTCTGATTAACCCTGTAGCCAACACACAGCCATGAAGGTGATGGGCTTCATGGTCAAAATTAGCTGGGAAGCTACTGGCTTCCAGGGCCTGCAGAAGTGAACAATTAGCAATCACATGATTGGGGGGATGGTAACTCCCAAGACACAACAGACCAGGAAATTTCTGGGTTTCCACAGACCCCCATGCAAGCTGATGGCTTTGTGGGCAAACCTGTGGGTGGGGAAGTGGTAACTCTCAGGCCCCATCAGGCCAGGAAATTGCTGGTTTCGATGGCCTGAACGCAAGCTGATGGCTTCATGAGCATGAAACCTATGGCTAGCCAGCTGAGGAAACTGCCAGTTTCTATAGCCCCCAGCTAAGCTGATAGCTTCACTGGCCAGGAAATTGCCAGTTTCTACCACACGTGCAAAACCATGTGACCCCAATTCACCAGCCCTCCAACCATGGGCCCCATGTTTACACAGAGTAGAAATTAAGGAGAGAAAAAGGTTAATAGGAAAAAGCCAGAATATGGAGTTCACATACCCGAATTTCTCCAGGATTTCTTCAAGCCCCACATTTGGGGTCATCAGTAAGCCATCATTTCCATGTGGGACAGGCCATGCAGAAAGCACAGGCATGAAAGCCCAGCACAAGGGCACATGGCAGGGTGCAAATCCAAATTCAAAATGGCCCTTTGTTCAAATGCAGCATGTCATTATATAGGCAGCATGATGTCACCTCCCAGGGGCCAATCTGAGACCTTTTTATCACCACGTCCGTCCCAATTTGTGGGTGTAGCAGAGAGGTCCTGTGACCCTCATGTTTCTGGGACATGCTGGCTGGGAATATTAGCTCACGCACACACCTAAGCTCAGGTCAGACATGCCCACAAGGCCTCTTTTTTTTTTTTTTTTAATTTTTTATTTATTTATTTTTGTATGTGTATGAATGTACTGTCTGCATGCAGGTCTGTGCACCCGTGTCGTGCAATGCCGCGGAGGTCAGAAGAGGGTCTCGGATTCCCCTGGAACTGGAGTTCTCCTGGAATTGGAGTTACAGACGGTTCTTAGCCGCCATGTGGGTGCTGGGGATCGAACCCAGGTCCTCTGCAAGAGCGTCGGTGCTCTTAACCGCTAGGCTATCCCTCCAGCCCCAAGGCCTATCTCTTTTTATGGCATCAGAGTCTTGAGATGAGAGCCATGGATGGTTCTTCCACTATATGGGTGCTGAGAACCAAACCTGTGTCTTCTGGAAGAAAAGAAAAGCTCTTGAGTCCTGAGCCATCTCTCTAGCCAGGCCCAGCAGGCCTGTCTTTATCTCAGCAGTGCAGCTAACAGGCATCCACTTTTGAGACAAATCTAGCTTTGCTAGAATTAATATAAAACATGGCTCATCTGCTCATCCAGCTTATACTATATCTACTTAAATGTTCTCCATCCTTCAAAGAACAGTGAAGACCACTGGGGTGGTTTGAATGAGTGTCCCCCATAGGCTTTAAGTATTCAGACATTTTGTCTCCAGTTGGTGGCACTGTTCTTGGAGGTCTTAGAAGGTGTGGCCATGCTAGAGGAAGTATGTCACTGGGGGCAGGCTTAGTGAGTTTAACAAGCCTCGTGGTCTCTAGTTGCCCTCTCTCTGCTTCCTGTGCTCTTTGCGAGATGTGACATGTGACCTGCGGCTTGCTGCTCCAGCTCCAGCCGCCATGCCTCCTGCCACAATGGACTCTAATTCCCTGGAACCGTCAATCGTAAGCTCAAACAAACTCTTCCTTGATAAGTTCCTTTGGTCATGGTGTTTTATCACAGCAACAGAAAAGTGACTAATACAACCACATTCTTTCACAAAGATTTTCTTGAAAATTGTATCCTCTCTTTTCTGGAGCACTCAAGATATAAAATCTACTTAACAAATTTATGCTTGGGTGGAAAATAATCTCAATATTCTTTTTTATCCTAAAGTAGAAAATATTTCATCCCCTGACTGCGATGAAGCTATGAGAATAGACTCCATATTACAATTTTGGTTTCTTCTCCATTGACACAGTGATCATAAACAGATAAAAGATGTTCAACATATAAGCAGGTTTTTTTTTTTTTGGTCTTTTTGAGACAGGGTCTCCCTTTAGTCCCAGCTGGCCTAGAGCTTGCTATGTAGACAGGGCTGGCCTTGAACTCACAGAGATCTGCCTGCCTCTGCCTCCCAAGTGCTAGGATTAAAGGCGTGCACCACCATGCCCAGCGTAAGCAGGTATTCTTAAATCAGTAATTTTAATCTCATCCTTAAGTCTTCCAACATTTGAATCCTTAAAGATTGCAGTATGTAAGAATCCAAGTAACCATTGCATAAATATGCATTTCTTTAAAGGCAAAGTAAATTCAGAGCCTAGTTTGGTGACCCATACTTGTTATCAAAAGTACAGGGGAGGCCAAGGCAGGACTGTCTGACACACACAGACAGACACACAGACTCAAAACCCAAAGTATATGCTTAACTGATGGAGAGATGTAAAATGCATTTGTGTAAGTTCCATAGTTCTCACTAATGGAAAGCAGACAGGCTGCAGTCTCCACGAGGGCCAACGCTCCCACTTACTGCCTTATGGGAAGCTGTCACTTGTAAGGTCAGCTTGTATACTGACCTTCTTCATCTCACACAGTGCCCTTTGTAGTCATGCTGAGTGGCCTCTAATAAAATAATGAGAAACTATAAGATAATGTCTTTTCTAAGAGAAATGGAATAAGATTTTACAAAACACCTGGGTTCTCACCCTAGTTCTTACTGAATCTTGAGCTTCCTTAAGGCTGCATCTTTCACTGTCACCAGTCCTGCCTTCCTCTCAAGCCCTCTAGGGGCTCATAAGCAGTAGCATACAGGACAGGTCTGTTAAAAGTGTAGTAGACTAATACAGACATGTAAAGAATAAAATACAAGACTATGAGCCACTACTGTTTCATTTCTCTTCCCAAAGATACAGTCAGGTCTAGTAAGCCTCCTCCACAGACCACACAGTTTAGTCATTCATAAAACGTCTTTAGGTGCCCTGTAAGTGGAATTACCCATGGTGATCGGTGTTAGCTGTCACATGGCTGTTGATTCAAACTGGGATCTTCCAAAAGAGCAGGAGTGCTCTTAACCATCAAGCTATCTTCCAGCCCCCAAGATATGAGCATAGTTAATATTGAAAAAGTATTGCTAATACAAAGTCTAGGGCTGGAGAGACGGCTCAACAGTTGAGAGCACTGGCTGCTCTTGCAGAGGAACTGGGTTTGAATCCCAGCACCCACGAGGCAGCAAACAACTGTGACACCGATTCTAGAATATCTGACACCCTCTTCTGACTTCCGCAGGCACTGCACGACATAAGTGTACCTACCTACATGCAGGCAACATTCATATACATAAAAAAAAAAAAAAAGGCCTTCCTTGGAGAAAGATGGCTCAGTGGTTAAAAGCACTGACTGCTTTGAAATCTCACTGAATGCATCCTCTGTATCTATAAAGATGCCTGTACTTTTCTCACTGATACAAGGCCAATGGAGGGCTCAGCTGATACAAGGCCAATGGAGGGCTCAGCAGGTAAAGGCACTTGGTGCACAAGGCTGACAACTCAAGTTTGATCCCTGGAACCTATGGAAAAAGGGAAGAAGAGAACTGACTTAATAAAATTGTCCTACGACCTCCACATGCAGGTCATGGCATGCACACACCCATCCACATGAGTCATTCATACACATACATGTACAATGAGAAGTTTTGCCTAATCTTGGATTTTCAGTATGAAGTTCACTTGGGAACATGTGGTTTCCTTATTTGTTAGACTTTAGTAATGAACACATGATTTGTACTAATGATTTTCAAGCAAGATAAACCTACATTTTCCTTTATTCCTGCACAATCGAATTTAGGTAATACACTGTTTTAAAATAAATTTATTAAAGATTTTTTATTATCAAAGCCCCAGAAAAAATTTACATACATTGGAAATAACACACAACTCAATTCTGAGCCCAGCTTTGCAGCGGTGTGTGGTGGGTGGGGAGGACATAACACACTACTCAATTCTGAGCCCAGCTTTGCAGTGGTGGGTGGTGGGTGGTGGGTGGGGAGGGCCTTTGCTAGATTTTCTCTACCTTGGCAATTGATTTGTTCACGTTTTCTGTCTTTTAAGATTGGTCAGTACATTTCCCTTAAAACTATTTAAATATAATTCCATATATTTATATAATGTCCTTTAAATACAATGGCATGACGAGATCTGTCTCAATTAGTTCTGTCTAGTCTATCCCCCTCCTTATTTCTATTTGGACATTTATAATTCTCCAATTGGTTTAGCTTTTCTTTTCTAAAAAGTTATTTTTGTAACAAAGTCCAACCTTTAGGCTTATTTGCCATTTTTCCTGGTTTGACTAACTTGCTAACAATTTACCTTTTTCTTCTGTTTCTACCAATAGTATGCTGATTATATTTTCATTGTTTTGCATTAGAATTGTTTAAGACAGTGGGAAATGAGGAATTAAGAGACAAGTTTATGAAAACTTTCAAGGCCTGGCTATGATGAATAGAGAAATAGTTGCACACCTAAACATAAACACTTTTAAAGACTGATAGGACTACAACATATTTGTACAGTGATGAGAATCATTTGGCAGAAAGGACAGAATTAAAGGAGGCAGGAGAAAGCCCTTGAATAGGCAGTGTGAAGTGACTGTCAGGATCCAGGAATCCTGCAGCAATCAACTCATCCTTTGGAAATGTATACTTGGTCCTTCATTTAATGGTCTCCTTGACTATAGATAATGGCACAGACAGTGTATGAGACAGGTTTGACTCTGGCTGATATTTTATCAAAAGGTAATAAAATGGCACACATGAAATTCTACCTAAAATCCCAAGTTTCACGGTCATATACACAGTCCACGCCTCAGCGGGACGGCAAGGACTCGCCCCTCCTCGTACTGGTCACCCTTTGGACTGGATACTACCCACTTTGATCCTTTTTCTGTTAGAACCTCTCCAGGATGCTAGTGATTTTCCTCTTCAGTTTTCAAAATACATATTTATAGAAAGCAAAAAATAGCAATACATAAAGCAGACCATGAAAATTCTCCTGTAATTCTAATGATCTGGGTTTACTTAATTTTTGAATATCTGTTATTTTACAAAAATGCTTGTACAATTTTTTTATCATTTGGCCACCTTTCCCCAATCTAGACTTTCCTCTCAATGAGTACTGAGATATATTAGACCATAAATAATCCATCAAATTAGTCCTGTACTGTCAGGGCATTTCAGCTGGTTTTCATTATTAAAGAACAAAAGTGCAATTAACTTGCTGTGTACACCCATCATGTTATTCCTAAAATGTAGCTGTCCTAGAAATGGATAGAGGATTCAATGAATTTCAGTAAACCCTGGAAAAATGTACTTCTAAAGCATGCAAGATGGAACATGTATAACCTGAAATCATTCAAATTCACATTTTAAATTATTTTCTGATTACAGGTAAAGCTTAACAAGCCTTAACTGATGGTGAATCAGGATCTAAAAGGCAGGATTTCTAAATCTTGTATTCGTAGGTATTAGAAACTTGAGACCTTTTCTAGAAAATCCTCATGACTGCAGTCTTTGTTACAACTTTAAACAACTTATTATCTCCAGAGTTACTTCCTCCCAAGTTTCTTAATAATATTGAAGTCTTACGACTTGCAGAATAAAATCCAAACTCAAAGCATGAGCTTTCCTCAAAAACTTCCAGTGCTCAAATGCAGCAGACAACTTTTGTTGAGATGTACCACTTAGGCTGCCCTGTCCAGTTTCTCACCACTGTCTGGTCTTAGAAAATCCTTTGCCTGGGGACTGGAGGTGCAGATCCATAGGAGAATATCTGCTCAACCTACAAGCCACTGTCTGGTCTTAGAAAATCCTTTGCCTGGGGACTGGAGGTGCAGATCCATAGGAGAATATCTGTTCAACCTACAAGCCACTGTCTGGTCTTAGAAAATCCTTTGCCTGGGGACTGGAGGTGCAGATCCATAGGAGAATATCTGTTCAACCTACAAGCCACTGTCTGGTCTTAGAAAATCCTTTGCCTGGGGACTGGAGGTGCAGATCCATAGGAGAATATCTGCTCAACCTACAAGCCCCAAGGCAGTATGGCAAACTAACCAAACCAACCATTCACTGTGACTTTACAGCTCAAATGCTCTTACTCAGTGAAGTTCCCCACAAGCCTCCCAGGGAGGAAAGAACATGGTGGCCTTGTGCTCCCTACGCACTACACTGACCTCTATGTTAACCCATTTCTGTAAAAGCTACTGTAACTGGAAGTCTCAGGGAACGGAGAAAAGGGTATAATCAGAACTTACACTCAAAAAACATTTTTGGAAAGTCAGGTGTGGTGGGACACACCTTCAATCCCAGCACTTGGGAAGCAGAGGCATTCGGACTTCTGTGAGATGGAGGCCAGCCTGGTGTATGTAGTGAGTTTCAGGCCAGCTAGGGCTACAGGAAGACCCCGTCTCAAACAAAGCAAAACAAAACAAAATGGTTTTGGAATAAACATATATAAATTAAGACCTCAAATCTGTTAATTACAAATTACTAATTACTGAAATTGGTTTTCAAAGAACTCTTAAAAAAATTCTATTCTATCAGTGAACTGTGACCTAGACATTATAAAATGAAATAAACTCTTCCCCCACTCTGCCTCCCCCAAAATTCCTATTCTTCTCAAAATGCACTATTGTACTATACCAGCTGATTTTGTACATTTTTTAAAAACAGAGAATTTCCTAATAAAACTCAAAACAGCATGACTTTAGAAGCTTTATGGGCAATAAACCTGTATTCTTGATACTTACAACTCCTAGAACCACAAATTGTTCTTCAAATATGAAAACACAGGTGGGGGATATAGGAGACAATTTATTGTAAAATAGAAGCAGCAATGATTTCAGCAAGTGTGTTTCTGCTCTATATTCCCAGCCAGAGCACAAACCACTGGATGTCCTCATTGGTGCCCAGCAATAGAAAAGCAACCTCCATGAAGACGCCATGTTAAAATCTCTTTCTCTTGATAATTTCTGGTTTCCAGCTGACAGGATGAGTTTCTTCTGTCTAAAAACAGAAAAGCAAATTAGAATAAGTAGTATTAGTTTGTTTCATGATTAGTTTCTTTCTCAACAAAAAGTATCTCTGCTAAATTATATTACTTAGCAGCAAATATTTAGTAAATTTTTACAGATTTTAGAAATAGCTGACAAACTTTCAACATTATCCAACTCTAACAAGAATGCTGCAAGTTCAGCTTGGAGTTTTCACCCAAAATTAGATTTCCATTAGACATCACAGTGACTTTAATACTTGTTATTTTAGATTTAATTTCCACTGCAGTCAATTATTTGCTATTATCTATACCATTTTTCCCAGGAACTTTAGTAAGAACTGAAATTAAAAAAAAAGAATCTAATAATAGATTTACTGGTATCAATACAACTAATATAAAAATCTAGGAGCGAACCACCATTCAAGATGACAAATCCTTCATCAATGAAGATTATTTTTATTTCTGATAATTAAATGAAAAGACCCTGTCAAACTGGCATGGCTGTTATTTTACTTTTCATGGTATATAAAAGCTAAGCATTGTGGCTCACAATCATAATCTTAATACTCAGGATTGTAGACAAGAGGACTGCTTCCAATTGAAGGCCAACTTGGACTACAAAGGGAGTTCCAGGACAGCCAGAGCTATGATGTGGACCCTATCTCAACATATAGAAAATAAGTAAATGAAATGTGCATGAAAACTTACCGCTGTCTCATCTTCTCTGTATACTTTAATGGTTTTATCAGCTTCGGCTGTCAATAACCGACTTTCCGACTGATCAAAAGCACAAGCGAATATTCCTGATTCACTGTCCAAAGACCCAGGCTGCACAGCTGCATGAACTCTCTGAA
Organism: Rhizomys pruinosus; assembly: GCA_009823505.1. NCBI lineage: Eukaryota > Metazoa > Chordata > Mammalia > Rodentia > Spalacidae > Rhizomys > Rhizomys pruinosus. The sequence goes on along the minus strand of VZQC01013352.1, from coordinate 643,329 downwards.
AATTGTAGCCAGTTCTCCAGTCCCAAAGGTGCATAGTACCATTGTCCGCTTAAAGGGAAAAATGAGGTTATACTTATTACCCCTTCAGCAGCTCAGCGTGACACACTCATGCACCAACCGTGAGCCTAGGCATCAGGTTAGCAATACAAAGACACACAGATTTGTCTACTTTCATTTGCACTTACTTCAGAATTTCATCAGATCTTAAAAGCATCACAAAATTTGAAATCTAATTCCTCAATACCCCAACCAAATACCAAGTAATTCCTAGCATAAATCCCTCATCTTTGACTTACCACATTGGAACTCAAAGAGGAGTTCATGAAGCATGCTACAGGAACCTACAATACCCAAGACACTCACTGTTCAACTATATCCTAGCCAACTAAACTCTGCTACAATGCTTAGGTGCAATGGTGTAGAAGCCTTATTTGTTCATTCGCTCCAAGAAAATGACCCCTTATAAAAATTTTATTTTACCTCCAGATACAAGTACTCCATCAGAATTTACTGTCAATGTGTTGATAATGGCATTATGACCAGAAAGATTTTGAATGAAACTTCCATCAGGGAACTTCCACTGCTTTATGTTATCTGGAGAACCAGATGCAAATGTGTAACTAAAATAAAAATTAAAAAAAATAAAAATCAACGCAATGTAAATCAAGTCAAATAAAGCAGTCGGATTTAAAACATACAGCTATTTCTCCATGTGCACTCGCTGATCTACACAGGTTCAGTAAACTACTACTGTCACATGAGGTGCAAAAGTATCAAAGTCACTTTTCACAAATTTGATTTGTGAAAATGCTTTTGCTTTATGTAGCAACAGGTATCTCACTTTGTCTTTCGAAATTTTATACATAATTCAAATTCTAGAGTACTGTTTTATCTTCATCTTTCTACAGTGCTCTACAGTGAATTCGAATAATAAATGTATAACTACAGAGTTTCAGACAATGGGTAAAAGATCATGTGACTATCTTTGAGAGAGAAGAGGAAGTGGAACAGGAGGAGGCAAAGGGACTTCAAGCAGTGTCAGAGCTGATCTGACCAGCAGTGCTCCTTTGAGAATCCTGCCTGCAGTGTAATGCTCTTCTTCACTTTCCCCTATGGTACATTCACTTTTTCCTTAAGAATTAATTAAACTATTCTATCTCTGTATTTTGTGTCTGTCTTGGACATTACAAGGTACTGTGTGTGGCAGTCTACAACACGTAAAAAGTAGTACCCAGTACCATTTATACCCAGAACACCGGGAGCCACTATTACATCCTAGTTTGACATGCAGTTTCTGAACATGACTTAGCCTTATTCGATATTACATGCTACTATGTAAAGGGATTTCTGTTCATGCTATATAAAGCATGAAGCAAAAGAGTAACATAAGGAAAAATCAAGGCAATGGCTGTCTAAGTAGCAGAGGCATGGGAATAACAATGACTAAGGCTGGGGAAGAGCAGTACTAATGCTGGGGTGGTACTACTACACTGGATAGGCAGGAAAACAGAAGTTAACCAGAAAATGCACTTACTGTCGTGGATGTAGAACCACAGCCCTGACTGACTTCTTATGGTTTGTCAATGTCACTCTTGTCTTGCCAGCCACCAGATCCCACAATCGGATTGTGGTATCATGGCTTCCTGCAATGAAAACACATGAAGAAAACAGACCAGGACAGAAATGTAAAAGGTAAGTACAATAAAACACAAGGTATGTCTCCACATGTACATGAGCACTAAACATCCTCACCCTCTCCTTAGAGTTCCAAAACTGTAGATTCAGTTTACATTTAGTACTTCTCAAAAATGCCTGATCCACTGCCAATGAACACAAATAACGAAGAGAACAGATACATGAGATACATGAGATACATGAAATACATGAAATACATGAAATATAAGCTTTCACCCCTGCTGGAGAAGGGAAAGACCGAAATTTTGTATCTTCATATTTTTAGTTAATAAAATAAATTAGAGCAATTATTTTCTAGTCATATTAAAGTTCCACTGTTACAAAAAAAAAATAAGATTCATACCAGTTCTAAAGATTATTGGTCTCAGAGTATTTTGTCTTCTAACTTTAATTTCCCAGAACAGTAATTATGACACTATAGAACACTTGATTGTATCTGAGAGCAGTTTTCTAGACTGGCCTTAGAAGATATAAGATACACTCTACCATATTTAAAATGTACAAGGTTTAAAAACAAAACAAAACAAAACAAAAAAAAACACTGGATGAAATCTTAACAGTAATAAATTTCAAATGTCTATGACTAAAACACAAAATAGCACAGAAGCACCCCCACCACAGTACACAGCAGGAGTCACAGAGAAGACAAAGGGGGGAGGGGTGCATCACAATGCATTCTGATATGAGCAGGCAGCAAACTGCAGAAGTGTTTATCATACCAGTAATGATCTGTGGCTCTGCAGCTTGACATCGCACTGTAGCAACTGCATTTGTATGTCCTGATAATGTGTGTACACTGGCTTTAGTTCTCACATCCCAAATCTAGAATGTCAATAAGAACAGCGATTATCACACTGTATTCAAGCATAAAACTCTCAAACAATACAAAAAAAGGAGGAAAAAAAAAGCAAGTATTAATATCTCAAGGCTTGAAGCTTACTAGACAAATGTGTCTGGGTATAATGAAGAGGCTGAACTAGAGGAGAGTGATCTATAAACTATGAGGAATCGAGCTGCCTGGAAAAAAGTGAGTTGGAAACTCAAGATAGGAAAATGGAACACACACAATGGGACCAATGCATGAAACAGCTGACAAGCAGTGTCCAGACCAGTAAATGAGAATGTCACCATTCAGAAACAGGATACGGATAATAATAGACACAGGACTGAAGAGTAAGATGGAACAACCTTCAAGTCAAGAAGCTGAAGGACAAGGTACTGTTGAGTGAGGAAAATGTTTCTTTATGAAAAGTAACACTAAGATCAAATCTTCACATGACAAGATCCAAGTCACACCCCTCATCTGGCTTACCCGTGCAGTTGAATCTCGACTACAGGTTACCAGGACGTCGATTGTTGGGTGTAAATCCAAACCATACACTGCACTTAGGTGGCCATGATAGTGCCGAATAACCTAAAGATACAGCAGGAAAGTTATGATTCTAAATGACAAGATAAACGGTGAGTGTTGGGCTTACAGCTCAGAGATAAAACTTTTTGCTGCTAGGCCTGCACTCTGAGTTCAATCCCCAGCACTATAGTATAAACAAAGTATTTTACAAATCTTATGTCCAGCTCACCTTGTTATACTCAAGGTCCCAGCATTTCACTTGTTTGTCTTCTCCACAAGAGAACAAGTAGGGACTCCTGGTGCTCACAATCACCCCCCGCACTGTGCTGATGTGGCCAGTCAAGGACAGCTTTAATTTGCCACTAGCCAAGTCCCAGATCTGAAATCAGAGAGTATTTATGTTAGTGCCTTAAAGAAAAATTTTCTAATCTCAATGTTACAAAAATATACACATATAAAAACTTGACTCCTCTCCAAATAAAGAGATAATAAATTTTAGAAATAATAGAGGGATGTTCAAACTAGAAAAAAATATGTGCAAAAGATAAGTTAATATTCCTAATACATAAAAGGACATTATTGATAATAAAAGTATGAACAGCAAGGTATTAAATTCACCAAAGGTCACAGTAACTTAAACTCAGAAAGTAGAAAAGATATGCAAAAGTTCAACCTCACTATAATTTTGTATAAACAGCTTAAAAAGATTAGTTATCCACTTCTACTTATCACATTAGTAGGCATTTCCAAGAGCTACACGGGCAGCATGTTGGACTATCAAATCACTCATTTTGGGAATTTTTGCTCTGAAAATTAGTTTCAGAAAAAATTGGCCCAACATTTCAATTTATGAGACTCTACCAAAACAAAATACAGAAAAAGCTATACGCACAAAGACCAATGTAGTCTTTTGATGACAAGCAGCAAGAGAAAAATTTTATCATTAAACAATAGGGTTTTATACAGTACCAATTTTTATGTGTTTAAAAGACCATTTAAAACTGAATTTTTCAAAAAAAAAACCCTGAATTTTTCATAAGAATGTCTTCAATACAATTAAAGAAAAAAGATAAAATTATACAGTAAGAGTGATTTTTTTTTTAAGGGGCTGGACATGTAGTTCAATGGTGGAGCATTTGTCCAGCATGTATGGAAAACCCTTGGTATGGTTGATCCTCGGTGCTACATAAGAGAAAAAATTAAAATGACCCTTAAAAGAGTGACATTCATATACACAGAAAGAGGTTTCAACATAAGTACTGGATGTGTAAACACTGAAATACTAAAATAAAGCTAAAATACTAAAATGCCAATGCCTCTCAGGACTATACACAGGTCGTGGGTCTCTTCCAGTGTGCTACTTCCCACATTTCCACAGAAAAGCATGCTTTCATTTTGTAGTCACAGGGTGGAAAATTCTTTCCATATCAATTGAGCAGAATTAATGGTAGGTAGACAGTTACCATGTTTAACCGAAACACCTGTTTGAATGCCACTCTTTGAATACCTATCTGCTTGAACTGCTAATGATACAGACAATATCAATTCCTGCACTACAAGTAAACTTAGATGACTAACAAAGTCATGTCTACTTCTCTTCCTCCTTACTACCTTTATAGTTCTGTCAGCAGATCCAGTCACAAACCACTGGTTTCCTGGTTCCACAGCAATACACCGAACCCAGCCAAGATGGCCACTGATAACCTAAGAAAAAGAAGAGTGGGGAGATTCATCCATACATGAGTTAAAATGTTCTCAATCTTAGCCAGGCGTGGTGGTGCACGCCTTTAATCCTAGCACTTGGGAGACAAAGGCAGAAGGATCTCTGTGAGTTCAAGGCCAGCCTGGTCTACACAGTGAGCTCCAGGCCAGCTGGGACTAAAGGGAGTCCCTGTCTCAAAAAGACCAAAAAAAAAAGGGGGGGGGGTGCTGGAGAGATGGCCTAGCGGTTAAGAGCGCCGACCGCTCTTACAAAGGACCCAGGTTCGATCCCCAGCACCCACATGGCGGCCGAGAACCATCTGAAACTCCAATTCCAGGAGAACTCCAGTTCCAGGGGAATCCGACACCCTCTTCTGACCTCCACAGCATTGCACGACAAGGGTGCACACACCTGCATGCAGACAGTACATTCATACACATACAGAAATAAATAAAATGAAAAAAAAAAAAGTTCTCAGTCTTAACCACAAACTAAATTTGAACTGTACTGTCTTCAAATTATAATTTTATACAATTAGTCAACAATTATATTTTAGACTGAGAAAAATTAATGAATTTTCAATGAGTGAATACTGAAACTGTTGACATCTCTACAATGGAATACTATTAATCATGAAAAAGAAATGTATTAGTAATACATTCTATAATTTATCTCAAAAGTACTGAAGTGAAGGACAGCAGAGCCTAGAGTATGGTCAGTAAATGGCAAAGTCAGGAAAGACACATCACATACGGATCACAGCTGCTTGATCTGTTTTGTGGTCACAAAGAGAAAAAAAAAAAAAAAAAAAAAAAAAAAAATCATTACATCTACACACCCAAACAAGTTTCTTATTGTACTCTCATTTGAAAAGTAATTATGCGGGCTGTACACTTCCTACTGCACATTTTATTTTTGATCTGATGTATTTTGAATCATTTTCATTTCTTACAGCAGGAAAGATAATTTATAGCCAAAGAAATGTCTTTGTCTTTCTCTTTAACTATCATAGCAAATACTAAGCTTTTCTAATTGGTCTCCTCTCAGTACGTACTAGCCTTCTACCAACACTGCATACTGTATTTTATTTAAAAACAAAACAACACAACACCAGTGTGGCTTTACTTGAAACTCCTTCTGCCCACTCCACCTCAGTTCCCACAGTCACTCGACTCCCATGCCTGCTTTCAGCCACTGCTGATGGAAAGCAATCACACTTCACACGGTGCAAGGAAACAGTTAGATCTGCTCACCCTGTAGAGCTTCCACGGTGGGTGCCACTGGGGTTTGGGCATCGTAGGGGCTTTTTTTGCCATCAGTGCCGAGTTCTTGGTATTGCCAGTCTCCATAATCATCTAGACATGGGACAGATGACAGTACGAAGGATATCATATTTAAGTACTCAAGCCATTAATTCAAAAATGGAAACTGAAGATTTATGAAATGCTTTTTTTCCCCTTAACTGAAGAGGCAAAAATAACTAAAATACCTTTTCCCAACTAAATCTATGTTTAAATTCCCATCAGAATTGTATTTCCTGTATATTAATTTTAAAAAGAAAGTGGAAAACATCAGAAGCAGAGTATTCTAATTCTGAGCTGACATCACTGTGGACGGATCCAAAACCGAGCTGTGCTAATTACTAGCTGAATGACTTTGGGTAAAAACCTGATAACCTCTATGTGCCTTTATGTAGTCATCTTTTAATAGAATAATTAAGTACTATTTTTAAATGTATACTAAGTGATACAGGTTGAACACTCTTAATTTAAAAATCTAAAATCCAAAATGCTCTAATTTAGATATCAGATTAACAGTGCTCAAAAGGTAATGTGTATGTGCACCCCGGAACTAGATTTGATAAGACTATATTCCTCAAAACACCACACACCCGGGAAAGAAGACACAGCGTAGAAGCTTGCTCCCTACTAGCTAGCTATGAGTGTTGAAGGTGCTACACAGACTGCTGGGGAGACTAAGCATCTTACCCAGCCACCAACCCTACAATCTGCCAGGCAAGAAGTGCCCACCTGTTTTATGAGGGTAACCAATCACTTTCTGCTTAGATTTGAGGCCTGCTCCACAGGCTGAAGAGATAATAGGCCACAGTGAGCAACTTACTATTGTTGTTCACTTAAACTGACATAGCATTAAACTTCCTTTAACTATCTTTAGACCCAAACAAATTGTTCTCTCAGCCGTAAAAGAAACTTCTCTTTGCAGTACACAGCAACAAATGCAGACAGTCACAGCTCAAAGTGCTGGGAACTAGTGACAGTTGAGTGGTCAGCACCAAACAAGACATTTATACCAATCCCTCAAAGGTCAGGGAACATCCTGGAATGTTAAGACCCAGAAGACAGGCAAAAGGGCAGAGAGACACCATCTTCTGGGCACAACACAGCTACTGAAATCTTGAACTCACAACAACCTAGTAACCTGCACTGAGTCTACAATCAGTTACGGATGAGGAAGGGGTGCATAGGGGTCTATCCCTCTCTGATGAGCTACTGGGTACTGAAAGAGTCTGGGAGAGCAGGGTTATTGTTTTCAGTTGGACAGTCACTGGGGAGCCCACAAAGTTCCAATGGATAGTTCTGAAGCCATGGTCACAGACAGCCTAGCTTAAACTCAGAACAAAACTATGAAAGTGGGAAAAGAATTTGTACAAAGGAGAGGAAGTTGACAGGAACAGGAAGTCAAAGTTATCAGGATGCATTTTATACACGTATGAAATGTTGGGGGGGGTGGTATATGCCAATTTTCTGAAGCCAAAAAATTCTCAACTCTGAAACACTTCTAGTCCCAAGTACTTCAAACAAAGAACACTAAACCTGTGGAATCTACTGTTAGCATCAATTCATTAACTCAAAACTACATGGTAGCTCATGAAATTTTACCCGGAGGTATAAACTGGGCCTGGGGATGTAGCTCAGATGGTAGGCTGTTTGTCTACCACACATCAATCCCAGCCTGCAATCCCAGCAATCAGGATGTGCAGGACCTACATCAGCAGTTCCAGAAGAGACCCAACCAAAAGAAAAAGGGAAGGGACCTTCAACTACACTCAGAGTAAGACAGAAGAGCCTGAACCGAGAGCTGTCTGAAATGTGACAGGAGAGGAACAAACAGGTCCATAACCATCTCTGGAAGTTAAGCCGTTTCTAGAGTCTACACAGCACATGAATATTACCAGACTCATAAAACTCAACTGTGACTACATGCCAAAGATTTTCTAACTAATACATATTAACACAAGATTCCGGTAACACTCTTTGTATTTTGTGTGTGTGTATGTGTCTGTGAAGTAGGAGTGTGTACACAAGTGTAGATGTTATTATTAGTATAGCACTTTGCCAGTAACTGTAGTAAAGGCAAAAAGGTTAAAAAATATAACAAACTGATTCATTGGCATCAGTAAAACCAACATAGGCACTAAGGGGCAGACCACTATTCAATATGAAAAAGACCTTAATACCATAAAGATGATTTTTTTTTAATTTCTGTGTGTGCATACACGTGTACGTACACACATGTGCATGTGAAGGTAAGAGACGGTGCCCTTACTCTCCATCTTATCCCCTTGAAAAAGGATCTCTGACTGAAACTGAAGGTCACTATTTGACTTTTAGCCTAAGCTGGCTGGCCACTGGGGCCCAGTGATCTCCCGTCTTCCCTTCTTCCACCTCCGCCTCCCCCTCTCGCTTTGCCCAAGTGCTGGGTTACAGGTGCAGAGCCACACACAGCTTTTACACTGGCGCTAGAGATTCCATCTCTGGTCCTCCTGCTTGTGCCCCAAGAGCTCTTAGTCACTCAACCATCTCCCCAGACCTCACATTCCTTGTACTTCTAATAGTGGATACTAAATATCAACATATTATCTCCATTAAAATATGTATAATGTGCAAGCAGACATAGAATCACTGAGTTCTGAATTCTAAAACTATAGCAATTTACCAAAATCAAGTTTTTAGGGCCATGAAATGTTCAGGACTACATCAGGCTGCTATAGTCACAAATCCCAAAATAGTGTTCATTTCTTCAACATTTCAGGCAAGACTTTTAAGATGAAGGAAAATGATGTATCATGTCCCAAGAGCCCTAAACCTGCAGTTACCCTATGCCAGGAAACTTACAGAATTCACTGCTGCAGGCTGCGGGCGGTCGGAAGCCCCAGGATGTCTGTACTCATTTCCAGCAGGTGGAGTACGATTCGCATCCACCCTAGAGGTAAGAGAGATCACCTGAGAATTACTTAACAGCTCTAGTCATATATTTTGAACACCTTTTCATTTAACAAGGCAGCTAGACAGGTAGCTCAGTTGCTACAGTGCTTGCTATGCAAGCAAGACCTGAGTTCAATTCCCAGAACCTTAGTTTAAAAAAAAAAAAAAGGCATTTACTCATAATCCTAGCACTGGGAGACAGACAAATCCCTGGGGCTCCCTACCAGCCAGCTTAGTTAGCCTACTTGACAGGTTTACCGAGTGAATTCCAGGACAGCTGGGGCTACGGGGAGACCAGACCCTGTCTGAAAAAGACCAAAAAAATAAAAATTAAAAAAAAAAAAAAAGGTGGGAGCCTGGCAAGGTGGCTCTAGAGTTAAAGGTACCTGCTACACAGCCGAAGTTCACTGCCAGACCCTGAGTTCAATCAGCAGAAAGCGAGAACCAACTCCCAAAAGTTGTCCTTTGACCTCCACATGAGTACATTTTCACATTCATATTCTCCTCCTACCCCAACTGGAGGCTGACCTCTGGCCCCCACAGCACATACATGCATATATACATACATAAGCACAGACATGAGCATACACATACACATGAACAAGCACACAGATGAAAATACGAAGGGCTTCCAAAAACTCTAATTCAAGCAGACTATTTCATACCTGGCCTGGGAAGGCAACGCCACAGCTAAGGACTGTGCGGCTGATTCACTGGGCATTCTCTGGATCTTAGTATCAGCGGTCAAGGCAACCCCTATTAAAATAAACAGTTCCTTTCAGGAGCCATCTTTGCTGTCATTTACATGCATTTAAAATACAACAGTTTGCCGGGCGTGATGGCGCACGCCTTTAATCCCAGCACTCAGGAGGCAGAGGCAGGCGGATCTCTGTGAGTTCAAGGCCAGCCTGGTCTACATAGTGAGCTCCAGGCCAGCTGGAACTAAAGGGAGACCCTGTCTCAAAAAAATATATACATACATATATATATATATATATGTTTATACATACATATATGTTTATATATACATATGTTTATATATACATATGTTTATATATACATATATGTTTATATATGTGTGTGTGTATATATATATATATATATATATATATATATATATTACAACAGTTGAAGAAAAGACAGAAGATTATCTCCAGGTGGTATAATAATTTTGATTAAGTTCAGTTTATCCTTGTTTTTACCTTTTTCTTTTTTTTCCTTTTGGTCTTTTTGAGACAGAGTCTCCCTATAGCCCCAGCTGTCCTGGAACTAGCTCTGTAGACCAGGCTGACCTTGAACTCACAAAGATCTGCCTACCTCTGCATCCCGAGTGCTAGGATTAAAAGCGTGTGCCACCACGCCTGGCTGTTTTTACCTTTTTCTAATAAATATTGCCTAATAACACACAGCTCAAATGTGATATGAACACAAGAGCCTGGTATTAAAAGCAGTCGAAGATAACGTTAAATTTCTCTTAGATTCAGAACCCAGATCTTCACAAGCAAAAAGTAGTTACTCAAATGGTAGCAGAATGTTCCCAAGGGCCAATGTACGCCACTACAAAAACGACCCAATGCCCTGTTATGTGTTATAAACCCAAGGCCTTTTGTCCTCCATCCTGTCATATTGGCTGCACCACCCTTGTGCCAACCTGTCTACACACACACACACACCCCACACACAAGCTTCAACCATACCTACTTCTATATTGACACTTTGATCATTTTTAAAGTTTAGGTACCTGCATGTTTATCTAAACCAACAGATAATAAATTTGTCTAGGCCTGGTGCAGTCTTTCAAACAGCTGACTTACCAGGTCCTGGTGGATATGGATGTGTACCTGTCACCAAATATTCAACATCTTGTCCTAAAAAATAAAATTAATTGATTGCGATTTTACTTTTTCAACTATCATCTTTTAAAATGTATTAATAATATTAACTAGATTTTCCCGGGGTTGATCCATTTGCCTATTAGCTGCTACAAGGTCAAGAAAGCTCATGCATTTTCTGTCTAGCCAGGGTGGGTATGGAGTTGTCCCATCAACTGACAGTCCACTCTGGTTTCCCTCTGAAGTAAAGAGTTTCACATGGAATTTTAGATTGTCATTTTATCACTTAATTTCATCTTCTGAATTATAGCCCCGACAGACGGCCTCCCCAGAGCTTAGGAATAAACTTTAATTTCTTCCTTTAGACTCCGTTGTGAACTTGTTCATTGCCCAAGAATTTTACTACTATATTTTGTCTCCTAGAAAAAAGTCATTGATGAATAATCTTTGTTACTGTTCCTGTCAGTCACAACTTCCGCTACAACAGCAACGCTAATCTGTCCTTCCCAGTGGTACACTAAAAAGAGAATTACTTTCCACTTTACAACTTCACATCTACACACTGACAGTCCTCACCTTGGCTGGCAGGGTACTGCTTGTGACCATATGAGTCTGCTGCGTTCTGAGGGCCCTTCTCTTTAAGATTTTCTTTTGAAGTAGGCATATGCAGCACAGGACCATACTCATTTCGAAGTTTGATTGCCATTTTTCGTTTGTGACTATTTAAAATTATAAACATAAGATACATTCTTAAATACTTAAAACACATTCACCAATGAAAAGGTAGACAGGCAGAAAGCAAGTACATAACTAATTTACTCAGTGACACACAGTAAGATTTTCAAGTTAAATAGAATCAAAAATTTCTAAGTGCAATTTTTTTTGGGGGGGGGACAGGGTCTCCCTTTAGTCTCAGCTGGCCCAGAGCTTGCTCTGTAGACTAGGCTGGCCTTGAACTCAGAGATCCGCCTGCCTCTGCCTCCTGAATGCTGGGATTGAGGCATAACTAGGCATGCCTTTAATCCCAGCCCTTGGAAGGCAGAGGCAGGCAGATCTGTCTCTGTAAGATTGAGGCCAGCCGGGTTTACATAGCAAGTTCAAGGCCAGCTGTGGCTACAGGGAGACCCTGTTGCAAAAAAAGCCAAATAAGTGAGACCTAATACAAGTACTTAGTTCATTATTTTTTTTTTAATTTATTTCTGTATGTGTATGAATGTACTGTCTTCATGCAAGTTTGTGCACCTGTGTCGTGCAATGCCTTGGAGGTCAGAAGAGAGTGTCGGATTCCCCTGGAACTGGAGTTCTCCTGGAATTGGAGGTTCAGACGGTTCTCGGCCGCCATGTGGGTGCTGGGGATCGAACCCGGGTCCTTTGTAAGAGCGGTTGGCGCTCTTAACCACTAGACTATCTCTCCAGTCCCCATAGTTCATTATTTTTAAAAGAAATGTATCTATATTACTTTAAAAATAATTCACCTTTTAAGTTTAATATATGCAATTTAGGGAAGTATTAAATCAACTGTAAAAGCAGAGTGCAGGGCAAAGGAGGACTGCACAGAATGTAATCCCAGACTAGAGCTAAAGATGTAGAACTAAAAATATAGCACCTCCCAGCAAACTTCATCCTAGTAACGAACAGAGATGGGAGTGAAGGCACTCAAGGCTGAGAGCAGGAAGCAGAAAGCCCACTAAAGTGATTGATTGTACAACAAAATAGCCTGACAGCAATCCTCCTCCTTACTGAATTATTTGTAAATTGTGATTAACGGGACTTTCACTGTAAAAAGCAACAGAAAAAGTAAGTTAAGCCTACTAAGAGATGATGATGGAAAGTCACTCCTTTATTCACTAGCTCTGTCAGCACCAGCGCTCCTCTAAGTCCTTTGAAGGTTACCTCTTCACTGCTCTCCCCCAAAGTATTGGAATTTTAAATATTTTAGCAACTAATAAAGAACTAAGCTTACCTGTCCTCATCCAAAGGCACAGGTTTTCCATTATCAGCTACAAACATATCATGGGTCCTCTTCAACGACCTGAACACAAGGGTATGGACAGAATGCTTCTGTACCTCCTGGAAAGAAACACTGCAATCACACGTCTAACCCCAAATTACCCATACAACCTAAATTAATGCCAAGTGCATACACACTTTACATGTTTAAACATATAAAAGGCTAAATACCCTCACCACCGTTTCCTGCAGCAAGCAAGCTACAGGTAAGGGAGGAGAAAGAAAAGCCCCTCAGCTGGGCCTAGTGGCCCACGCCTTTAATCCTAGCACCTGGGAGGCAGAGGCAGGCAGATCTGTGAGTTCAAGGCCAGCCTGGTCTACAAAGCGAGTTCCAGGCCAGCTGGGGCTACAGGGAGACCCTGTCTCAAAAAGACAGAAAAAAAAAAAAAGAAAAAAAAAAGCCTGGGTACAGCAATCAAACATCACCTAGGATAGTCATTTGCTTAAACACTTACTGAGTTTGTACTGTTGGGCATACAGTGTGCTACAGACTAGCAGAACGATGAAAAGGCAGTCACCTGCTTGTGCTCAACAGACACCAGACAAAAACAAGAAAATGATTCCACATTTTGGAAGGCTCTATGAAGACAGGCAACCGGCTAAGTCGAAGTGGCTTGCACAGAACAGAGGTGTAAGAAATCCAAGCAGAGGGCAAGGCTGTGAAGTAACTCAGTGTCAGAAATGCAGTATAGTTTCAAATACTGGGACCTCGGGTAGGCTGTAAGATGAGGCTTCAGGGGGTCAACAACATGCAGACCTCTGAGACCTCTGCAACAATCTCTATTTTCTTCGAGTAACAAGGCCAGAAAAAGGTTTTAAGCAGGAAAAGCAGAACCAACTCACATCTCATTTATTTTTATGGTGTTGGGGAACAGAGCGCCTGTGCATGCTAGGCAAGCACTCTACCATTGAGGTATGTTTCCTCAATTTGTTTGTTAAACACAATACATTTGTAATATGCAAGCATATATGTAAGGGTATGTGTAAGCACAATGCCCAGCTGGAACTTAATACACCAGTCCAAGCAAAAGATGCTGCTGGACTAGATTAGGGGAACTGCAGAACTGGAATGCAGTAGACAGACAAATATTTGGGATACGTACGTATGCAAACTTCAAGAACGGCGGGCATTTCTGCAGCAGAGCTGAAGTCAGTCAACTGACCAGACCGCGAGGACTACTTAAGTCTTAGGAGCGGCTTTGTGCCCTGGGCGGTGGAAGCATCAGATGCCCGCCTCCGAGGGCAGCGCCGGCTCCCCAGAGTCGCACATGCACTGGAAGGTTCTCAGGCTTCCCGCCGGCCGACCTCAGATTTGGGATTGTCACCAGCCTCCCCTCCAGCTCAGAAACGCAGAGACCACCCGACCTCGGCCACCCAGCTCCTCCCGCAGCTTCTTCTCTCCCCACATTTCCAGCACTTTCCACCCCGTGCATCCGGGGCCCAAGGTCCGGAGTGTCACTTTACCTCTACCATTTCGCCGCCCGTATATTTCACCCTCTGGCAGCGTGCGGAAACACGAATTCCCAGCACAGAATCACCCCCAGTGCTGAACAGCCCCTTCCGCAGCCGGGGGCCTGGCGCCGGATGTGACGTAGGCCGCGCACGCGCGGTAGCCACCACCCGGCTCAGGCCAAGGGGCGGAGTCCCAACGCGACTGGGCGGGGCCTAGAGACTGTGGGTGGGGCCTAGATGCTGGGGGCGGAGCCTCCTGTGAGCGCCCTAGAGATTCCTCCAGTTTTAAAAGCCTTTCTCTGCAGCTCAGAGATCATCCCTGAAACCTTCGCGGAAGCTTGGAGGCTGCTGGAAGACCCTGGGCGTCAGTTTTAGGACCGGTCTGGAGAGAAGCTAGAGCGTGGGTTCCGCGGTCGGCTCTTGATGCTTTAATGTCCCATCTTTGCTTGAGACCACAGAGAGGCTGTTGTTCTCTCAGAGCCTGAAAACAATACCATTTTTCAGGTTCCTTTTAAACCTTTCTCTGGTGAATACTGGAGGTTTTGGCTTGAGAAATTTGGGCACGTGAGTGGGCAAAAATTGTTCTAACAGCATAGAGCAAAGTCTCACATTTCTGCAACATAGATTTAAGAAAAAAAAAAAAACACATTTTGGCAGCTAGAGAGATGGTTCAGTGGTTAAGAGCACTGGCTGCTCTTGGAGAGGACCTGGGTTTCATTCCCAGCACCCACAAGGCGGCTAACGACCCATCCGTAACTCCAGTTCGGGGTGGAGGTGGGGGGGTCTGATGCCTTCTGACTCCACAGGCATTGTACAACACATTGTACTTAGACACATGTAGGCAATACACATAAAATAAAAATAATAAAACATTTGGAAAAATAATTTTTAAAAATGAGAAGAAAAACATTTCAGAAACTTAATTCCTGGCCATTTCCTAGCTGTCTGTAAATTAATGCAATGCCAGCAAGTTTTTCAGAGACGATGGAAGAAACAGTGGAGAGGTTTATGCCCATGTTCAGATGCTTTTCTGTGTAAAAATAATTGATAAAGTCGGGTACTTGCAGACTTACACAGACAAATATTTCACTGGTGCTACACCTTTCTGAACCATAAATTTCACTATCTTGTCCCGAGAGCACACTTTACTGTACATACATTGAGAAGGGAGAAAATGTATTAAAAGTTTAGCAACCAGGGCTGCAGAGATGGCTGAGCACTGGTGACTCTTGTCAGAGAACCAGGGTTAGATCCCAGGTTTCACATGGCAGCTCACACCTGTCTGTAACTCCAGTTCTGGGGATCCACCACCCTCTTCTGGCCTGCATGGGCATTGCACCTGAGATGGCTGCACTTACATTCATGAAGGCAAAATATAAAATAATTATCTTAAGTATAGCAACGTGAATCACTGTTTCATTTAGACTTTTTTTTTTTTTTTTTTTTTTTTTTTGTCTTTTTGAGACAGGGTCTTCCTTTAGTTCCAGCTGGCCTGGAGCTCACTTTGTAGACCAGGCTGGCCTTGAACTCACAGACATCTTCCTGCCTCTGGCTCCGAGTGCTGGGATTAAAGGCATGTGCCACTAATTTCCTTAAAATATTATGCTCCTACTTTTACTTGAAAATACAGTCATTTCTAAATTTGATTGTGACTTTGGCCTAAGGTCCTTATTTTCTGTGAAAGTTTTCAGTGATGGTACACTTTGGCAAGGAAATGACTTGGGAGGCAGAGGCAGGCAGATCTCTGTGAGTTCAAGTCCAACCTGGTCTACATAGTGAGTTCCAGGACAGCTAGGGCTACAGGGAGACCCTGTCTCAAAAAGACAAAAAACAAAAACAGAAACAAATTAAGGAATTAAATATTATAATTTACCCAGAGATAGTAATTACTTTAGAAAAGAACATTTTAAATGGCAATAGACTATAGAAACTTAAGTGAGACTCATACCCTAGGGCAACATGATGACTGCTAGATGGGACTTACTATACCTGTTGGACATTTAGTTATCCTGGAAACAATCTATAAACAAAACACAAAAAGAATATGAGGTAGCTGGCCTTGGTGGTGAATGCCTGTAATCCCAGCACTCCTGAGGAAGAGGAAGGCGGATCTCTATGAGTTCAAGGTCAGCCTGGTCTATATAGTGAGTTCCAGGCCAGCTGGGGCTACCGGGAAACCCTGTCTCAAAACAAACAAAAAAACAAAACAAAACAAAACAGAATCTGAGGCAAATGGCACTAGACTTTGCTCTAAGCCTCTTGAATTATGTCATAATGTATAAATTAGCTATTTTTTAAATATTTTTTATTTATTTTCACATGTGTACGAATGTGATTGTCTGCATGTGGGTCTGTGCACCCGTGTCGTGCAATGCCGCAGAGGTCAGAAGAGGGTGTCAGATTCCCCTGGAACTGGAGTTAAAGATGGTTTTCAGCCGCCATGTGGGTGCTGGGAATTGAACCCGGTTCCTCTGCAAGAGCAGTCAGTGCTCTTAACCACTAGGCTATCTCTCCAGCCCCTAAATTAGCTATTTTAGATAGAGAGCCTAAGCAGCCCTATTATCCAGTTCTAGGATTCATAAATTACACACATCATAACAACTTTTATACTTATGTAAGAACCTGGGTTTTTCTGCCTATCTCCCTCTCCTTGTGCTTCTTAGGATTTGTAAAGGGATCTATGGTCTCAAGGCAACTAGTTAAGAATGCCAGGCGTGGTGGCACACACCTTTAATCCTAGCACTTGGGAGGCAGAGGCAGGTGGATCTTTGTGAGTTCAGGACAGCTTGGGCTACAGGGAGACCTGGAAAAGACCCCCAAAAAAGAATCCCCGTCCTGACTAACATCGCTGCCTTTTGTGGACAGTAGATGTCACTAATGTTCTTCATTAGTGACTAGGTCAGAAGATTTTTTTTTCTTTCAAGCAAATATGGCAAATTATTTGAAAATATAAATATTAATGCTGCATCTGTATGCATGAAAACAATGGAAAGCCTTTCTTCAAAATTTATTTCCTCCACATAGTTGTATTTTGGTTTTTTTTTTTTTTTTGAGACAGGGTCTCCCTGTAGCCCCGGCTGGTCACTCTGTAGACCGAGCTGGCCTTGAACTCACAGAGATTCACCTGCCTCTGCCTCCTGAGTGCTAGGATTAAAGGCGTGCACCACCACGCCCTGCTTAAAGGCGGTTCTTAGCCGCCGTGGGTGTGGCATGCTGAGAATAGAACCCGGGTCCTCTGCAAGAGCAGTCAGCACTCTCGACTGCTGAGCCATCTCTCCTGCCATCTCTTCAGCCTCCACATAGTTGTATTCTTTGCTCTCGAGGTGTACATCTGAGTACTATGTTCATCAGCAACTTACGTTTTCGTAGGAAGTGGTTTGTGATTATTTGTTTTCTTTTGCGGGGGGTCTTTTTGAGACAGGGTCTCCCTGTAGCCCCAGCTGACCTGGAACTCACTTCGTAGACCAGGCTGGCCTTAAACTCACAGAGATCTGCTTGCCTCTGCCTCCGGAGTGCTGGGATTAAAGGCATGCACCACCACACCCAGCTCCCAAATTCTCTTTTTAATGTGTACCATTTGTTTAACCACTCTGATAACTAGATATTTGATTTTGTTTTTCCCTTTGGATTTATCTAGTAAATCCCAGAAACTGTTTATGCCTGACTTCATCTGAGGTTAAGTAGAGCTTGGTATTATTGGAAAGACCTGAGGGTCTCACAGATTTGACAGAAGAATCAAATGGTTAAGTGGTGACTAGGGATTCAGTGAACTGCAGTAGCTAACCCTGTATTTCTTTTTTTTTTTTTTCTTGGTCTTTTCGAGACAGGGTCTCCCTGTAGTCCCAGCTGTCCTGGAACTCACTCTGTAGACCAGGCTGGCCTTGAACTCACAAAGATCCGCCTGCCTCTGCCTCCTAAGTGCTAGGATTAAAGGCGTGTGCCACCACGCCCGACCCTGTATTTCTCAATGTTGCCAGGAATAGGAGAGCAGGTCACCTGTATTTCTAAATGTTGCCAGGAGTAGGAGAGCAGGTCAGTGGGCCTGGTTTTTTGCTTACTTTCTTTGCAGATATCAGATTGCTTGAGAGAATCTGATAAGGCTTAATGTGACCTAACTTGATCACCTTGGTGCCATCCTACTGACAGGGCCACTATGGCTCCACTCTTGCAGCCTTCCAAAGGGTGCTCACTAAATGGCTGGGTTTTAGTCTCAATATAAAAGACATAGAAAAGAGCATCTTGTCTTTTCAGAGCTCCTGTGATCTGTGTATTTGTTCAGAAAAGAAAAATGTCGGGCTGGAGAGATGGCCTAGCGGTTAAGAGCGCCAACCCCTCTTACAGAGGACCTGGGTTCGATCCCCAGCACCCACATGGCGGCCGAGAACCGTCTGAAACTCCAATTCCAGGAGAACTCCAGTTCCAGGGAATCCGACACCCTCTTCTGACCTCCACGGCATTGCGTGACAGGGGTGCACAGACCTGCATGCAGACAGTACATTGATACACATACATAAATAAATAAAATTTAAAAAAAATGTCCTGCTATCTTTTTGTGTCATGTTTCTCACCCACTATCTGGAAGGAAGCTGGCATTACTAAGCCAATAGAGGGAGCTGTCCACAGGGTCAGAGAGACAGCATGCTCTTCCTCCACTGAGCATGTCTGCCACCCTGTGACTTTGGGCTCGAAGTTGTAGTCAGCCTCCCACTCCCTGGGGCTAATTTCCTGTTTGATAAAGATTCTCTGTGGTTGAACTTAACACAGGGAGAATGTGCTCAAAGACTAATAAGGACAGTGTGACATCTTCAACCCTAAATGCCTGTGTTAGACCAAGAGGGTTGACAGTATGTTTTATTCACTCACTTATTTATATATTCATAAACTGTCTCAACAGGTACATATGAAATACCTCTTAGTGTCAGGTGTGTGATGTAAACTATCAGTGCCCCTTTAGCCCCAAGTTTCAAGTCCAGAAGCCCTTTCCTTTTGAAGTTTCTTTTCTCCTTCAAGAAGGCTAGTTTCCAAGTCACTGTGCCAAAGCCCCACCCAACCCTCTCAGGCTCACCACAGGTTATTATGTGATTTCTATTTTCCATCTTTCCTCATAAGTTCAGACCTCTCTTGTTCAGTGGGGTATCTTATCTACTCCAAAGGAGGAACTCTAAAATAGCTGCAGAGCCCAAATTGCCTTGAGCTGTGTACAGTGGGCCTCACATGAACTTCAGCAGCGAGGGACTAGAGAGATGGCTCAGCAGTTAAGAGCACTGACTGCTCTTGCAGAGGACCTGGGTTCGATTCCCAGCACCCACATGGCAGCTAAGAACCATCTTTAGTGCCAGGCGTGGTGGCACTCGCCTTTAATCCCAGCACTCGGGAGGCAGAGGCAGGTGGACCTCTGTGAATTCAAGGCCAGCCTGGTCTACATAGTGAGCTACAGGCCAGCTGGGACTAAAGGGAGACCCTGTCTCAAAAATACACACACACAAAAAGTAGCAACGAGAAGTGTATTGGTAATTAGTGTCTGAAAGTCTTTGCCTTTGGTGCCAGGAAGCCACTGGACAGGACAGATTATCTGTTTTCTCTGTCACTGATTTACTGCCCTTGACTTACATAATAACATCAGCTAATATGAAGAATGGTGCACTATTGGCTTCTCAACAAGACTGAACAAATAATACTCCCTTCCCCTCCACCAATGGTACCAGCATGCTAAAGTGCTTAAGTGTTTCAGAATCAGACATCTCTACAAGTACATTTCTTTTCCTTTCCTCAAAATGTGATCATCTGCTTTGTAATATTAGACAGCTTATAGCACTAGTGTATCTGTATATAATTTTAAAGAAAGAAATGTAACAAGCATTAAAATTAAAGCGAGTCAAAAGTAATATATCAGTCAAGTCTCTCACATGGGCATGAATATGCATGTATACACCCATATATGGAGCTGAAAATGAGTGAAAGAAAGCTCTAAGAATAAGTGTGCCAAAGAAAAAGAGAGAAACAAACAAACAAACAAACAAACAAAAAAGAATAAGCGTGCCAATCAGAGACACAATAATATCCAGATGATGAGCTGGCCCCAAACAGAAACAGCAACAAACCAAAGCTAAAGGTAAAAGTATATAATGTGCACATTCCATTGGGCAATGTGATATAGTAGGCAGAAGTCCTGGCCTGTTGGGCTAAACAGACCTGGGTCAAGTCAGGTATCAGGACTTACCAGCTATGCCCCCTTAGGTAATTTATTTAACCACTCCAAGCCTCAGTTTCATCATCTGTAGGATGTAGTGGTTTCAAGAATTAACTTAGAATAACAGACTTTGGCATCTGAAGGGGGTATCCATGAAGGCCAGGTCACCGATTCATTTTTTTGAGTATTTCCTTGCTCCTCAGTGTCTTCCCAGCCCCTAGCATATGACTATCCTTTGGAGGTCCACAGGCACTATGTGTGGAATGAATGCTAAATCTCTGTGGCCATGGAGCAGAGTTTTTTACGATCTTCCTTCTGATAGTGGTAAGAATGCCAGTCGGAGCAGAGTGAAGAGGTGATCAAAGGGGCTTTCACTGTAGCATTGAACAAGGCCTGGTATGTTCTCGCAAAAACTAAAGAGTACAGAAATCTCTGCAATGGTCAGCAATTATCTCTAGAAGGTAAAGTGTCAGAGATTAGAAATATGGTAATACTAACTGTGGTAAAAATAGTGCTTTTAAAATCAGCAATGAGGTGGTTATAAGTGAAATAAAATTCTGTCCAGATCATTAAAATAAGATTTTTTTGAACAGTGGACTTTACTAAACATATAAGCTGCTACCTTATGAACTTGGAAGCATTCTCCATGGGAACTTACTGAAATGCTGCCATTGATTTCCAGGCTTCAAAGTGTGAAAAATTAAACTCCACCAATTGTATTTGGAAGGGAAATATTCCTGCATCTCATTTTTATTAATATATACATATTTTTCAGATTGCATATTTCTCCAAGAAAAGTAAAACTAAAGGAAATTATCTTAACATATGTTTACTTCATATTGAAAAATGAGGCACAAATTTGGAAATAAGTACATGTTTTTCTTCATGTAAACTCAATACTTTGTTTCTCTAAATTTAAGCTAAAATAATTGGGGAAAGTAATCTCTACTGTCACAAAAATTAGCTCACTCTCATTTTGTTTAAAACTCTCCAGATCCAAACTCAGATAATTTGCTGCCTTTCTCACAAAAATATTTTCAAATGTTTGTTATGAGAATGTTTCATGTTTAAAGACAAAAATCTCAGAAAATACCTTTAAGCTATGCACTTGCTGGAACTTGGGTTGTTGATTTCGGATTTCCCTTTGATTTATGTGGATGAAGGAGTTCTTAAATCCAACTGCTGCAAACAAGTAACAGATGAGACAGTCCTGAGGCAGGATTATCAGAAATGAAAAAAAATGGGCCACATTTATTGCGACAGTGCTAATTGAAACAGACCTGTGACTCCATCTGTATTGAAATTGTCTTGTTTCCTGAACAGTGAAATATGAAATAAGGTACGTGGTATAATGAATGGAATATAAGCTATGTAGTTCAACAATAAGAACTTGATTTAGGAAACTATAATCTACCCTTATCTTAATAATGTTTAGAATTTGTTAAAAATTTTAACCAGCCCTGCATGGTGGCACACGCCTTAAATCCTAGCACTCCAGAGGCAGAGGCAGGCGGATCGTTGTGAGTTCAAGGCCAACCTGGTCTACAGAATGAGTTCCAGGACAGCTGGAGCTACAGGGAGACCCTGTCTCAAAAAGACAAAAAAAAAAAAAAAAAAAAAAAAATTAAACCTGTGAGTAAAAGGCAAAGTCAGGGCAGAAACAAAATGAAAGTCTGGGTATTTTCTTTCTAAGTTTCGTGTATCAGGATACACAAGGAACTTTGTTGTGTGTGTAATTCTGGAAAGAAAGGATAACCACATGATGACCTACCCATCTTGACTTCAGTGGCCTTTTTCAAAGGTGAATTATGTGGCTGTTTCAAAGATTAAGCATGAACGCTATTCTCACTGACTTCAGAGTTTTAGCAAGTGCTGTTTAAGTAGGTCAAACATTGTCGCTTGAATTAAACTTCGTTCTTGCACTTTCTTTGTGAAGTCATATAGCATCCACATAAAGTTACAAGATGTGACACACATCTCTTGTAGGAATGTCCCTATTTCCCATCATTTTGTCTGATTCAATGAACTGAAGAAATTCAGTGTTTCTAGGCCAACAGTGAAGACAAGTTGTACATCGGGTAAATAAGCCTTGCTGGGAAGATGTTGCCTAAGTGATAAAAAAAGTTCAGACAACTGTTGAACCAAAATCAAACATTAACCAAGGGGAGGTAACCATGTCCGAAGTCTTATCTCAGAAGGATCTAGTATATATATAGGATTGGTTATTCTCAGCTCAGCCTGCAAGCAGAGGACGGTTCTTTGGAACTTCCAAATATCTGAAACCATGAAACATCTATTGTTGCTACTGTTGTGTGCTTCCTTAGCTAACGCCCAAGCTACTGGCAGTCTTGACTACGATGAAGAGGTGATTTTTTTTAAAGATATTATTATATTGTGATTTGTATTAATTTAAAATATAATAGAATCATTATTTGTCTGATTATTTAAACAAAGTTAGCATTGACTGTACATAGAAAACTGAATTCTTTAATCTAGGGATCTGCTTTCCTTATGGGATGCTTCATAGTACTTTATATGTTGAAGTAAATTCATATCTTATTTTCCGGCACATCATCTTTATTTACCCAGGATGAAGACAGCATAGCTAATAAATGTAGTTTTTCTCTTGTCATTAACGTAATTTTATGATTTCACACTTCTTATAACACATTATTATAATTATAAGGATGAAATTTAAAAATTTTACAGGTTATATAATGGTAAAAAAAGGCAGTACTTTGAAAGAAAAAAAACTGTAATAGATTGATTGCTCTTTGCTGTGTAAGATAATACACAGTTCCTGAGATTATTGATAATGAGTAAAACTTACAATTTGAAGAACAGAATAGATGAAATATAGTAAAAGGAAATAAGATTTCTTCAGATAAAAATTAAAAACATGAGCGGGCGTAGTGGTGCAAGCAAACGCCTTTAATTCTAGCCTTGGGAGGCAGAGGCAGGCGGATCTTTGTGAGTTCCAAGACAGCCAGAAAAAAAAAAAAAGTGGAGTTCAAGGCCAGCCTGGTCTACAAGAGTGAGTTAAAGGACCGCTGGACTACAGGGAGACCCTGTCTCGAAAAAAAAAAAAAAAAAATTAAAAACATGTCTTGTGTATTGGTTTTACTAATTATTATGAAATATGGAACATAGCTCAGTCTTTCTTACATATATATTTTTTTCCTCATGTCTTCTTTTTTTTTTTTTTTTTGGACAAGTTATCACTTTGTAGCCCAGACTAGCCTCAAAGATATGACAATCCTCCTGCCTCAGCCTTCTGAGGCTTCTGTCAACATGCCCGGGCCATCAATTTATTATTATTATTGGAGATTATACAAAATCAGAAGTGCGGGCTGGGCATAGTGGTACATTCCTTTAATCCCAGCACTTGGGAGGCAGAGGCAGGCAGATCTCTGTGAGTTCAAGGCCAGCCTGATGTACATAGTAAGTTCCAGGCCAGCTGGGGCTAAAGGAAGAGACTGTCTCAAAAAGAAAACAAAACAATCAGAAGTGCATTTGAGAAAATAATTTGAATTTTACTATTAAATGTATTATGATCAAATTTATTACACATAAAATTATCTTATGCATAACAACATCTTCACATAAGAGACAGAGTACAGAGTAATGTTGAAAGCAGATGAATCATCGTGGACCCTCTGGTGAATTTGAAGGGCATATAAGTATTCTGATTATCTGATTACATGTATGAAAAGAAAATTGTCTGAGTAACCATGTTAAGCAAGAAAAATGTAAAGTATGTGGAGGCCTATATTTTCATGAATTACTTTTCAAATTGCTTTTAGAGTCTTACTAACTCACTAATCTTCAGAGAAGAAATTTAGTAGCTGGAGCTGGAACACAGGTTTTCTTACTAACTCACTAATCTTCAGAGAAGAAATTTAGTAGCTGGAGCTGGAGCACAGGTTTTCTGGTTTTAGATATTTCAATAAGTGCTTTTCTTGGCCTAAGTGCCTGGGGAAATCCTTTAAATATCCTTCTTCTTTTTTTTCCCTATAGTGAAGCCAGACAGTCTAGCAGTATTCTAAAGCAAAAATAAGATAGTTCTCTTCTTCAGAATTTTATTTGCAATGAACAGGTGAATCACATTTTGTTAAACTTGTTTTAGTGCAGACAACTCTAATCAAGATCACTTCTTTGATTCGAAATCTGTATAGCTTGCCAAATGTTTTTACCCATTAAGGATGTTGTATATGTAGTTCAGCAGTTAAGCAAAGGAATTCTGCAGCCAGTCTGCCTGGGTTTCAATCTTAGCACCACCCCAGCAAATGTTAAGCAATATAACAACCTAATGAACAAATGACGGTAAAATTCCAAATACAGTACATTTGATGACTTAGATGCAACACTTGCAAGAGAGTTTAGCTGCTGCTCCAGATTTTGCTATTTGTTAATCTGCAATTCTATCCCAAGAAGAACTACTGACAGTACATTTATGAAAATAGATTTAATACAAGTTAAACCTTTTATATTGGGCTGCAATATCCACTTCATGATCTTTTTAAAGATTTTAAATTAGAAAATAATTTGAAATGCAACATAAAACCCTAAAAATTAAGTATGAAAATATCACTGTGTTTGATAAAGAAATGATGTAGAAAATTTCTAGAAACTGACCTAACAAACAATTCTGGTAATAAATGAGAATAAAGGTAGAATTGACAGCATCTTTTAAGTGTGATCACAAGGAAAATAATAATGAACACTTACAGTGCACTAGTATTCTGAGGGTGTCATAGGTAAAAGTTTAGTCTTTACAGTACTCTTAAAAGGTAGGAACAACCTTTTTTATTTTATACATGAGAAATCTGTGACACAAAGTAACTTGCCCAAGGAATCATGGTGTAGGGACAAGACTTGAACCAAAGTAACACCATATTCCATTGTACCTTAATTTCTTGTAGCATTCTTATAGGTTCAAAGATTGTATTATTAATCCGAGACCCTCTTCTGAACTCCGCGGCGTTGCACGACACGGGTGCACAGACTTGCATGCAGACAGTACATTCATACACATACAGAAATAAATAAAAATTAAAAAAAAATACATTTCAAGTAAATTTTATTTTAAATAATTATTTTTCATGTTTTAAATATGTTTTTATAAGAGTTAGCCTGATCATTAATTTATATGAATTGAAAGTGGGAAAATGTGGGTCTAGAGAGATGGCTCAGTGGTTAAGAGCACTGGCTGCTCTTACCTGGGTTGGATTCCCAGCAGCCTCATGACTGCTAACAACCATCCATAATTCCAGTTCCAGAGGATCTGATGCCCTCTTTTGGCCTCCTCTGGCATTGCATGACATGGGTACACATATACATGTGGCGAGTACACTCACACACATAAAATAAAAATAAATAAATTAAAATTTTAGAAAAGGAAATGGGAACATGATTAATAATAGTTGCAGGGATTTAGTAATTTAGTAATTTAATCAACTGAGGATAGTCATTCTTTCTAGTAGTCTAGATTCCTTGCAATTTGCTTGTTTCAAAGCTTAGCTTTCATAATCTAAGGTAGATTTATTTTTAAGTCCCTTAAAAAACTTCCTTGGCTGCAATAGTTTTAGATCCATTGACCTTCCAATAGCAGATGGACACAATAGTGAAGAGACACAAATAACCGGATTCACCATTCACTAGCCAGTGGATAGGCCTGAAACAAATCCCCGGCTTGTGATACCTCAGTTATGAAGTCAGAGTATAGAATAATTGTCTCTAACACTGCATTGTGGTCCTGTCTGGTTCCTGTAGGATTTAGGATCAATGCCTCGTGGTCATCGACCCTATGACAAGAAGAAGGAAGTGGCTCCTAGCTTGAAACCAGCCCCTCCTCCCATCAGTGGTGGTAGCTATGGGGCCCGCCCAGCCAAAATAGCTGCCAGCAGGAAGAAGGAGGAAAGGAAAGCCCCTGATGCAGGAGGCTGCCTTCATGGTGACCAGGACCTGGTAGGTGCCTGGGTGTTTCTGACAGATTGGTTCTCTAATGCAAGGGAAGCTTCATGTTTCATGGACCAACATCCCTAGCATGGCTATTTTGCTTATTTAGGAAATAAAATTCAAAAGATAAACTTGAGTTTTTTTTTTTTTTTTTTTAGTTTTCTTCTTTTGTTTAGGTTTTGGTTTGTTTTTTTCTTTTTTGCTTTTTGCCATTCTTGAGTATGAATTCCTAAAGGTAAAAAGTAGCAGTGCCCCAAGCCTTTAATCTCAGTACTTGGGAGGCAGAGGCAGGTGGATCTCTGTGAGTTCAAGGCCAGCCTGGTCTACATAGTGAGTTCCAGGACAGCTGGAAATACAGGGAGACCCTGCCTCAAAAAGACCAAAAAAAAAAAAGTAGGTATTGTGTGGGTTTTGCTTTTCCTTTGTATTTTTGCCTACTTTCTTTGACGATGTGGGTAAAAGTTTCATAGCCTGGTTGCATTTTGGTGAAGACTATTTTCACTTTTCATGAAAGTATGATGATAATTCTAAAATTTCTGGTCTTCCACAAAGATAATCAAATACCAAGTTTTTATATTGACTTTTTAGATCACTAACTTTTCACTAATGTATGGTTTTAACAAATATCCAGAGTGACTTTTCTTCCTCTAATGCCTGCTATTTTCTGGTTTCAGGGTGTGTTGTGCCCTACGGGATGCCAGTTACAAGAAGATTTACTAAGCCAGGAAAGACCAATCAAACTCAGTGTTACCGAGTTAAATAATAATATAGAGTCTGTTTCTCAGACCTCTTCCACCACCTTCCAGTACTTGACTCTGTTAAAAGACATGTGGAAAAAGAAACAGGCACAAGTCAAAGGTAGCTGTCCCTGGAGCTTCCATTTATCTCTGTTATAAAATTGGGCCTGTCGTCCATGAAGATTCAGTAGTATGCAGTTAACCCTTCATGATTGGCCCAAGCCATTCGTACTGACTTTGGTCTTCACCTACTTATTCTGAATCCTTGCTCAGACACCTTCATCTGCAATTTTTCATACAAGCGCTACTCAGATATTAGCCCCAATGTCACATTCATTTGCTACAATGCCTTTCTATGAAGAATTCCACTGTGGTTTATTATTTTCAGTCAGGAAGAAATCCGTCTTATGACTTAGAAGATAAAACTATAATATTTATAAGTTTGATGTTTGAGTTTTTGAATGTGAGAGGACAACCAATGACATAGAAAATGACTTGTGCACAGTGATGTCTAATGGGTGCATCTTGAGATCTGAATGTTGAGTGCTGTTGGCTTGCTGGTTAGGAATTAGCTGTGGTGTGGGTGTAGGGAGCAAAGGTTTCCCAGTGAGCAGCTCAACCAAGGGTGGACCCAAGAAATCATGAAATCCTATTGCGAATTTCAAGACTCTGCAGTACTTAGATGGGATGCATGGGCAAAGTGAGAACATCCACTTTCAGATATGTTTTGGGACAGAACACCCAAATACTGATTTTCCCTCGCCAAAGAAATAAACAGCCTGGTATATTTATTACTATACACAATCTTTAGCTTGTGCCTATGGTAATTACTGGTTTGGAGTTGGGCTGAGTGTCAATTAGTATATGCAATGGAGCAAATCGTGTCTCCTAAATTCAACTGTATGTCATGATTTCTTGATGATAGTTCAAAGTCTCAGAAAATCAAAATCTTATTTATATAGTTAAATACGATTTTTGTGAGGCAAAAAATGCTGAGCATTCCTACATTATTTCATTATTTTCCAGATAATGAGAATGTCATAACCGAGTACTCTGCCTTGCTGGAAGATCAGAGATTGTACATAGATGAAACTGTGAATGATAACATCCCACTTAATCTGCGTGTACTCCGCTCAATCCTGGAAAACCTAAGAAGCAAAATACAAAAATTAGAATCTGACATTTCAGCTCAGATGGAATACTGCCGCACCCCATGCACAGTCAGCTGCAATATTCCTGTGGTGACTGGCAAAGGTAACTAGTTAGTAAATACATTTCCATAGGGTTCAAGAAAAAGAACTTGTGTTCACTAAACATAAGAACTGAAAAGCGAATGGACTGGTTTTTCCCTAATAGAGCATCATGATATTCCAGCACATCGTGACAATATTCTTGGCCTGTTGGGATGTTGTATTCTGTATTGGTTGACAGCTCTGCCAAGTTTGATGAGCAGGATGTAATATAATGATGGTGTATTTTAAGGAGTCTCTGTACACATCTGCTTATGGGAACAGACGGCACAGCCATGGGGAGATGGAGGATTTACCTCATCTTGTGTGATCTGTCTGTAGCTTTTCCAGGGTTTACAAAAATGGTGAGGGGAGCTTCTAATCGGCTTAACAGAATTCCTTAAAACTCACTTTGGTTTTCAGTTAAAAGAAGCTCCAATTTCTAGAATTTTGTTCTCAGATGTCTATGAAAAAAACAATCTTCTGTAACCTATGTAATCACTTATATTAAAGAATTAGCAATTTTGTCATTGTCCCTGAACACAATATATTATCGTATTTTTCAGAATGCGAGGAAATTATTAGGAAAGGAGGCGAAACATCTGAAATGTACCTTATCCAGCCTGACACCTCCATCAAACCATACAGAGTATACTGTGACATGAGCACAGAAAATGGAGGTAAGCATTCAATGGTGGCTGGCCCACCATTCTGTAATCATTTCGAATGTCGGGAAACAAGGGTTGGCTCTAACATAGCTGGCAATGAGCCATTTGACTTGGAATTCAGTCTGGAATTTTAAAGTCTTTAGATCTGTGACTCACAAGTTGGGGTATGAAGCAACACCTCCCGTGGCTAGATAATTTAGGAGTTCTTTCATAGTTATTTCCTTAATATATCTACTCAGAGAACCAGACAAGTTGCATAAAGTAAAATTAATGGACAATGGATTCAAGCTTTGCTTTCAGAGTGATATCATTATTGGTTAACTTAGGCTAATTTTTGTTTTCTTCAACTAAAGGATGGACAGTAATACAGAATCGTCAAGATGGTAGTGTTGATTTTGGCAGGAAATGGGACCCATACAAAAAAGGATTTGGAAATATTGCAATCAATGAAGATGGAAAAAAATACTGTGGCCTACCAGGTAAAGACTGCAAGTAAAACAGATAATCATTATATTTATAATGAGAGCTTTGCCCATTAAAAATATCAAGAAGCTGGGCATGGTGGTACACACCTTTAATCCCAGCACTTGGGAGGCAAAGGCAGGTGGATCTCTGTGAATTCAAGACCAGCTGAGTACACATAGTGAGGTCCAGGCCAGCTGGGACTAAAGGGAGACCCTGCCTTTAAAAGACCAAAAAAAATTTTTTTAGGAAGCTAAGCTAATTGAATTACATACATGAACACACAAAATAAATATTTTTAAATTATTTTATTTTAACTTTTAATTTATTTTTTCATTTTATGTGTATATAATACCTGCATGTATACAAGGGCAACTGTGTTATGCAATGCCCACAGAGGCCAGAAGAGGGGTTTGGAACCCCCTGTAACTGGGGTTAACAGCAGTTGTTAGCCACTATGTGGGTTCTGGGATTCAAACCTAGGTCTTCTGCAAGAGTAGCCAGTGCTTTCAACTACTGAGCAATCTCTCCAGCTCTTAAACATGATTTTTGTGTTTTGTTTTTTTTTAACCCAGAAGTTAAAGCTACAGGGGAAGAGTAGTGCTTGTTTTCTGGATGCTTTGTTTTTGGTGAAACTACCTTCATTTCCCTTTAGGAGAGTACTGGCTTGGGAACGATAAGATTAGCCAGCTTACTCAGATGGGACCCACTGAACTTCTGATTGAAATGGAGGACTGGAGAGGAAATAAGGTTAAGGCACACTATGGAGGGTTCACCATGCAGAATGAGGCCAGCAAGTACCAACTCTCAGTGGATAAGTTCAGAGGAACGGCCGGCAATGCACTCATGGATGGAGCTTCTCAGCTGGTGGGAGAAAACAGAACCATGACCATTCACAATGGCATGTTCTTCAGCACATATGACAGAGACAATGATGGCTGGTAAGCACTGCATTCTTCATTCCTATTTCACAAGTACCCATTAATATTATTATTCAGCATTCCTGTTGTTAACTTCTTCCCTTACTGGGGCATTTAATGTGCATTTGTCAGCCACTGTCCAGAACTTACATATCACTCAGAAGTATTCCAACTAAGGGAAACATCATTATTCTCATTTTTCAGATTTGGAGAAATTAAGTAAATTCCCCAAACTCACACAACTACCAGAAACAAAACTGGAATTTGAATATGCAACTTTTTGAGTTTTGAACATTTCTATAAATATCTGTATCTTTATCAATGTATCAACTATCATTTCTCAGTTTCTCTAAAACTAAAGTATCTGAAAAATTATTTCAGTATAAAGTAACCAATGCAACCCCTTCATGAATGGGCCACATAGGCCCAGCTATTTCCCCTTCTTGCTATGGGACAGAGGATTTCCATGTACTAGTGATACTTTACATAAGAGACTCAGGGAAAGCGTACCACATGCAATTGAGTACAATACTCCCGTGAGAAATCTATGGAACATTAATTTGACAATGGTTGCCCTGAATCTAATAACCCTCATCCCATCTCCTTTCAGGTTAACTTCAGATCTAATGAAGCAATGCTCTAAAGAAGATGGTGGTGGATGGTGGTATAACAGATGCCATGCAGCCAATCCAAATGGCAGATACTACTGGGGTGGGCAGTACAGCTGGGACATGGCCAAGCATGGCACAGATGATGGTGTGGTGTGGATGAACTGGAAGGGATCATGGTATTCAATGAAGAAGGTGTCTATGAAGATCAGACCTTTCTTCCCGCAGCAGTAGTCCTCAAAACCTATTTTATTCTTCTTTGTGTGACATTTTTTACATTATGTTATTGGAGTTTTCTTTGATACATTATATCTGCTAAAACAAAAACAGTGACTGAATGTGTCTTTTGAGAGAAAGGTACAAGATAAAGATATTAAAAACAACATACAGTTTTCTTTTGTATTCTTCACCTATCCTTCCTCCAAAGAACTAATGAAAAGAATGGTATTAAGGGATATAGTCAGTTTATTCCAGCTGATTTTGAAATTTTTCACATTAAGAACCAACTCTCCTTGTTGTAGAAAAGCAGTTATGCAAACAAAAAACCAATGTTCCTAAGTTTATTTTTAAAATCCTATTTATTTATGTAAGATATGTCACAAAATCTTTCTAATAGACCCCTATTAATTAAACTAGTCCCTGTTGCCATAAATTAATGCTTTGTTAATTTGTGATCAATATTGCCAATAAGTTAGGATGTGAACTTGTAGGACAGAAAAGTATTCATGATCTCAACCATCTAATGAGATGGCATTGGATATTTGAAGGGTCAAAGGTTATCTATACCATAGAAAAATTACTACTCTACCACTCAAGAAGACCTCAAGCTCAGAATGTCCAAGAAAATAATTAGATGAGGTGTTCATTGTGTGTTTCTTAAGGGACATGATAAGAGGCAAAATTGCCTATTTCTTTGTATTTTTCTCTTTCATACGGTCATACTAACATGAATATGGAAATAGATTTGGGGGTTCCTTATACTTCTCCCCCATGAGCTTGGTACAATCATCTCAACATTTCTTCAGTGAGCCCCAACTCGGTCTTCCATCCCTGGGTTTCCTGCATTGTTGTCAGATAGATTATCTGTCCTGTTTACACAGAACTTAGTGTCCTGGAGTACATCCTCTGAATCATTTTATCAAAGTGGAGATTATTCATTTCTTTCTTAGAAATGATGCCTCTCTCTTAGTGCCTTGTCACTTTGGTTTCCTTTTTGCTTGGTCCGCTACTGCAGATTCTGTCTCTTGCAGTGGCATATACTGCCATACCCCTACCACTCTGACATCTCTCGTGTGTTCCTAAAAACAGAAAACTCTGCCTTAGATCCCTGTCTTGCTATGAGTTTCCTCCTGTCTAAAGCCAAAATCTCATAGCAAGATATAAAAACAGTCATTGCCTGCTTTTATTACCATCTTTTGCCTCTTTATTACATGCCTACATTTTATCACAATAGGCTTTCCAACATCCAGGACCTATTAAGGTCTTAAGTTTTTTTTTTTTTTTTTTTTTTTTTTTTTTTTTTTTTTTGAGACAGGGTCTCCCTATAGCCCCAGATGTCCTGGAATTCACTCTGTAGACCAGGCTGGCCTTGAACTCACAAAGATTTGCCTACCTCTGCCTCCCAAGTGCTAGGATTAAAGGCATGCGCCACCATGCCCGGCTTATTTTTTCAATGGCTTTATTGAATTATTTGTGTATCAATATATGCAAAAAAATCCAGTTTGATAAACAACACACATACAGAAAATCAAAACAAATCTGTCTACATGTTTGTACATAATCATAGCAGAACAAAATTTCTGTACTACATACATACACACACACACACACACACACACACACACATGCCCTTGTGGTATATCACCACAATCGAAATATTAAAGGCATCCTTCACTGCCTGAAGTTTCCTAGTTTCCTAGTATCCCTATTTTTGTTTCATTGCCTTAAATCACAAACGTCTGATATGAGATGAATTCTCTTAAGATATTTTAAGCACACAGTTCTGTACTGCTGTCTACAGACACTATACTGTACAGGGGCTCTCTAAAACTGACTCATTACTGCAACTTCATATTCATAAAAAATCTTCCCATGTCCCCCCATTCCATCCTATGACTGCTATAATATTCTTGATGAGAATATAAAACAGTGCAGCCAGTAGAGAAAAAATTGTGTATTTCTCAAAAACAATTTAAAACTAGAATGGATTTGATGATCCAACAATTCTTCTCCTGTGGGGAATGTATAGTGTGTGTGTGTGTGTGTGTGTGTGTGTGTGTGTGTGTGTGAGTGTGTGTGTGAAAAACACCCAAACTTAGGGTCTTGAAGAGGTACCTGCTCTCCTGTGTCACAGCAGTATTGGTCACAATGGCTAGGCTCTTTCATAGGATGCTCTCTGGTTGTAAGCAGTATATTTCCTTGAACACCACCTGACAAAGCACTGTTAATTTTGAAACCTCAAATCAGCTGTTCAACTCAAAACTTCCTGAAAGTCTTGAGACATTTATAGCAATTAATAGCAATCATGGACCTGTTTTTTATTGTTGCTATTTTATTTTGCAGTAACAAGATCTTCTTCAGCTTTAATTCCAGCTTCAATAGCTTTAAATTTCATAAACATTGAATGAATAAACTCCAAGAATTTCCAAGGCCTTGGCTAGCTCTATTTTATATACACATCGCTTTCTAATAAAGGCTCAGATGGAAATTCTCCTAGGCAGAATTTTGGAGGTAGAACTTTTGAGAGTACAAAAGGCCAGTGAGTGAGGGGGTGGAAAAGGGAAGTTCTCAGACCTTTGCTCTAGCCCTTAGGCAAAAGCAGCAGACAGAATGAGTGCCTAGAGACTGAAGTAAAGCCCCAGATTAGAACCACTAAGACAGACACCTGATGTGATGATAGTCAGTTCTCAGAGTCCAAACAGCAGAAGATGATTCCTCCTGGGTAACCTGTCAAATGCGAATCTATTCAGAAGTATGCACTCCTGAGGTATCATTTGGTAAAAAAATGCTACATCTGTGATTTTTGCCTATCTGGGCATCACAGTTTTGAATACATAAAAGAGCACCCAAAAAACTACTTAACTATGGCTTCATGGATAGCTGAAGCTGATCAACTGGCTAATCCCAAACCTGTCATGAGAAAAATCTTTTATTATACAATCATGATTGAATATACGTAATCAATTCTCAAGGATCTGAATATATGCTCCTGAGACATAAACTCCTAGATCCTCCATTTAAGAACCAAGGGAAACATCTATCAATATAATTAAGAAATAATCTTTGCAAATGATTACAAACCTCCACTTGGGACAAAATTATGAATGAGAATGACACCCCACCAGCAACAGAAGCTCGGCTTGTATTTATTTGACCACATCATAATAAACATCCTGCATGCTGGCCATCCAAATCTAGGGATTATTTTTTTAATGGCAACTTCCAATTATTCATCTGGATTTATTACATGAGAGTCTCCCTAAAAGATTATCTGCTTTTCAATAAATATCCCCAAGAGTTGCTGATCAATAGCTGAATTTTAGAGATATTGGTACAAGCCTTGTTTGTATTTACCAAAGACTTTTTTTTTAATCTTTTTTTACCTAGCACCTTTTGATTCAAATGATGACCATAAAGTGCTGTTAAGCAGCCAATCACCCTTGAAGTTGTCAGGTGAACCACTGTCTGAGTATAAGGGAGGACTCAGGTTTAACAAGTCTCCGAAGGTTAAAATTAGTAACGTATCTGTTACGTTGCCTTTCAGACTCGTGAGATTCTCTAACTTGGACTTTAAATTTTTTTTGAAGTGCTCCCATCATTTGTCTAAAGAGCCAATTTTGGGGGGGGGTCTTTTGGAGACAGGGTCTCTCTGTAGCCCCAGCTGTCCTGGAACTCACTATGTAGACCAGGCTGGCCTTGAACTCACAGAGAGCTGCCTACCTCTGCCTCCCAAGTGCCAGGATTAAAGGCGTGCGCCATCATGCCTGGCCAAGAGCCATTTTGTGTGTGTGTGTGTGTGTGTGTGTGTGTGTGTGTGTGTGTGCGTGTGTGTTAACCATCATGCCCTTTATCTCTTCCTGTCCAAATGTGATAAAAAGTAACCTATTTTTGCTTTTTGACTGAATTATATTTATTCCTCCCACCTTTTTACTTTGAAAAGTTCAGACATAAGACAAGTTTCAGGAAGTTTAATGAGTACCCTGTGTCCTTCACCCATTGTCCCCAGCTGTTTGCTACACTTGTTGTACTGCTCCAAAGGAGATACTTTAGCACAGGTTGTGTAAACACCTGTAGGCGTGCAACCTGGAGGTCAGGGACCCAGTGGGGGCTGAGTCAAAGGTGAACCTAGCAAATATTTTTCCCCAAAGTACTCTGTTGCAATCGCCGTGACCCACCTTCAGCAATGAGATGATGGGCAGCCAGACCACTTTCAGCTGAACCTGGCATGTAGAAATGAAAGATGCAATGCCCAGCTCTTGTGCAAGAATCGTCTCTCCTTCCCTGGTGCAATCCCTCATCCTAATGCTCCCTCCTCGATGCTTTAGACCTTCATGCTCTCATCTGCAATAAATGACGGACTCTTTTCTCCATACATGAATATGATAAAGACTTTAATTAAAAACAAACAGTAAGTGCAGTAGTGAATGTATGAACAAGGAACAAATAAATCAAATAGATCTCAGAAATCATTTCTGTGTGGCGTTCATTGCCTACACAGGAGCTTTAAATATTGCTAATCTCGAGCTGTTTTAGCATGGGCTGTGTTGTTCTGCTTGCATCTGATCAAAAATTTAGTGTAGGGTGTTTTTTCATCTTCAGACACTTTTATGGCTATGGAGGCTCTTCCTCTCAGACTCTGTGGAGCTGATTTCAGATTAGTGAAGCTGCTTCATGGGGCTCTGTCCTGATTAACCAGCTGCGTCCCCAGCGTCAGCTCACTTTCAAATTTATTTTGGTTTGTCAGGAAAACACTGGCAGAGGGTGATTCAAGAAGTAACAGCACAGAGGAAACCATTGCCGACAAATGCTGCATATAATGCTCTCATAGTCGTCTATGAACACCACTGTTGTTTTTCTACAATGTGTGGTAAATGATAGAACTTAAATGGTTAGAACTTTCAAGAACAGTATGGTGTGCTTCAACCAGATATGCATTATTCAGTCTCTGTAAACTGCTATTTTCTTACCTCAAAAATCAGCTCTAAAATGTCCTTAACTTTATTATGGGAACTCTAGCAGACTTGGTTATTACTTAAAAGCATCCTTGTAATATTTGGTGGGCTTATTTATCCAAATTCCTTGGGGGGGTCAGGGTTTATGTGTTCCTGGCTGGCCTGGAACTCACTATGTTGACCTCAGACTCACGGATGTCCACTTGCCTGCCTCTGCCTCCTGTGTGCTGGGATTAAAGGGGTGTGCCATGGTGCCAGCCTCCAAGTACCTTATTTTGAAGGATTTTGAGAAACTCAAGTACATGCAATAGCTACAGTAAATAATTAAAATGTAAATGATATCTTTAGTGAAAGTTTAATATGACCTATAAATGTATTTTATGTGTTGAATACACAATAGAAATAGAAAATCTTTAAAAGTTCCTTTTAATATTTAAATTCTTAAAAGTTGGATAGGCTAGAGAGAAGAGGAGGTAGCCCAGGGTGGCAGACAGAAGAGGAGACAACAAATCACATATAAATGGTGCCCAAGCAAGGACCCAAGCCTAAATTCCAGGAAGAATTAGAAGGGGTTTAGTGTACTTGATTTTGGCTGAAGCAGTCAAGGAAAAAAATGATGAGTGAATGCTGTCCTTTCATGGGCCTCTTTTAGGAAGCAAAGTGTGTAAAAGTTCTCATAAAGGACAGACACATGAAATACTTTACACATTACAGTGGTTGGAATAAAATTGGGAGGAATGGATTCTAGAAAGCAGAGTACTCAAATACATGGACACTTATCTGCAGAAACATCGAGAACTTCAAAAGGCTAATGAGCAACAATATGCAGGGGCAAGATGAGAGGGGCTCCAGGAAAGAAGACAGCTATTCGGCAACAAAAACATGCTGAAGTCACCTGGAAATAGATGATGGCAGTACCAGTGACTTGCTTCAGCCTTCTCAGAAGAAAAGGGATGACACTACCATTGAAAAAGAAGAAACATTTATGAACGGATTTGACATTAAAGATTATGGAAGAACTGAACCAATAGCTTATGGGTGACTGGGAGTTGATCACCAGACAGAAACAGCTCTTTCTTTAATCTTCTTCACAAAAGAAGGTGGATTCCATTCTGGAGGATTATGCAAATTATAAACAATCCAGGAAATACAGATAATAAGGAGTATGTTGTTAATGAAGTTGTGGCAGGGATAAAAAAGAACTTCAACCTAATGTTGGGTACTCAGCTACTCTACAAATCTGAGAGGCCACAGTAAGCTGAAATTCTTGTAGATCCCCCTGATGCACCCCTGTCTCAGGTATATAGAGTGTCACATTCACTGAGATCATTTGTACAAATCGAAGCCATGTTGGCCTATTCACCTCTGGATGAGAAAAACAATGCTTTCTCACTGAATTATCTTCATGTTTTCCTTGTGAAACTTTGTTTAGTGTCAGTGATCACCAGTGACCCTTGAGGACCATCCCAAAGCAGTGTGAGGAGTATGTGCTCACTGCTCATGTGTGGATCTCTGTAAACACAGTTTAGTTCTTAGTCCTTCTCTTGCACAAAAGATGTACTTTGAAGATGCTTGTGTAACAGAATTACTGTTCGCTTTCTGTTTTCTTTTAAAAAGAAGAAATAAAAGGAGTCACTGCTCCTCTTTTCTTTCTTTTATTTCCCATTTTTCATCTTAAAGTTTCTACCAGTGTTCTCAGAAAGATATGCTGTAGAGAGTTTATTGCCTGGTTGACCAAGCTGCTTCTGAATGCTGGTGGGTCTGCTCCTTTGACACCACACACTTTTATAACATGTGATAATGCTATTTGACAAAATGCTCTGATTCCTAGCGCCAAAGTTTCAATTCACTGTATTTAACAGAACGCCCATCCATTTGTGCTTTTTTTTTTTGAGACAGGGTCTCTCTGTAGCCCCAGCTGTCCTGAAACTCACTCTGTAGACCAGGCTGGCCTTGAACTCACAAAGATCCACCTGCCTCTGCCTCCCAAGTGCTAGGATTAAAGGCATGCACCACCACACCCGGCATGTGCTTTTTTTTTTAAATGGTGCTTAAAGAACCCATCCTTTCCAAGTCAACCATGATATTCCTTAGACATTTTATCGTTGTTCACTGGTTGAAGAATGAAGGCTTGTTTCATAGTATTTTTTTCTCAAGGGTAGCATTTTCAATAACCTGATCTCATTTTTTCCATGCATGTACTAATGTGGGTGGTCTGATTGAGATACAGTGATTTTTGAACTTTTTATTTTTTGTTAATTTCTTAACTAATTATTACCAACTATATTTACAGGNTCTAGAACCTGTTTAGGGATCCACATTGCAAGAGCATAGTTGTCTTTAGATCATGAGGAATATAACATTAACGTTGTTCAGTTTGTCTTACAACTATTTGTGTCTAATGCACGTTTGACCATGACAGATGAAATGCATTAGGTAGCTACAGTTTTATGTAAAAGTCAGTCTTGTAGGAGTTGTTTTCCAGATCTTCAACAAATATTTTCTTTACATTAAGAAAAAAATAGATTCTTTAACTCTTAAAGATGTGCAGGGCCATTATACATTAAGTGTTCCATTCAGTATAGTGTCCTTATATATTAAGTGTTCTTTCGGTGCTGGATACAAAATGGAGTTCCAGTTCTTAAGGAAAGAGCAAAGGAGCTGAAGAGATGGCTTTAAGTTTAAGAGTAAGGGCTGCTCCTGCAGAGGACCCAGGTTTGGCTCCAGCACCCACATAGCAGCTGACAACAACCCTTTGTAACTCCATTTCCAGGGATTCTTTCACCCTCTTCTGGCCACCACAGGCATTGCACACATGGTGAACTTACACGGGAAACACATACACACAAATACACACACACATATATCTATATCTATCTATCTACATATATATATATATATATATATATATATATGGAGAGAGAGAGAGAGAGAGAGAGAGAGAGAGAGAGAGAGAGAGGAGCTATGGACTAAGTACATTGCTTGACATCTTACAGCACAGTAGAGTTGTAGGAATCCCCAGCTTAAAGATGGAGATGGATTCTCCTGCACATGAACTTGAATGTAGTTGGACATCTTTTATATTCCTGACTGAACTAAAAATCAGCATTATCTTTTGTGACAGGAATATTTACAATTGTTCTTTCCTGACAAAATGTTCAGATTCATTTTGAAGAGCTGGGAGACAGGTTTCCAGTGACCCAGGGCTCCTAAGCCAAGGATCACAGCAGGGGAGATGGGGAAGGCTTTCATAGCACAGTCCTGTTCATTGTCTTCTCCATGAGCTCTGGTTTGACAGTGGTTGTATCTTGGTCTGTGAAAACTAGGAAAACCATTGATTACTGATAGTTTGGTGATCTGGTGATGCAGATGAAGACTATGGAAGCAGTTCAGGCCGTCCCTTTAAGAAACTTGGGTCATCTCCCCAAGTTGAAAGTGAGAAGTGACCTGGAAAGAATTGAAAAAAATAGCCAAAGATCAAAAGAAGATGTGTATACAGTGACACAGTGACAATGTAACAGACTCCATCAACACGTGCAGCTGTGGCAGGCAGGTCTGCAGCAGTGGCATCTGCAGATGCTTTGAAGACCTAGATCACCTCCTGGAAGACAGGAGGAGGATGAGAGCCTCCCAACATTTGGAGGAAGAGCCCGATGGTCAGTGTTCCTGAGGAAGACAACGGGACAATTATTAATGGCCCCATTCACCAAGAAAAAAAAGAGAAAAAGATGGCTAAGAAGTCCAAATGTGAGCCAAGTGCAATGATGTATGCTGGAAATCCCAGTACCCAGAAGTGAAAGGGAAAAGGCCAAATATGAGTGCAAAGTGCCCCAAACCCTCAGGTGACACAACTTTCCCAGGGACAAAAGAAAAGTGGGTCTTTGTACATCTTCAAAGGCATCAAAAGACTCTTTGAGAAAAGAAGCTGTGTCAGGCATTCCCCCTCCCCCCAACCCAGAAAATGAGGCATGTAGAGTCTGAAATGAAGCCTAGTCTGAGAAGGATTAAAAATGGTGGTGGCTTGGGGAAAAGCTTTATTTTAAAACTAAAAACAGGGGCCAGAGAGATGGCTCAAGTGGTTAAGAGCACCGACTGCTCTTGCAGAGGACCCAGGTTCGATTCCCAGCACCCACATGGCAGCTAAGAACCATCTTTAAGCTGAGTATGGTAGTGCACGCCCTTAATCCCAGTACTTGGGAGGCAGAGGCAGGTGGATCTCCGTGAGTTCAAGGCCAGCCAGGTCTATAGGGCTATTTCCAGGCCAGCTGGGGCTTCAGGGAGACCCTGTCTCAAAAACACCAAAAAAAGTTTTATTTATCGGTTTTATTTTTATGTGTTGTCTGCATGTTTGCAAGTATACCTGCCATGTGTAATGCCTGCAGAGGTCAGAAGAGGGTGTCAAATCCTTTGGAACTGGAGGTAAATATTAAAGATGGTTGTTAGCCTCCATGTGGGTGCTGAGAATCCAACTTGGGTCCTCTGCAAGAGCAGTCTGTGCTCTTAACTGCTGAGCTATCTTTCCAGCACAGTGTTCTGGTTTTTGGACAGTTTTATCAAGGATAAAGAGATGGATTTCTTCTCCAACTGATAATGATTAGTTTTTAAGCAAATAAAGTTCTAATTAATGTGAAATTCAGCCACAAAAGGTTCAGACTTTTCCTTTGTTAAAACAATAAATTGGCATTTTTTTTTTTTTCTTTTTCGAGATAGGGTCTCCTTGTAGCGCTAGCTGTCCTGGAACTCACTCTGTAGACCAGGCTGGCCTTGAACTCACAAAGATCCGCCTGCCTCTGCCTCCCAACTGCTAGGATTAAAGGTGTGCGCCACCACTATAAGAAATCTTCTTCTTTGAGAAAAGGCCATTTCCCTGTTTGTTCATGCAACCCTGGTGTAATGCATGTGCCCCCACCCCTCCTGCTGCATGGATCCCCAGCACAGAGCCTCCTCCATGCCCACTGTCCCACAGGACACTGTTTTCCTGGCTGTGTTCTTCACTTACCACACGATGGAAGGCTGATAGATGTTGCTCCCACACTACTGAGTTTGCTTTTGCTTCATAGTTGGCTTAGCCCTCTAGGACTACTTGTGTTTCTGAAAGCAGGAGACCAAGATTTAAATGGATGAGAGAAGCATCATGGCTTAGGATCCTTCTCCATGCCTTAGGAAAGTAGCTGGGAGACGGACGTGTAGATTTCATCCTAGACTTTGGATGCCATGAGCCGAAGGGAACAACAGCTAGGCAGGAGCTTTGGCATGCTAATAAGTTGAAAAAATGGTGAAATTTAACCTTTGCATCATTTATTTTACTTTCGTGACATTTTTTTCTTTTGAATGACAGCATATTTTTCCCCAGACAAAGGGTTACCTAAGGACTAGTTTTTTTTGGTCGTTAAGACTTATTATTTAGTGTAGTGTGTGTGGTGTGTGTGTGTGTGTGTGTGTGTGTGTGTGTGTGTGTAAGTGTGGGCATGAGCATGATACATGTGAGGCGATCTGAGGAACAGTGTGTCCATCCATACCTGGCTGAGGCAGTCTCTCTCATTTCCGCCACGCTGCATACGCAAGCCTAGCTGGCCCAGGAGCTTCTGAGTGATCCTGTCTCTACCTGGCATCTCATAGGAGGAGGGCTGGTATTACAAATGTGGGTTCCTGGGGTCAAACTCAGGTCGGCTATGGGGCACTCATTTCTGCTGTCAGGATCCTCGGACTGTAGCTCTGCCAGCCTGCCTCTGCTGCATTGCTTTCAGTAGCTATGAGGGCTACAACTCCATTGTAGTTCCCAGATTTTCTTTATCCCTCCTTCCCTCCCTAAGATGGAAATGGGTAGTTCTGTCTTACTCTATCTTAACTGGCTGCTGCCTAAGTTCTTCTTACTCAGAATCAAACAAGAGGTCCAAAGGATAAATTTTAACCTTAGTAATGAGAGTTTGTCTTCCTTTCTAAAACACCTTGCTTTCACATGCCCAGTCCACATCACTTCCATGACAGAAGATTACTGGGGGTTTCCTTCTTGAGGGAGGTCATTATTTATAATCTGTTGTTTTTTAAAGACTGTTAGCTGAGTTCTTTGGAAAGGGTTTGATAACAAGTTTTTCTACAGTTCATTTTCCTGATTCACTACTTCTTGGTAAGGGTTCAAATAGCATTTCCTTATGGGAGCAAGTCAATAGTGGAACTTAAAGTTATTCTATAAGGAATGTTTTGAAATGTGTATGGAATGAACAACTGAACCGAACTGGGTTTTATCTCCATAAACATTCAGGTAACAAAGAGAATTTAGAACACTGGTTGGCGAAGAGGATGGTGGCTTTTCTTCAGTTTGGGAGTTGCTGTGAGAGTGTTAGGAAGGCAGGGGCAGCGTTTAACATCCAGAGCAACAGGAAAAGCTTTCTGAAGGGTCTTGTGGCCATGGCTTCTGTGGAGAGCAGTGGCGGCTGTTTAAATTGTTGTTTTATTTCCCTATATCCCAGTAGCTCCAGATGGGGAGAGTGAAGAGAGGAAATAAAATCATCTTGGCTAGGGAGGTGGCTCCATCAATAAAGTGCTTGCTTCATTTCACATCCCGAGCGCCATGCAAAAAGCCAGGAAGAGCGCCATGACCCGTCCCTGTAATCCTAGCTCTGGGGACACGTGGGGCTCACTGATCATGTCAGAATGAATCAGCAAACCTCAGGTTCAGCAAGAGACTATGTACCAAAGGGTAAGCTGGACAGCTGAAGAAGGCGAGCATGGGGGATAGTTCATCCTGGGACCCTATTTGGTTTGGGTTTTACACACACACACACACACACACACACACACACACACGCACATACCTCCTCTCATAATAATGCTCTTGACAGCCAAGTTTCTTAACCTGCACATACTATGCACACATATGCCTCTCCAAACATTGTACCCA
This sequence comes from Rhizomys pruinosus, assembly GCA_009823505.1. Lineage (NCBI taxonomy): Eukaryota > Metazoa > Chordata > Mammalia > Rodentia > Spalacidae > Rhizomys > Rhizomys pruinosus. The sequence goes on along the minus strand of VZQC01013352.1, from coordinate 600,217 downwards.
GAAACCTCAGAACTATACCCCAAACCCTCACCTGCATCCTATTACAAATAGTCTCATCTCTGAACAATAGTGTAAGTTTCTCTGCCATTAACAATCAAATTTACTTTCTATTGATATGTATTACCAATGTATCCAGGTACAAAGACTAGTGGGGCTGAGCTGGTCAGAACTGGTTTGGAGTGCATATGCAGTAATGCAAATTATGTCCTTCAAATGACCTTTTAGGAAGAATTCCCCTATTTATTGTGTTATGCTTATGCACAATTGGGCATGTACTGATTAAAATCAGATGCATTGTGGGAAAGGACATGTGCAGTAGAAAAATTTGTATGATTATATGACCTAATCTATGAATCAAAATAGAGAACTGCCTATGCTACTCCACCCTTTAGCAACCAAACTTAGCTTCAATTGAACCCCATAAAAGGAAGCCCCAAACAATAATTGGGACACGCTCAGTATCCTCACTCATAAGGTCTGCTGACAATCTTGACAGTGTATCTCTCTATGGTCTGTATTATTATTTCTCATTGAATAAAGTCATCTTACTAGTTTTGTGAATCTGTCTGAGCCCCCGTTCTCAATTCTTTGGATATGAGGCCAAGAACCTGGAAACATCTGGCAGTGACCCCGACCACGAGTAATAGAATGGCATGCAGGTAAAAGCCAAATTGAAATAGGCTTCCTTCCTGAGAAGGCAAATTATTCATTTCAAGCCGAGTCTGGTAGCACAGGCCTCTATTCCCAGCTGCTTGGAAGACTGAGGGAGGAGGATTACAAATTCAAGGCCAGCCTGGGCAGATTAGCAAGCTGGAGTGATAGCTCAGTGTTAAAGTATTTACTTAGCACAAGTACCACATGTAAAACTCTATGTTCAAGTCCCCTGTACCACAACACACACACACACACACACACACACACAGCACACGCATGCACGCAAGCACACACACACACACAAGCACACACATGCACGCAAGCACACACACACGTAAGTTTCAAGAAAAGGGATACGGAGCAATAGGTTAAAGGCAAAGTAAATGGCAAAGAGTTGTTTGATGCATTTTCTTATAATCCAACTGTTTATTATGAGTCTTCTAATATTGACTATTGTTTATTTATTTATCTATTTTTTAAAATTTTGTATGTGAATGAATGTACTGTCTGTATGTAGGTCTGTGCATCCTTGTGGTGCAATGCCACGGAGGTCAGAAGAGGGTCTCAGATTCCCCTGGAACTGGAGTTCTCCTGGAATTGGAGTTACAGATGGTTCTCAGCCACCATGTGGGTGCTGGGGATCGAACCCGGGTCCTCTGCAAGAGCGGTCGGCTCTCTTAACCGCTATAGGCCATCCCTCCAGCCCCGACTATTGTTTACTAACTTGAAAGTCTACCTAATCTTCTGCTAATAAACTCAAAACTCTCCAAATAAACTAGAAAGGTGTGATCTTCACTGTTCATAATCACATCAATTCTCTGTTGCTGTTATGAAAAGCAAAATATGTTCTGGGCCCAACTCAACTTTGGAGAGGCAGAGGGCTGAGTGCCAGTGGGCGGGGCCAGAGATGACTCGAAAGAGGCTTCCTTGAATTTGGACGAAGTTCTTAGCTAGTCATCAGTGAGTTGGAGGTCTGTCACTTACTTGTGTCAGATCCAAGCGTGTGAGCTTGGGGTTTCATGCGTGGTTCCATGGCAAGCTCCCAGAAGCTGTGGCCATACTTCGTATGTTTTCCTCTCCTCGTCCCATCGTGCCCTCAGGTCCACTCTTCTTCTTCTTACCCACCCTCACCTCTCTTCCTTCTTTCCTCCCAGCCTGTCTCTCTCCTACTTTCTTCCTCTTGGTCTCCCTGATCCCTTCTCATGCCTCCCTGCCTCTCCCTTCTCTCCTTTTTTCTTTCCTTTTGGCCTTCCATTCTTCCTCCACAGAAAAAAAGGATGTGCTTACATCAGTATATAAGCTATGCAAGCATGCATAGTGTGCTGGACTGCTTGGGATATTTTAGTTCCTTTTCAAAGACTAATGTTAAGTCATTCTTATTAGAAAAGAATATGAATTTAAAAAGCAGGGCAGGAGACATGGGCAAACAGAGACAACTTAGATAAAGTGAAATACTGACCAATATAAATATGCTGAATTTGTAAAAATGGCGACAGATCATATTGAATGGGATGCTCTCAAAACTCATTTACTTTTATAGTAACGTACCATGATTGGTTAAAAAAAAAACAACAACAGTCAATTGATGGGGCTGGAGAGATAGCCTAGCGGTTAAGAGCACCGGCTGCTCTTGCAGAGGACCCGGGTTCAATCCCCAGCACCCACATGGTGGCTGAGAACCGTCTGTAACTCCAGTTCCAGGAGAACTCCAGTTCCAGGGGAATCCGAGACCCTCTTCTGACCTCCGCGGCATTGCACTACACGGGTGCACAGACTTGCATGCAGACAGTACATTCATGCACATACAGAAATAAATAAAGTTAATAAAAAAAATTAAAAAAAAACAGTCAATTGATAGTGGGGAAATTATCAGTCTGTAGGTTGAATATGTTTTCTGAATGTCTCTAAAGATTTAAATGCATTTTCCATGTGTTTTTGAAAGAAATTGGTTAGGCCCTGAAAGAAATATAAGGCTGTACTATGCTTTTACTCAGAAGACTTATCATCATATTAGGACAGAACTTGCTTCCTACCCTCTTGAATTTGTTCTTCAACAGGAAAGGTGAACATACTTTGTAAATACTGAGTTCTTCTTCAATATTTGTTAAGTTCAGTGAGTTTTAGCTAAAAAAAGTTAGTTTATATCCACTCAAATAAATGAATGAACTTTGCAATGGGCCTTTGGATGGTGGTATGGGAAGAAAAATTTTCAAGCCAACACTCTGCAGGATGACAGAGAAGAGCTCTGGGTGACTCCCCCTTCAGGATGTAATAATGAATAATCTCTGGCATATCCTTATAAAAACTTGAATGCCCATAGAACTATTTAAGGTCAACAAATGTACAATTTTATTTTTCAAAGTAGTAATATGTCTCAGTTGCATTTAGCTACAGTACAAGGAATAATAAAAATAGCACCTGGGGATTTTTTCAAAGTTAAAAACAATCTTGACTCCTTAATCTTCCTTATTTTCTCTCCACTTTTCTGAATAAGAAAACAAAGCCCTCACACTCTGCTGCTTCTGCATACTAGCTCACAAGGGCCTGATTTTCATTCGAACAACCCTGAGAGAATAATCTGCTCCCCTGAAGGGGACCCAGACCACCCCATTCTCTATCTCATAAGGGCTATTTTCCCTGGGGTCGTAGGTGCCCCCCAAGTAGTAGATGCCATTGAGATTGGCCGCCTGACAGCTGTTGTACCACCACCCTCCCCCATAGACCTCTGCGCAGTTCTCTTGCCATTGGTCTGCATCCCTGTCAAAGGTACTGAACTGCATGTTGCTGTGAGAGGTGTACTCGGTGCCCTCCTCCACAGACCCTTCTATCAGAGCATCCCCAGCAGTGCCCTGGTAGGAGGAGACCCACAGGGCATAGCCCTCAGCTTCAGAGCCTACCCGGACGTGGTACTCTGCATAAGCCCCTTTCCCAGTCCAGTCCTCTAATTCAACTCTGAGGACAGCGCCCCTCAGAGTGAGGCGGTGGAGGTAGTCATTGCCTAGCCAGAATTCTCCTTCCCCCTTCTCATTCAGGCTGCCGAAACCTCTCTTGTAGTCTTGCCAGGTCCGGTTAAAATTCAGTGATCCATCCATTCTTTGCTGGATCAAAAGCCATCCTCCCAAACCGGTCTCTTGATCACAATAAACAGAAAAAATCTTACTGGATCCAGGTAGCTTGATATTGAAAATGCCACTTTGGGTACCTGAAGGATGTGTTTGGAAGGCATCACCACAGTCTAAAAAAAAAATTAAGCTGGTTGGAAGAAGCTATTCTGATTTCTTTAACTTTATAAAACAGGCATTGCCCAGATTAAAGAAGACAAATCTTTCTTTCTTTCTTTCTTTCTTTCTTTCTTTCTTTCTTTCTTTCTTTCTTTCTTTCTTTCTTTCTTTCTCTTCTATTCCTTCCCTCCTCCCATGGGAAAAACATGCACCAATATTTAGATATAATTTTTAGCAAATGAAAGACAGTTATGTCTTCAAAATGCAAACTCTCCTCAAATGGATTTTGAATTTTACTTATACATATTAATAGCAAATGATCATCAAAGTTAGTTAAGTATCCCCAATTAATTGTAATAGAACATGGTTTTAACCTGATCTAAATGTCAACTGGGGCATACACTAAACTTATGATTAGTCATTCAGTTGGATGACAATTCCAATAGTACACATTTTCAATGAATTTGTATAAACAGACTCAAAACTGAATTTCAGAAGAATTCATTCATTCATTCATTTAACACATATTTATTGAGCAATGACTCTGCACTGTTAAGCATTTGAGAATTACAGAGATAGACACAATGACAAAGTCCCTGCCCCCATGGAACTTACAGTCTAGGATGAAAAACAGACCGAAAAGTGTGATTTTAACAGGGCACAATAGAGGGTTAAGAAAGAAGGACAACATGCTTGAGGACATTACACAGAGATGTTAACTTAATCTAGGAGATCGGGGAAGACTTCTGCAAAGGAGAAATGTGGATACCTCTGGATGTGCGAGATTTAGCACGGCCTCTCTTGGTGGTAGTATGAGGTTCTCCCAGGCCTTCATGGCCGGCTTCCATTCCTGCCTCATCTGCCATTTTGTAGCTCTTGGTTACATGCTGTTTCCTGACAGTTGAGGTTTTGCTACTGGAAGAGAACTCAGGTACATGGGAGTGGGTGTCCTCTAGGTCTGTGAAGATGCCAGAATCAGAGCCTGTCATGTGGGTTAACTCTTTGCGGTTAGATGACAATGAACCCATGGCAGTGTCAAAGAAACCAGTATGGTCAGGGAACTTTTGTGACAGGTCATCCAGCCTGCCACTAAAACTATGTGACAGGTCTAACCCAACGGTGTCATCACATTCAGAGCCATCCTCTGAGGTGATCACTTCTTTGGTCACTTCTCGGCGACCATCAGCACCTGTCACAGTCTTGGTGATTGTTTTAGAGCATAAATGACGCGTGGTACTTGAGCCAGCAGAGGAGACCTTCTCATTCCTAATCAGGAGCTCTTTATCTCCTTTAGAAGTCACCGATTTACCTGTGCTGTACTCTTTCATTGTCGATGAGCTCATACTATCTGGTGACTCTGAAAATTCACCCCATGAAGGGTTGCTAGGCCTGGTGTTCCCAGGGCTGGTGCTATCTGGCCTATAACCTCCAGGTCCAGAGCTTCCAGTATTCCAATTTCCACCAGGCACGGGTCTGTAGGTCCCAGAACTCCAGTGTCCAGAACTATCAGATCCTGTGGTCCCAGGGTTCTTATTTCCATCGCCTCCAGGCCCAGAGCTCCCAGGAAACCAATGTTCAGCACCTCCAGGTCCAGGTTTCCTAGGGTTTTCTGCCCCTGACCCCGGTCCATGTGTTGCAGAATCACCTCGAGTATGTCCCTCCCTCCCAGGCCTTTCCAGCTCCATTCTCATCTGCTTCATTTCTGTTAAGGCCCTCCACTCTGGAGGAGCCTCCTGAAGCTGAGTTTTGAAATTTCCAGGAACCAAGTCAGAAACTGGACTCATTTTTATTGCTGGAAGGTACTGCCTCTCTCCTGTAGGGAGTAAGTTTTTGCTGATGACCTGTTGAAGTTGCTTCTGGTGATCTTCATAATCCTTTAGATCTATCTCATGGGCTACACCCCTGCTGCAAGACCCTTTGCAAGAGCGGATCTTAATATCAACGTCCACCTGAAAAGAGGAAGACATAGGAAAGATTGACATCAATAAGTGAAGTGTATCTATTGAGTTCCTAGCTGTTGATCTACATTTTGGAAACTGACTTCATTTCTTTGACTAGTAGGCAATTAGTCCTACTCTATGGCATCTATAGACCAGTAAGGATACATAATGGGAGCTATTTGGATCCATTTTAGAGTTTGAATGGGTAAAGATAAAGAAGTGCTATTCTCCATGAAAAGAGCCTCAGTGAGGTTGAGGTCAAGGTGGCAGGCATGTGACATGGGCAGACAGATCTAAACATGTCCTTTTGAAGTATACTGTCTATTCGCTCTTTGGAATTTCCCTTAGTGTCTCTATACTTCTGTCTTCACTTGTAGAAGGGGCAATAATATCTAGTTAGGGGATAAGGGCTATAATACTTTGCTCTGCATAGAGTAGACACTTAGTATATGGCTCCCTGTCCTTACTCTTCAAATACAAAAAAGCCAGAGTGGAGCTTACCTCCAGGCGCTTCATCTCTATCAGCTGATCCCTGACTTTGTTCTGCAGAAGTTGAATTTGTTGTGCCTTCTCTACGACTTTGCGCTTCAGAATCTCAATTCTACGTCTCAGGTCTTCTGACACTTGATTATATGTATTGTCATAGTCTGAAATAGAAATGCTGGTATTGAGGTAGCTGCAGACTGCTTTGATCATACTGGCCAGGATAATCAGGAAATGGGTTATAAATGTTTCCACATTTTGATTATTGCTTGTTTTCTGGACATTTCATCTGTGAGTTCCAGGTTTGCTAGGCATTTGATTTGTGGTTGGTGTTGTTGTTGTTTTTGAGACAAGGTCTTCTCATAGTCTAGGCTGGCCTTGAACTCACAGAGATCTGCCTGCCTCTGCCTCCCAAGTGCTAGGATCAAAGGCATGGGCCATCACACTCGGCTAGGCATTTGATTATTGCACAGTGTTCTCTATTCCAAGAATCCATGGAATTGTTATAATATCTTACAAGTGATCAGGAATCCAAATAAATTCAGAAGAAATTACTTTGGAATTTAAAAAATGAAATAAGATAACTTCTGCCCCAAACAGTAAACTTCTGCACTGAAAATTTTAAAAGAGACTGAGAAAAAGATGAAAAACATGTTTGGCAGAATGCATGAGCTCTGGTGGGGTGGGGGGCAAGAAGGGGGAGTGGGTCTAGAATTGATTGGGAAATGTTGTATGAAGTGCACAAAGCTTCAATAAAAATATTTTTAAAAAATTTAAAAAGTAGACGAATCACATTCCAAATATTTTTTTTATAATAATCTTACTCAAGGAGGTTAAATATATTATTGGATTTTCCTATTGAGAAATTTTTCTTCCTACCTGAAATTTTCTCAAAGCTTTTGGGGGTCCACAGGATCACTCACTTGCTGACCCGTGCTCTACCATTGACATTAAATTGGTCAAGGGTCTCGGGAAGATAGAATGAGGCCAACAAGGTTTTGGGAGCTGGGACTCCACTGAACTCACGCTGCATGCCCAGAGCGTGTGCAGTGCTTCCGAGGCCTGGTGAGTCCTAGGAGGAATTCTGAGCATAGCACTGTATTTTGAATTTTAAAATCTTCATAATTGGTTCACTGGGATCTAGGATTGAACTCTGACTTTATGTCTCTGAGAAGTTTCTTGCCCCTTAGAGTCCTTGTCTGGGAAGTAGAAAGAAAATAGCTACACAAATAGCTCTTAGTATTTTTGTTGTTGTTGTTGTTGTTGTTGTTCCCCAGAGACCTGAAGGGCAGTTTTTTTTTCTTTTATATTCTTTATTTTTTTATTAAATATATATTTTTTGTACAAGATTATGTTACTAATCAAATCTAGACCCGTGTCCCCCGCCCTACCCCCCAACCCCACCAGCTCTTGGTATTTTCAATATATGCTTTTGCATGCCCTGAAAGTCTAGTCTTCAGTACTCTTAAATGGGCTGAAAGTCTCCTCTTTAGTACAGACTTCCGTCATACTTTCTAACCTTAAGCAATCTAAGCTAACTTCTTTGACTATTAAAAAGACCTACATAAGGCCCCTCCCTTAATTAAAGCCCCTTCACTGAAGGGGCTTTAATTTCATACTGAATGTTTTGGAATAAAATCACAGTACCTATAAGCAGTCATTATTACTTGAAATTTTTGGTGTTGTCTTTGCTGTGAAGTCTAATTGCCCAAAATGGTGTACTTACTATTGGCATTGGCAAAGTCGCCTCTTAAATACTCCATTATGTTCCGGGTCAGTGAATTAGAATCCTTGTTGTTCCTTTGAAAATCAAATAGTGAATTTTTGAGCTTATTTATTCTGGTCGTAAAATCCTGATTGACTTCATCAATCAATCCTTTCATTCTACATCCAGAAGGGCATTTCTTGTTCTGAAAATGAAGGGGGGCATCATATTAAGATCTGTCTTAGATACCAAGCACTTTTGTAGGTTTCCACAGTGTACCTTGCTATATTCGTCTCCCCCTCTTTTACAAATATCTGTTGGACCACAAGTAGCTACAGGGACTAGTTAGAGGCTATAGGGAAATTTTGGAAAGAGGGTTTACTTAGCCTTGCATGAAGTCCCAGGGCATTTTGAAGCCAAATTACTTAGGCTCCTAGTACTTGCAGTTAAGGTCCTATTTGTTCATCCCACTAGAGAACCCCAAGGAACTACAAAATGCATTTGGACTACGTCGCTTTCCATTTGTTGTCTGTAATTAGGCATGTAAGGAGCTAGGTTACTGCTAGACTGCTTCTGACAAGGACCGTGTGTGAGCCTGTAGTCTGGTGATGTCTAAGGGAAGGACCCTGCTTATCATGCCCTCTGCTTACCCAGTTATCATCAGAGCAGAGGGGCCAGTCTGACTCTTTGCATTGAGATGTTGGTCTGTCCACAATTCTTGGGCCACGTCCACCTCCTCCTTGTGCTTCAAACTCGCTTTTTTCTGTGTCTGTGGTCTGGAAGGATCAATTCACGCATACAAAAGACAGCAATGTTAGCCAGAAGAGAAGAGACACTCTGTGCTCACAAGTCTCAAGAAAGAAAATAAAAGGTTAAAAGTCACAGCTGCAGATTTCCACAAGCTGCAGGGTTCAGGCCTGGCTCTGGTCCTTGCTCCACATGTGGTCCTGGGTATTTGGGCCTTAATGTTGGACCAGGCTCTAAGAGGTCTTCCATTATTTTTCTGTTACTCTTCAACGGACCCAATGTACTTCATCTATGCCCTAAATGAACTTTTAGAGATAAAAATTACAGTCTGAGAAATTATAAAAAGACAAAACAGGAACCGTAATAATTAAACTAATATAATTATCAAACTAAAAAAATCAATTATAACTTAGAGTATAAATCCAAAATTCTATATGCCTCCCAAAATTTTTGAATATTGTTTATTGACAAAACTGTACTACCAAGCTTCAATAATAATGTGAAATTTGTCACTATTCTTGTAATGTGAGTTTGCAATTGACTCCCTTTCCAAATTCTCCAACCTATACAGTCTTTCAATCTAATCATGTTACATCTTTTTTTTTTTTTGGTCTTTTTGAGACAGGGTCTCCCTGTAGCCCCAGCTGTCCTGGAACTCACTCTGTAGACCAGGCTGGCCTTGAACTCACAAAGATCCGCCTGCCTCTGCCTCCCAAGTGCTAGGATTAAAGGCGTGCACCACCACGCCCGGCTAATCATGTCACATCTTAAAGAAAGCAATGCTTGTCAGGCGTGGTGGCCCACACCTTTGATCAGCACTTGGGAGGCAGAGGCAGGTGGATCTTTGTGAGTTCAAGACCAGCCTGGTTTACAGAGAGAATTCCAGGACATCTGGGGCTACAGGGAGACCCTGTCTTGAAGAAGAAGAAGAAGAAAAAAATAAATAAATAAACAGAAAAAAAGAAAAGAAAGAAAAGAAAGCAATGCTTATAAAATATTTTTAAATTAAAAAAGAAAATTCTAATGGCCATTTTATGAGTCATTTTGAGATTTAGAAAAGATAAAATATGTGAATTTCTTAACTGTGTTTGAGTCTAGATAAGCTCCCACTCAATGTTAGTTTAAAGAACCTATAATAAAAGGAAAATTATTTGAAATAGCAAAATTACTTGATGAGTTTGTGACAGTTTATCCTTATAATTAGCTAACAAATTTCATTCTTACTTGTAAAAATCAAAATAACAATAACTACTATTAAAATTAAAGGGAACAAGAACTATTTATTTAAGGGAACAAGCAGAATTCTTTTGTATAAGAAATATAGTGATGAATTGGATTTGGAATATAATAGTGTTACAATAAAAATGGGTAAAAATTGGGGCTGGAGAGATGGCCTAGCGGTTAAGAGCGCCGACCGCTCTTACAGAGGACCCAGGTTCGATCCCCAGCACCCACATGGCGGCCGAGAACCGTCTGAAGCTCCAGTTCCAGGAGAACTCCAGCTCCAGGGGAATCCGAGACCCTCTTCTGACCTCCGCGGCACTGCACGACACGGGTGCACAGACTTGCATGCAGACAGTACATTCATACACATACAGAAATAAACAACAAAAAAAAATTTAAAATGGGTAAAAATTGAATAGTTATAACAATAAGTGAAATAACATCACTAGAATTATTGGAATTATCACTTTAGCCAGTGATTTTAGTTTTCTTCCCACAAAGATATTACTTATTATTTTACTATAAGGTTTTATGCCTCATTATCTGGTATCAAGATTTGTGAGCAGGAACTAAAGAAGTCATTGAAATAAGATAGACTCTGGGTAGCTAACTAGGATACACTGAGTTCTGATGATTTTTCATGTTTTATTAGATTAGAGTCCTTCGGAAGCCTTGTTGATTTAAGTTTTTTTTTCCCTTTTATGTCTTTGGAGCTGAATTTTGGAAAGTGTTTCAGTATTTAGACGTTATCTGAAAAGAACACACATATTTCCAAAAAGCACATTGCCTCACCAATTCATCTCTTCTGTTTTTTTCTCTATGTTTTCAAAGATAATTCATTTTATTTTTTAATGTCCTCAAAGAGATACAAAAACTGCCTTTTTAGTAGTGCTAGGGGCATAGGTCAGTGGTAGAACGCTTGCTTAACATGCACAAGGTTCTGGGTTCCGTTCCCAGTACTACACACAAAGACAAGAGCAAACTTTTAGAAAAACTATGGTGGGCTGAGGAAATGCCTCAGTGGTTAAGAGCACTGACTGCTCTTGCAAGGGACCTGGGTTCGATTCCCAGCACCCACATGACAGCTAAGAACCCTCTTTAACTCCTGTTCCAGGGGAATCCGACACCCTCTTCTGACCTCCACAGCATTGCACAACATGGGTGCACCTACTTACATGTAGACAGTACACTCATACACATAAAAAAAAAAAGAAAAAGAAAAACTATGCCAAACCTAAACCATTCTTCTCATTACAGACCCAAAAAAAAAAAAAAAAAAAAAAAAAAGGAGCTAAAGAAACATTCTTATTGAATTTTGTTCTGTTAGTATAATGCCTCAAGACATTAGAGGCACAAACATGAAGGGAAGGGGGAAAAAAAAAAAAAGAAAAAGAACCAACAGGTCTGGCAAGCTGGCACTGTAGTTCAGAGTAGAAAGCTTGCTGGCACCAGGCATGGTGGTGCACACCTTTAATCCTAGCACTCGGGAGGCAGAGGGAGGCAGATCTTTGTGAGTTCAAGGCCAGTCTGGTCTACAGAGTGAGTTCCAGTTCCAGGGGCTACAGGGAGACCCTGTCTCGAAAGGACCCACCCCCCCTAAAAAAAGAAAGCTTGCTGGTAGCATAAAAATATACAACTGTTGTTGTAGGACTGAACCTGACAGATAAATCCACCTGAATGGCAGATGCCAGGCTTTCCCTTAAGGATTTGTACACTTTATTCCCTTACAGTCTTTCTCTTGTCATAGTACTATGTCCCCTTGTCCAGTCCATCTGGGAATTTGCCTCCATTGTAGGTGAGGAAAGAAGACATGCAAACAAAGAATGGCTAGACTCTGAACTCAAAAGCTCCCTATACTAGAAACCCTAGAGAAAGGCAGGAAGAAAGAAAGCACATACCCAAACTGTGCCGACCACACTCAGGACCAGGCAGGCAATCCTCAGGGAAAACATCTTTTCTGAGTCTGGGGTTGTCTCATGAGCACTCTGGCTGAAAGAAAGGAGGATTGTCTCCGCTCTGGGCTCCCATCCCTTTTAATCTGCAGGAGGCTGGGTTAATCATCACCTTGGTTCTGTTCAGACAGTTAAAGCTCAGGCTGTATCCTTTGCTCAGCAATAATGTTGGCATCCCAGAAATTGTTGCTCAATTCTCTGTAGCTTGTTTGCTTCCAATAAGTTCTTGCAAATGATAGCATTTGATTCTGCAGCCAGTGGCTGGAGGAAGATCCCACATTCCAGGAAGCAGGGAACTTGAGGATGCAAAGGTGGTCGTACCTCTATACCTGAAGAAATGTGAAAGTTACTGGGGCAGTCTGGATGTTTGTGAAGTACAGGTTTAGCCCATGATATTTCACTGTGTGTAGGATTCAAGGCTTTTCTGACTTTCAACATGACTGGAAGCCCTAAAGTAAGCTTATGATAAATAGATGATTTTTCTCCACCCAAAAGTTAAGACAGCAGCCACTGGTACCAAATGCCCTAGATCCATAATCTCAACTACAGCAAAGGTTCCGTGCTCTTCTGCTAGTTAATTTACCTCTATGAGAATCAGTTTCCTTATTTTAAAGATGCTGATAATGATAAATTAGGACCCATGTTTTTTTTTTTTTTTAAGAAAGGATTTTTTTTTAAATTTTTTATTTATTTCTGTATGTGTATCAATGTACTGTCTGCATGCAGGTCTGCACACCCGTGTCGTGCAATGCCGCGGAGGTCAGAAGAGGGTCTCGGATTCCCCTGGAACTGGAGACTCAGACGGTTCTCGGCCGCCATGTGGGTGCTGGGGATCGAACCCGGGTCCTCTGTAAGAGTGGTCGGCGCTCTTAACCGCTAGGCCATCTCTCCAGCCCAGGACCCATGTTTTAATGAACAAGCATGTTAAATCCTTGTAAGGCCCCCAGAGAAGCCATTGCCACAGTCGCTACATAATAAGGGCTCAGTAAGTGGTAATTATCAGAGGCCCCAGGTGCCATGGAAAATGCTGGCTCTTTCCTCTCTATGCCTTTGCATATGTTGATTTACATTGTCTGCTCTCCATATCAAACTTCTTCTTGAGGCTGTGAAACTACTGTAAGAGCCAATTCCTTTTTCTAAAGAAAACAAAACCAAGATCTTGAAAAGAATTATTATTCACATTTATTCATATTATTCACAATTGTTCCACTATGGAAGCAGCCTAAACATTCCTTAATGGATAAACATATATTAACAATGTATATACAATGGATTTTTATTCAGCCTGTGAAGAGAAGAAAATTCTGCCTTTGGGCAAATATTGATATGCCTGGAGGACATTATCCTAAATGAAAGGAACCCAACAGATTCACTTACGTGTGAAATCTAAAATGTGGAACTTGGAGAAGAGAGTTCCACAGTGGTTGCCAGGAAACGAGGGTGCAAGAAATGGAAAGAAAGGAAAAAAAAGATAACCAAATGCTAAAAAATAACCAAGGCTAATTAGCTTGAAGTGGTGATTATTTCACAGTGTACATATGTTTCAAAACATATCATGTATGGGGCTGGAGGGATGGCCTAGCGGTTGAGAGCGACGACCGCTCTTGCAGAGGACCCTGGTTCGATCCCCAGCACCCACATGGCGGCTGAGAGCCGTCTGTGACTCCGGTTCCAGGAGAACTCCAGTTCCCGGGGAATCCGAGACCCTCTTCTGACCTCCGCGGCATCGCACGACACGGGTGCGCAGACCTGCATGCAGACAGTACATTCATACACATAAAAATAAATAAATAAATTAATTAATTAAAAAAAAACATATCATGTATATACATTTTTTTATTTGGCAGTCATAATCCAATAAAGATAAAAAAAACTTTTTTATATTTAGTAAATAAAAAATCAGGATGCCCAGCCGAATTTACATTTCATGTATCTTAGTATAAGTATGTCCTTTACAATATTTGGAATATATTTATACTGAAATTTTGTCGTTGTTCAAGTGAAATCCAAGTAAGGGACACTATTATCTGGAGAGCAATCCTATCTTGCCTCAAATTCTGCTTCCTCTGTGAAGCCACTCCTGACAACGGCAGTCCCTGATGTTTATTGAGTGCATTCTAAGCACTGAACCCTTGAGAGACATTTTACAGAGTACCTGATTTAATACCTACAATTAAATGTAGTTTCTTGTTCTATGCTTCCTTAGGATAATGTACCACTGGCATTTACTATTGTATATATATCATCCATCTTCTGCACTAGATCAGAAATTTAAGAATTGAAATATTTTACTTGTCTTCACGGTAACTTCAAAAGGTTGAACAAGAAAGCTTGAATTCCCATGTTGTAAATAGAACTGCCTCCTCTGTAAGGCATCATACGCAGGTGAAGCTTGATGCAGAGGGCTCAAAGCTATGGTAGAGACAGTGTCCTCCCACTGTGGAGTAGGTTCTTCTGGGCTTTCTTAAGGCAGCTGCAGAGCTCAGAAGGAACCCCAGAGCCCCACTGAGATTCCAGAAAGCAGTGATTCCTTGGGATGCTGGTAAATATTCACAACAATGATTATACCAGCAAAGTGCCAGGCATGGATAGGCAGGTGATGCTTGATCTCCTTCTGGTATTTTCTGTATTTGTAGGAAGTTCCTTTTGGGAAATTAACATGGTACATCTAAGACATTACCAGACAGAGAACAACCTGGTAGGTTTCAGGATGGTTAATTGCCCATAATCTCCCTGAAGTAAATTAACAGAGGTAATTTGATTGAAAACCATCACTCTGATACCCTGTGGAGGTTCCAAGGATGCTCCCTGAGGACTGTATCCCTGATGCTCCATAGTCCCCTCAGGTGTCTGCACATCTCACTCCTTTGTTTCGTCTCAGGCTCTGCTCAAAGGGTTCTTCCTCCTCCCCCTCTTCTCTAACCACCTTACCTAAAGAGAAGCCACTTTCATGAGCTTTCCACACAGAACTGCTTTTCTTTCCTTCATGATACTTTATCACTGCTAGACAGTATAGTGTACAGGATAATGGAGAGTAGGCTTTGTGGAGAGTGATAGTGGAAATGATGGGCAGATGCTTCAGTTCTTTGAACCAAGCTGATTATCTATAAATGGAATGGTAATATTTATTTTGCAGAACTGGCGAATACACACACACACACACACACACACACATACATATGTGTGTGTATCCTCTCTGTACATGAAGAATAAAATATGCAGCCAGTCACCTCAATATTTGTCATTATATAAATACAATTTGGGGGAAATTTTTTTAAAGATCAAAATGTATTTTTCTTTGACTGGGATGTCTGTTCTTTCCCAGCCTACAGCCAACAGAGGCAGAGAAACTCCGGTTCCTTACTAATTTAAGTATATGAAGTGAACAGGTTCACTTGCTACTTAAACTTCCCCCGGATTGTGTGCACACCATTTGTTCATCCCCTCATGCTATGTAGTGGAGATAAAAAATTAAATAATGCAGTCTTTAACCTAGAAGTTGCAAATCAAACAAGAGCAAAGACAGTGATTAGATTAAGGCATATGAAACTGCAATTTTGATAGATCAAAACAAAGAGGCCTGTCGTTTTATATACCTTAACGTAAAACAACAGAAAAAAAAATATGTATCTTAATGCTCATAGACAACAGAAAAGAGCAGTCCATTATTTCTGCATGCTTTTTATATGACTTTTTATATGAAACATTCCTGCAAATGTCACTTTTATTTCAAGACTCAAAGTATTCATTGTGTCTTGTAGCATAAACATCTATATGAATTTATACATGCACTAGATCCTAATATTAAGAAATGTTGGCCCTTCACCAGAAAATACTTTTTTTACCAATAAAAATATTTTATTAAAAAAAAACAAAAAAAGAACACTTAGAATCTCATTTGCAATTTACTTATATAAATCCTTATTTCAAAAACAAGAAACACAAACACACAACATCTGGCAAGAACAGACAGATTGTCACCTGCCTAGGGGAGTCTGAACTTTGTTCTTCTCAGCAACATACTCACACCAAACATGACTGTGAGGCCCCAAGGCTATAAAATGGCATGTGTCGGAGGCCATCTCAGCTTAGAAGCCCACTTCAGGAGTCTTGTGTATATCTCCTCATCTGTTAGTTGTCTCTGCCCTGGAGATGAGCTCATCTACAGACTAATGGATGGAACATGTTTCTACTTGTGAAAACTGAAGTCATTTAGATACAAGAGAATGACATAAAGGCAAAATACACAGACAGAAAAAACTTAAAATACTCTAGCTCTGCCTGAATCAGTGCTTTTCACACTGCCTCAGACTCTTCTCCTACCCTCATGTCTACAGGTAAATCTCATGTTCTGTGATCATTTTTCCATTTTTTAATTATTACCATTATTAAACTTTCTCCATAGGTCACACATCATTTCTTGATCAAATCTAGAGTCACTTCCCCTTCCATGCCCCCTATCCCACCCAAGCCCCTGCACTCCACCATACATGTCCTGCATCTCTCTCCGAGTCTCTCCAGAGTTTTTTTCCAGTCCTTTGTTGTTGTTTTCTCCAACTTGCATTGCTACATAATATATATAACTATGTATATATATATATAACTATGTATATATATAACTATGTATATATACATAGTTATATATACATAAATATATACATACATACATACACATATCACTTGAATTGGCGGATATTTTTTTCTTCCTTAAAAGATGTCATGTTTTCCTTAAGGAAGGTTGAAGGTCCCTCCTTGGCAACCCCAACCATCAATCTTGCACTTTTGCTCCACATTGGGGTCTTTCCCTCCCATGGTCCCTCAAAATGAAGTCCAATAAGCACTCTTGATCCCCCTGCACTGGCCTCCATGATACAGCTCAGGTAGTCCAACAATGGCAGTCTACACTCTGATAAGGCTGACATCCCCTTAGCTGTTTAGTCCACAAGCTGGGTATCGCAGTAGTCCCCATCTGGCATTGAAGGTTTGGAAGATTCTTGGAGAGACATGAGTCCTCAGTCCATATTAGGAGGTTAAAAAGCTGTGTCTCATGCCTTTGAGGAGAGACAAAAGTGGTGGCAGCCACAGAGTAGATGCACTTGCCAGTAAGAATTGGAGATAGGTCAAACAACAGCACTCTCTCTTTATTCTTTTTGTCTTTTTTTACTAAGATCTCAAGTTCTATGTCTGCAGTCCAGTTTCTCTGGTCTTAATGATTATTTGTATCTGGTTTTACTTTCCTTTTGGATGCTTAAGGCCACACAGTTAGCCCAGATTAACCAAGGTTTTTGTTTTCTCAAGGTCAGTTGAGGATCTGGTCCTCAGGGGTCTCTTGGGGTTTTTTTTGGGGGGGGTGGGGAGGAGAAGGAAGGGAGCCCCTTGCTCCTTTCAGCTAGAAAATACTTTGTTAAAGCAGTAATTAAACACCTTCACCAGGAAATACTTTGTTAAAACAATAATTAAACATAACATTGGAAAGTACAAAAAAAATCTTCTGATTTTCAAAATGATTAAATTAGAAGCATTTAGAGGATATTGTCATTCGTGACTATGTTTGCAAGACCTTGGCCTTGGGTTTTGCAGTAGTGACTGGCCTAGTAAAGGACTCTCTTGGAAACACCGACAAGTGTGTTCAGCTCCGCCTACTTTTGGTCTGCTTGCCCCTGTATTCCAAGAATATTGCAAAAGTCTACTTTTTGCTTAGCCATTTACTGAGAAAGCCAGTGAGGCTGCCATGATCTGTGTAAGAGTGATTAATGGGATATTTATTTATTTCTAGACCTTATCAATGCTCTGACTCCAGACTATTTTTTTGTTACTGCTGTAAAAAAATAAGACTTTTCTGAAATACCCAGAAATGATTTGGAAACACATTTAGGAAAGTAAGGGGGAAACCCAGTAGAGAGTCTAGCTTCTTTTTTTTTTTCTCCATTTGTTGGTTTTGTGGTGCTGGCAACGCCATGGCGTGGGCTAAGCACAGGTCCTACCACTAAGCTGCGACTCCCGTCAGGGACCCAGTTCTAAAGTGCCACTTGACTTGTTTTCAGCAATTTGAAAAAAATGTACATTTAGATAAAATTGACCACCAACAAAAAATACTGAGGAAAGCAACAGAAAAACACACATGGAGGGACATTTTACAGCAATTCCTGGCCAGGACACTAAGATAGACCACCCTCTACACTTTAACAAATAAAGTCTAAAGTGCAGAGCAAAAGTAATTGAGATGTGACAGCTAAACACAGCATGCTATCCTGGGTGGGATCTTGGGACAGGCACGGGACATGAGCATAACATGGACAGAACCTGAATAAAACATGCACGTTAGGCAATCCTAATATGCCCTGCATGGTTTCTTAGTGTCAGGATACATGCCACAACAGAGAACGACACTGACATAGAAGGGAACTGGGGATGGCAGAAGGTGCATTCTGTTGTATCTTAACATCTTTTCTGAAAAAGAAATAATTCCATTCAAAATAAAATCAGGGATTGTTTCCTCCTTGATTTCTTATCACCTGTACCAGGAAGTTTATGACCAGCTGGCCTAGGAAGTTCATGACCATCTGCTTCAGAGGAAACAAATAGTCGTCTGTATCCTCACCCTAGGAAGGCAATAGTTTCAAAGGCAGAAATTTGGGGAAATTTAGCCAAGGTGTACAAAACCATACTAGATGTTATCCTTGTGTTTGGACTCAGAATCCATTTTGGTGGTGGCAGGACAACTGGCTTTGACATGATTTATGATTCCAGTATTAGGCAAAGAGAAACAAGTCCAAACATGGACTTGCAAGACATGACCTATGTGAGAAGAAAAATGTCTCGAGAAAACAGCAGAAAGAATACAGAACAGAATGAAGGTTAGGGGACTGCAAAGGCTAATGTTGCTATTAGCAAAAAGTGAGCCAGGCAACTGGGTAACAGCAAAAGGAGTCAAGATTCAGTCCTGACTTCGCTTGGTGTGATGGGCGCATTTTGAAGAAGAGCACTAAGAAAGTGCAAAACCTGGGCTGGAGAGATGGCTCAGTCATTAAGAGCACCGACTGCTCTTGCAGAGGACCCTGGTTCAATTCCCAGCACCCACATGGCGGCTAAGAACCATCTTTAATTCTAGTTCCAGGGGAATCTGATGCTCTCTTCTGACTTCCGTGGCATTGCACGACACAGGTGCACCAACCTACATGCAGACAGTACACTCACACACATTAAAAAAAATAATTAAAAAAAAAACTATTAAAAAAAGAAAGTGGCTGGGCATGGGGGTGCACGTCTTTAATCCTAGCACTTGGGAGGCAGAGGCAGGCAGATCTTTGTGAGTTCAAGGCCAGCCTGGTCTACAGAGTAAATTCCAGGACAGCTGGGGCTACAGGGAGACCCTGTCTTGAAAAGACCAAAAACAAAGTGTAAAACCTTTTTTTAAAAATATTTTATTTATTATTTTATGTGTCTGAGTGTATTGTCTGCATGTATGTAAGCACACCCATGCTGTGCAATGCCCTTGGAGGTCAGAAGAAGGTGTCAGATTCACCATGTGGGTGCTGGAAACTGAACCTGGGTCCTCTGCAAGAGTAGTCAGTGCTCCAATTTAGCCAGCCACAAAGTGTCACAACTTTAAATAGTATATATATATATATATATATATATATATATATATATATAAATATCAGGCCTTTGGATATGGCAAAGTGGGTAGAGACCTTGCCTTTGCATGAATGAAGCCCTGGATTTGATTCCCAGTGCTGCATAAACCCAATACGGTGGTGTACTCAAGTAATTCCAGCACTCAAGGGATAGAAGCAGAGGAATCAGATGTTCAGGGCTATCCTTGGCTATACAGTGAGTTTGAAGCCATCCTGGATTCCATGAGACCCTGCCCTGCAAAATAGCATCAAAGCTTTAAAATTATATTTTTAATTTATTATCAGATTTAAAGCCATATAGTAATGCTAATCTTACCAGCACAAACAATTCACTTTTCTTTTTATTTACTGTCTCTGGAATGATTTCCTACATTATCTCATGTGACCCTTACCACAGCTTTGCAATGCAAAGAAAACACATTTTGAAGACAAACATTTCCAGTCCAAGGTCTCCTCAGTGTTAACTGAGGTCTGTTTGTTTGTTTAGTCACATTTTAACCCTCTGTTCTGGAAGATTTGAAAAAACGACCTTTATCACAGAGTGGAATCTACCATGTAATATTTATTTAGGGAGGGTCAACACTCGGATTTAGGGTGAGTTTCTCCCCTCAGCCTTGGTCACTCCAAGCTTTGCTAGTTGACAGTGAGAGGAGGTCTGGTGATGACCTGGGGAGAAGAGTGGGTGCCAAAGACATGAAATCTGGATTTGGGAAACACATTTGTGACCCAGTTTGTAGGTGTGATTAAATGCCAATGAAATTAAGATAAGCAAGAAATATACCCCCATGCCTTCTGCTTCCCAGAAGGACCCCCACTGTGCCACAGTGCAGTCCCGCCAGCTCAGGTGGATGGGCCTGCCACACTGCTCACAATTGGCCACTAACTACACTGTCATTGGACCACAGCTCATGTTTACAAAGCCCATGATTGTATTTGACTTGTTCTTTTCTATTAAAAAAGTCAGCATGTTTCCAATACAGATCATTAAGATTATGGACATTTCATGGGGTGAATTAATTCTGTGATAAAACTCCCAAAATGATTTACCAATCCTGCCTTCCTCCAAGTCGAGATCAAGAGTGTGTTCTCTAATGAGGGTTGAAACATTTAAACAGTAATTGAAATCATTTGCAAAATTACAAGTTTAGAAATAAATAATATTTACTTTATAACTCTTGGACTCAATAAGAAGCTGAGAAAATTATGAAACACTTAAATTAGAAGCATATCTTTTTTTCTTTCTTTCTTTTTTTTTTTTTTGGAGAGAGGATCTCCCTATAGCCCCAGATGGCCTGGAACTCACTCTCTAGACCAGGCTGGCCTTGAACTCACAGAGTTCATAGGGTCCAATTTTTGTTTAATTCAAAAGGCATAAAATTTCATTCCAGGGACTGGAGAGTTGGCTCAGCAGTTAAGAGCACTGGCTGCTCTTGCAGAGGACCCAGATTCAGTTCCCAGAATCCACAAGGCAGCTATCAATCATCTATATCTCCAATTCCAGGGGATTCAATGCCTTCTTCTGACCCACTGAGGTTAAATCTAGTGATGATCCAGCATAGGCCAAGGGTAATGGCGTGCCAGGGAACTCAGTCCCTCAGCTTCTGCTCACAAGGGGAACAGGAGGAATAAGAGGCCCCTCCCCCACACCACAGGAGGTGCGTGAAATCCAGGATCTCCCCGTTCTCCCCATTTATTTACTTTGACTCATCTTACTATCATTAATGTTTGTCACTTTTGTAAGTCATGTACAATGGTGTGTGTATGGAGGTCAGATGACAACTTCAGGTCTGGGTTGTCACCTCGCCTTACGATAGGGTCTCTTGCTTATTGCTGTGTACTCCAGGCTAGCTGGCCTCTGAGCTTCGTGCCTTCAGTCTCCCAACAGAAGCACTGTAATTACAGATATCCACTGCCGAGTCCTGTATCACACGGATTTTGAAGATGTAAAGTCAGGTCATCATATTTGAATGTCAAACACTTTACTCACTGAGCCATCTCCCCAGTCTACCTCATTCCTTTTTGTTGAATTTTTATAAACTTCCTGCATCTTGATCATATTTACACCCCTCCCCTATGTACAACTCCCATAGCCCCCTCAACAGATTTCATGCGTCTGTCATATGTGTTAAGGCCAATTGAGCCAAGTTTGTGGCCGTAAATATCCCTCTGTGTGAGTCGGTCCACTGGAGCCTGCTCAACCTACCTAGCATTGCTCCCTTAAAGGAAACCATGTCTCCCTCTCCCGGTAGTCATTAGTTGCCAATAGTTCCTCAGCTAATGTTGGGACTTCTTACCCATTTTCCCCCTTCTATGCTGGGTTTTTGTCTGGTTTGAGCTTGTATGGGTCTTGGGCATGGAGTCATCATTCCTGTGAGTTCATATGAGCAACTTCCAAGCCCCCTGGAAAAGTGTTCTTTGTGGTCTTCACCACCCTGGACTTACAGTCTTTCTGCCCTCTCTTCCACAATGGTCCCTGAGCCATAGATGGCAGAGGTTTGATGCAGGTATCCTCTCCAGAGAAAAATACTCTGCAGTCTTTTGTTCTCTGTACTTTGTCAGTTGTGGTTTTCTGTGTTAATCACCATCTGTTGTATGAGGAAGGTTTCTGGGTGAGAGTTGAGAGAGACCTCAATATTCTTTCTGCTCCTCCTCCCAGGTTCCCCTATCTTCCCTGAGCCTTACCACCTTATTCTTTTTTTTAGCTATATCAAACTAATAAGAAATCATAAGGTAGACATTTTCTCTAAGGTTAAATATCTACATCTGAATAAACCAAAGTATCTACTGCAAAAATACCTTGGCTAGTTTATAATGATTTGAGTCAGAGTGAAAGAATTTAAGGTCTCATGAAGATCTTAGATATGCTGTCTATACTTAGACTTCTTTCCTCCTCCTCTTTTCCCCCCTCCGCTTCCTTCTCCCTCATCCCCTTAGCCCCTTTCTCTCTCTCTTTATTCTCTTTTCTCTTTGCACTTTGTTTGTTTGTTGGAGACTGTGTTTTGCTTTGTAGGTCAGCCTGGTCTTGAACTCTCGATCCTCCTGTCTCAGCCAAATACAAGAATTATAGGTGTTGGCCATCACATTTGACTACTTATAACTTTTCAATTCCTACTCACTTTCAACTTACCCACATTTCTGAAACCTTATCCTAAAGGAACATGTTTAAAAACTTTGATATTTATTCAGTAAGTGATCATTCCTACTGTTAATACAAGATGTCGTCCTTGAATTGTGGAAGAACTTCCTGTTTGGTTTTTGTGATGCTGGGGATTGAGTTCAGGATGTCACACATGCTAGCAAGAGCTCCTCGACTGAGCTGTATCACTCGTTCCTTTCCTTTTTAGAAGCTTCCCTCTGGAGATTAGAGGTGGCCTTGGCCACTCACTTTCTATCAAGGCTCCCTGTTTTGAAGCTTTCCTTTACTAGAGAAAGAGAGTGACTGAGAGAGAGAGAGAGATAGAGAGAGAGAGAGAGAGAGAGAGGAGAGAGAGAGATCAACAATAGTGATCTGTGGTTCTGAGCTGTAGAGAAAAGCAGTCTGTATAAGGCCCAAACTCTTCCAGTGTTGTTGATTTATCAAGTTAATTCTTTTTCCTTTTTTTTTGGTATTTTGAGAGAGGGTCTCCCTTAGTCCCAGCTGTCCTCACTCTGTAGACCAGGCTGGCCTTGAACTCACAGAGATCTGCCTGCCTATGCCTCCCAAGTTAATTCTTTTTTATTTTATTTATTTCCATACGTGTATGAATGTACTGTCTGCATACAAGTTTGTGCACCCGTGTCATGCAATGCCACAGAGGTCAGAAGAGGGTGTCGGATTCCCCTGGAACTGGAGTTCTCCTGGAATTGGAGTTTCAGATGGTTCTCGGCCGCCATGTGGGTGCTGGGGATTGAACTCGGGTCCTCTGTAGGAGTGGTCGGGGCTCTTAACCGCTAGGCTATCTCTCCAGCCCCCCCGAGTTAATTCTTTAAGCTTCTACTTTCTTTAGGGAGACATGACTGAATTGGGCCTAGAAATATTTCTCATGTTTTATTTCTCAAACTATAGGCTTCAAGAGTCTCCAGTAGATATTAATAACTAAACAAATGTAAACTTGAAGTTAATTGATTTTTCTTTCTATAACTCATTGGATTTCAAAATTAAACCACACAATTAATATGTATTTATTCCAATATAAAGAGTCAAAAAGTACAGAGATATCTAACGAAAAGTTAATAGCTCTTTCCTCCCACTCAGTACTGGATTACCCAATACACAGGCCAAATATGTACTCAAGATATCCACAAGTACAGGAAGTTTGTAACTAATATTTCAGAGAAAGCACTGAGCAGGTGATCATGAGAAAAATCAGAAATGTTTTTGGACTCCTTATTTATTTGATGTTTTGGTATTACATTTTTATTTATTTAGTGTGTGTGTGTGTGTGTGTGTGTGTGTGTGTGTGTATGGTTAGGCAGGAGGCATGTGTGTACCATGGTAAACATGTGGAAGTCAGAGAACATCTTATAGGAGTCAGTTCTCTCCTTCTACCATGTTGGTCCTGAGGATCAAATTTAGGTCATTAGGTTTGACTGCAGATGCCTTTATCTGCTGAGTCATCTCCCTGGATGAGAGGATTTAGTATTTTTACTACATTTTTTGTAATAGATTGGTTGAAGGAGAATGAATATATACAAATTATATATATATATATATATGCCAGGATTTCATTTTATTCAACATGTATAAGCATATATACTTCTCATATAATTATCATTGTAGAATTATTTTTAATTCCTAAAGAACCCTGTCCTAATTTGCTTTCTATTGTTATGATAAAACACTGACCAAAAGCAATTTGAGGAGGAAAAGTCTATTCAATCTTACAAGTTACTGTCCACTGTTGAGGGAAGCCAAGGCAGGAGCCTGGAGGTAGGAACTGAAGCAGAGGTTATGGAGGGATGCTGCTTCCTGGCTTGCTTCTCCTGGCTTGCTCAGCTACTTGTTTTATACAGCCTAACATGAGCTGTTCAGGAATGGCATTGCTCACTATGAACTAGGCCATTCTACACCTATTATCAATCAAGAACCTGCCCCAAGGACATGTCTGAAGATCAATCTGATGGAGGAAGTTCCTTGACTGAGGTTCGTTCCTTCTTCCCAGGTGTGTCAAGTCAACAATGAGGGCTGTCTATGACTTGCACTTATTTTTTATTTATTTATTTATTTATTTATTTATTATTTATTTATTTATTTTTGTGTATGAATGTACTGTCTGCATGTAGGTCCGTGCACCCGTGTCGTGCAATGCCACGGAGGTCAGAAGAGGGTGTCGGATTCCCCTGGAACTGGAGTTCTCCTGGAATTGGAGTTACAGACGGTCTCAGCCAGCATGTGGGTGCTGGGGATCGAACCCGGGTCCTCTGAAAGAGCAGTCAGTGCTCTTAACTGCTGAGCCATCTTTCCAGCCCCTCAGCCAGCTTTATTTTTTTATTTATTATTATTTTTAAATTTTATTTATTTATTTATTTTGGTCTTTTTTGAGACAGGGTCTCCCTGTAGCTCCGGCTGTCCTGGAACTCACTCTGTAGACCAGGCTGGCATTGAACTCACAAAGATCCGCCTGTCTCTGCCTCCCAAGTGCTAGGATTAAAGGCGTGCGCCACCACGCCCGGCCTTATTTATTTTCTATGTGTATGAATGTACTGTCTGCATGCAGGTCTGTGCACCCATGTCGTGCAATGCCGCGGAGGTCAGAAGAGGGTGTCGGATTCCCCAGGAACTGGAGTTCTCCTGGAATTGGAGTTACAGACGCTTCTCAGCCGCCATGTGGGTGCTGGGGATGGAAGCTGGGTCCTCTGCAAGAGCAGTCGCGCTCTTAACCGCTAGGCCATCTCTCCAGCCCCGACTTGCATTTATTTTTTAAAATAAATGTTTCCATGTTTATACAGAAAAAAAATGTGCTTATTTTGCAATCATTGTATTCTACTCCAATGAACTAATAACCTCCTTGCTTATCCATTCTTCTACTGTCAAATATTTACTAAATATCTCACCATCATTAAATTCACACTTTTTTTTACTACTCAGACTGCACTCTCTCCCTCTACTCTCCTGAAGGAGAGAACGATCATCAATGGCAGTGGCAGTTGCAGCAAAGCAACACCAAGAGCCGGTTTCACGCTCAGGAGAGAATGCTACGTCTCCTCCATGTGGTTTCTGGTACTCTACACAGTCAGAGAAACTTCTCTAGTAACATACTATAGAAACGATCCCTGAAAGTATAGTCTTTAAATTCCACACTTATACCTATATTTCTATACATTATTATAGTTATTTTCTGTCCTCTTTTTTTTTTTTTTTTGGTGGTGATATAGAGCCCAGATCTTTACTCATGTGCTCTACCACTGAACTATACCTTGGTCCTTCTCAAAGGGAGACCCTGTCTCGAAAAGACCAAAAAAAACCAAAAAACAAAAAACAAAAACAAAAAGTCATATTTTGGGCATTAATCACAGGAGAAATACTATTGTGCCAAAACTTACAAATATTTATAAAACTCTTCTTATTTATGACTAACTTGATCTGTTAAAATGTTTTATACAAGTAAAAGGTCGAATGTTCACATACTGATTTTAGAAGTAATTTGGAGCCTGACCAGGTAAGAATAGGCAAGCTTCCAAGAAAGAGCAGGAAAGAAGATACTTCCATTATCCTAGCAGGAGATGTGTATCTTGGTTAGGGTCACAGAGGGGGCTATAGAGAAGGAAATGAAAATGAGGAACTTTTAGAAAGTGGACTTGTCAGCAGGAAGGAATGATGGGTTGGCTGAGGGCACCATGTTCTGCATCCTCACTTTCCAGCCCAGTTGCTGCATGGGTGAAGGTACTCACTAGAAGCTCCATAAGTAGAATAAAGGTCAGACATTGTTTGTTTACCTAGAAATCCATGTGCAGCTTTGCACTTTTCCTCGTCTGTCTTTCTTTTCTTTTGTTTTGTAATTTCTACTACAGAATACTTTTAAATGGGATGTCATAAGAATCAAGAACTGAGAGAATTTGGAAAGAACTTGTGGAAAGAAGGACAACCCTAAGCCAGAGCTAAGGACTTCTGCACTAGCAGATCCTGCTCCAGAAAATGAGTCAAGGGCTCTTCCGACTTAGCTGATCTCTAAGAAACCTGTGCTTGCTTAAGTCAAACTCCCCAGCTCTCAATAGCTCTCTTTCAGAAGGAGGAACTGCCTCCCTTCTGTCCACTTCGAGGGCTGATCTGTGAAGAGCTGAGCAGTCTGTCCTTTCAGTTCTCTACTTTGAATGGGGGCCCTATGAAATAGATCATTTGTGGTCACAGGAGTTCGGAGCTAAAAGCTTCTTCTAGAAGAATCCCCCAGTAGTTTTCTACAGGTTCCTGTGCACGCCCACATGTACCTTGGTTATGTGCTTGTGATTCTGACTTGTGCTTATGTTCTTATGTCAACTGTGGCCGCTTTAGCTTGCTACATCTGTCACACTGGGCTACTGCACTCTGAGTGTTTTCTGTACCTTGGAAAGCAAGAGCCATGACTGGTATTTCCCTGTGATTCCCTTTGGCTCAGGTAGTATGTCTAGCACAAGATGGGCACTCAGCAACTACCAGTGATTGATGAAAAATGATCATTTCCAAGGTCAATAAAAGGTACTGTGTATCTCGTCTTAGGAAACAAAATGTTTATTGAAATGTATGTAGATAAATTATCACCAGCATAAAACTGTTAATGGAGTTTTCAACATGGGTTCCTTTTAGTCATGAAATGAGGTGAGGCTTTGAAAAGTCCATTGTCTCATAGGAAAAATTTTTGTTCAGATAAAGTCTTTAAAAAAGCAAATCACCTTTGAAATGGTCTTTTAAATGTCTCCGACCTATGAATATATAACAAAACAAAAGATATATTAAAACTATAACCCAGTTTAAAAAGAATAATTCTGAATGATTAGAGGTAAGACACATGGAAACTATTTATACAATTGAATCTCTAAAATTTTCTATTTTATTAGTATATATTAAAATACTTTAAAAAATAAAATACTTAAGAAATAA
This sequence comes from Rhizomys pruinosus, assembly GCA_009823505.1. NCBI lineage: Eukaryota > Metazoa > Chordata > Mammalia > Rodentia > Spalacidae > Rhizomys > Rhizomys pruinosus. The sequence continues at coordinate 572,601 of VZQC01013352.1, read as the reverse complement.
TAAAAACAACAACAAAAAATAATCCTGGCAAAACAACAACTGGTCATAAAGAGTCCAAAATACAATAGCTTTATTTTTTATATATTTATGGGGAAAGTGAAATTTTTATCTACCCAAATAAACAGTTTTTAATAACTTTGAGTTCAGTAATTTGGGAACATAGTTCAAAGTGAATTTAGGGTTAAATATCATTTTAAGAAAAGCTAAAATTAATAAATATAATGAGGGGAAGTAGAGGGAAAATTTAAGAAAAATTTTAGAACTTTGAACAGGTTAATAAAAGGTAATAGTTAATTCTGTACAAAACTTTATAACAGTTGCAGGCCAAATGATTTATTGATATTCAATTTCAGCTTCGTGCTCTATGCTGACCTTTTTGCCTCCCCCTTTTTCGTGGTGCTGTTGTCCCTCTCCAATGGCGAGTCTGTTGAATGGGATGATCTTCATGGTGGTCTCCTTCATGGAATACCAGCGGGATTTCCAAGTGGCCCAGATAATGCCATTGTCATAACCATTAGGAGTAGATGCTTTTGAGTAAGTGCCACCTGCAATAAGTGGTAGATGCTTGTGGCATTAGTCTCACATTTGGATGAGAACCGTCTACTATGAAGTGTATGGTCAGTTATATCAAGGTCACCGAATTTTCTACCAACTGAAAATCTCCCTAGAGATCCTAAAGTCTGTGTATAATGAAAAGGAATGATCACTTACAAGCCCTTACAAATGTGCTGTGCTTTGTGTTCACATCTATCCTTTAGTTTCATTCGTTGGTAGCAGGACTGGAACACTGTCTCTTTCTCCCTAAGCTTACCCAATCTCTGACTCAGCTATTAAGGACAACCTCTTCCCTGGCGGGGCACTATGGTTGGAGTCACAGATTCCTGATCATGTGGTCTGACACTGTGTGACAACACAATCTTCAGGTTAAAGGAAGACAGTATGGAGGGGTGGAATGTTGTTTTACATCTCCATCATAAAGTGAGAACTAGGTTGCTTTGCTTTCTTGCTGCTGGGCAGATTTCATGCAATTTTGTAGGGGGTTATTAAGGCCAATACTTAGGTTGTAGCTTGTCACTGTGGCTACCCTGGGCAATCTAGACCCAAGCACCTTCTCTGGTAGTTTCTTCTATTTGTGTGATTTGTTGATGCAAAGATGAGATATGTTCCTCCAAACCGAAAATGTTGAAACTAAAACATTTCTTGAAACAACTGAGAGGATTCCAAGTCAGATATTAGCTAGGACAGTGCCTCAGGAAGTGCAGCTTCTCATCAGTAGATGAGATCTGTAACTATACTCTGGTTTCTTAAAGGAGCCTTTCTCAAAGGCTCCTTTATCATCAGTGGGGACTCTCCACATGCAACTGCTAGGCAGTAAGTGAAATCAGTGTTCCAAACCCTTCTAGTCTTACAGAAACTATAGCCTCCCTCATGCTAAAACAAGTGTCTCCATTCCCTAGGCTGGAATTACGAGTACCATTCTTCTTCTTATTGCATTTCATCTGATACCTGCTCACTGCCCACTAGTAGTATCTGACACATAGCTCATGGACAGAGGAGCTAGGATAATGTGTCCATAAAGCACAAATATGGCACTTCTAGTCAGTCTACATCACATACATGGTAGGTGTAAAGGAGACAACATAGTTCTAACGCTGAGAGTGACAGTTTCAGTACAATAATAAAACACCAAATAGAACTCAAGAAGTTGATGTATTGTAGAGGAGCCCATTTTAGGTAAAAGCTTGATACAACTTGGGATCATATTAGTTTAATAATTGGCATTATCCAATCCTAGTTTTGAATAAAGTTCTATATGGTAAAAGGCTTACTAAGGCTTACACCGTAATTCCTCATCTCTCTGTATCTGTTTATTGCCTTATATAAAACATCTACTATGTACTAATTCATAACCGAACAAAATGAACATACCTTGGTAATAAACTCCATTGAGATGGCCAGCATGACACTTGTTCATCCACCAGCCAGACCCATCCTGTTCAGCGCAGTTGCCTTCAAACTTGTCATTGTCGTTGTCCCATGTACTGAACTGCATGCCATTGTGGGATGTGAAATATTGGTCACTCTCATCATCACCAAATGCAAAGCCATCAAAGGCATTACCAGCATCTCCATCAATGAAATAAGCATATTTCAGGCGGTATTTGTCAGTCTCGGGTCCTACCGAGAACGTGGCATAGTCTGCAGTGCTGTGAAGAGGAGAACAGAGAGGGCACATCTTGAGTCCCAAAGCTGAAAGAGACCCATGGAGTAGTTTTCTGTAAATCTGGCACCAATCAGTGGATGTGATCCAGTCCAGAGCTTATCTCCACTACCCAGGATGGTTCTGGAAGTTTTTCAAGGAATCCCAGTGAAAACTAAAAGCCACTTATTTGCTTTGTACTTGTAGGATCTTAATACCAAATGGAAATGTGTGAATAACTTCAATCCTTATTTTATACTTTAAATTGTTTAGCATTGCACACACATGATCATAGATCACAATGAGGAACCATTAACTGATATACCAAATTTGAGGGCAAAACAGCCTCATTAGTCATTCGCACTACTTGAAGTGGGATGGCATAAAGGAGTTTTCTTCCCCCAAGGAAATGCTGTACTGAACAGAATAGGCTTTCAAGGACATCACAGAAGCTGTGATTCCTATGTGGTCCATAAAAACTGAGCCATGGAAGTCAGAGAGACTTGTTCCTTTGGGAAGAACTGTGAAGGCAGCCACAATTATGTGGAGTAGAGGGAATAATGGGCCTTGTGAATTAATAGAAATTTGCAGAGATATTTAATCTTCCCTAATTTCATTCTTGGGAAATGGAAGATGAGCTCATAGAAAAACAATTCTGCTAACTATGGTGTAATTTTGGATTTTAAAAAATCTACATGTTGGAAAATGGAATGTATTTCATTATTCTACAAACATAAGAGTTAGATATTTTTCTTCCCTTAAATTAGGGATTTGCTACTTGAAATCCCAGATCTCTCTCAGCCTAGCAGGGGCAGGGGCTCATTAAAGGAATTTGTGAATTTTAAAGTAATCAATGGTTTGAGAAAAACAATGGCAATTAAGTAAAGGGGAGATCTGAAGAGTCATAAAGAAGGAAGGTTCCAGAGTTAAAGTACCCCAATTCAAGCCAGGTCTCTGCCACACCTGCCCACAAATCAAATGAGCTCCTTGGAAAGTGCCTGGATATGGTCTTTCCAGTTGTCAGGCTGGCTTTGCCATTGGTCCATTGACATTTGGAAAGGCCCATTTAGCTGATTTCCACAATAAAACGTTAAAGTCCCTTCTGCACGGTACCTGGTTTTGCCACTCCAGTCTTTGAGCACCACCCTCAGTGTATATGGGATTGTGGACTGCGTGCTTATCAAGTGAATCTTCTCATTTCCTAGCCAAAATTCTGTGTTGCCAGTCGGAGACAGGTGCCCAAACCCTTCTTTATATTGAATCCAGTTTTTCTTAAAATCCTCACTGCCATCAACTCTCTAATTACACAATAGTGTGGGGACAAAAAGAGAGAAGAGGAGAGAACAGATTATCAAGTGCAAATAAAGAGAATGCTAACAATATTCAAAATATGGAGGTATGAGTCTGTCAACTGCCTAGCTGACCTAGGGCAAGTCACCAATTTCATCATCTACCAAACAGGAACGATGATGCTGTGAAAAGTACAAAGAAATATTTATCTGTAACTATATCATCTATATCTATATCTATATCTATATCTATATCTGTATCTGTATCTATTTGTGTCTGTATTTGTATCTATATTTATATCTATATCTATACCTATCATCTCTTCAAGAGTACCTAGTACATGCTAAATTATAAATTAGTTGTAGGTGTTTTTTTCCCGTGGTAAATTTTTTTAAAAGATCTCAGAGGACTTCAGAACTCAAGCTTGTTACTATAGTGCAACGTTTAATCACACTCTCCAAGGCCCCTGCAAGAGAAGTTATAACAATGGCAGGAAGTAAACAAGATAAAAAGCAGGTTTGCTGTGGGTGCCAGGCAGGCAGAGGCCCAAAAGGGCTTGTTGTGGAGCTGCCTAACTGTATCTTCTGGGAGGCTTTGTCCTATGGGCAGCCTTGACCTACCTGAGGAAAGGGGCCTGTTCTATGCTTGTTGCTAAAGAACTTGGCTCATGTGACAATATATTATGCAAGAGCATAGCTAGCTAGCATGGTATTGTATCAAAGCACAGTGAAGCCAGACTACCTGGATTCAAATCCTGCCAGTTACTTGTTACTTGTATGACCTTGTTCCTTCTTCTGCAAGTTAAGAACAGTCCTTACTTTACAAGGATGTGGTGAGGGTTAAGTATACTAAAAGTCACAGGTGCTTAGTGAGGTATATAATGAGAACCAGTTATTAAATACATTAAATACATAGAGTCAGAAGAGATTACCCTCTGTAACACAGTCCAACCATTTCCGAATCCATCAATTTCACAGTACACTAAGAATGACTGCTTAGCTTTTAAAGGTCGAATAAAGTAAAGTCCACTTTCTTTGGCACCCTTATTGGCAATTTCTTGGCAATCTGAAGAAGAAAAGTAAAGAAAATTACTATTGTGGTTTGAAACCGAGGCAAAATGAGGCAAGCCTTGAATGCTCTCTTAATCATCGTTCCTTTCAGATTATTGTTTGCTACTCAAAACTGTGAGCCATTGGAATCCTTAGATTTAAGAACTGGGTGCTTTCCATACTACTGTTATACATTGCAAGATGTACCTCTGCCTTCATTATGTAGGTCTGCTTTGATGGCCCTGTCCTCAATATAAACTCACGCACCTTTTCCAGTCGTGTCACGGATTTGCACTGTGTCCTTGCAAGGTTCTTGGCACTGTGCTTCAAGTTGAGCTACTTTCTGCTTCAGGTTTGTGATCTTCTGAGTATTTGAATTATATATGTCCTGTAAATATCTGAACATCAAACAAAAAATAACAGGAGATAAGAATGCCTTTCAGAAGCACAATTTTGTATTTTCTTAGAAATGCTACTTTATTTTCTCGAGAATTACTTTATGATAAATTACTTCATTCTTAAAAAAAAAAACTCTGGAAAGACTCAGAAAAAGATGCAGGACTTGTATGGCAGAGTGCAGGAACTCAGGTGGGGTTGGGGGCATGGAAGGGAAAGTGACTCTAAATTCAATTGAGAAATAATGTGTGATGTATAGAAAAAGTTTAATAACAAAAATAAATAAAATAAATAAAAAATTACTTCATTCTTGGAAAACTTGTAAAATTATATTATTAAATTTAAGTGCTTCAAAATGATACCCTTTGGAAAATGAAAAAGAAAACCCAAATTAGTTTCAGCAGGAATATAATTGTAACTCGAATCCTTATGCCTAGAAAGGGGAAAGCAGTGTCAACTTTGAACAAATAACAAAGTCCCTGTCAATAAGCAAAGGTCACTGTAAGTTGTCCTTCTGAATTTTACCTTATACTTGGGGAGCATCAGGTAAATTACCTATGTGAGTGGTGGGCCTTTGCCAGAAGAAAATTGGAGGCAGCAGTTCACATGTGCTATTTAGGAGTTTGCATCTATTCTGGAGAAGGTACCTGGGGCATTACTGCACATAAAGCAGTAGTTCCTTGTTATACAACCTTGAGGGGAAAGCCTGGGGAAAGTGTAAACTTTTCCTTGGTTATTTCTCACAGAGCTGAGGTAACATAAATATTCAGAAATGAGAGATAACTGCACAGTGCACAAACCATTGTACCTTTCTTCAAAGAAAAGAGAAATTATTGGGCCACTTTTTTTCTCTGTCTTAAAATTTTCTCACAATCATTTCCTTCTAATTTAATGATGGGCAAAGTAATGGAAATTATAAATCTACTCATACTCATAACAATAACCGCAGCCTTCATATCAGAAAAGGAGAAATATCCCCTAGGGCACTTATCTTCTGCCACAATCCATCTTGGTTTTCCAGAATGCTCAGAGATCTATTTAGGGGGAAAACAATGAAACAAACTAAAACTGCACCTGAGATTTCATGCTCAGATCAGATACAGACTATAGTAAACTGGGAACAGAGAGGACAAGAGGAGAATGGGGTGTTTGCTAAATTCAGTGTGCTAAGATATTTTTTCTGCTCCACCTTCAATGTGAGTTACTCCAGTAACCAAAAGCCTTCTTCTTCCTCTACCTTCTCATTTCTTCACACAGATTTGCTGACTTATTTATAGAGAATTTTATTTTCAGCACCTAAATTTCCATGTGTTTGATTTTATACTATAAACTGATGGGGACATTTAGGCAGATACATTCAGATTGGTTTTTAGAGACATCTACAATAATAACCTTCTTCCAATGAGATTATATATATATATCCCAGTCTATATAATCATTTTGCACTAAAGCTTCCTACCTCTACTGGGCTAAAGGCAATTTGAGTTCATAAATGAAAAATAAATTCCAAGATTACTTTCAGTGAAAGACAAAATATTAAATGCAATCCAAATCTGCCCTAGAGAAGGAATTAAAACTCAAACATTTACCGAATACTCGTCTCATGTGTTAATATCATCGATTCGTATTTCAGAATTTCTTCTACCATCCTTTTGGACTTCTGGGTGGCACCATCTATCATATCTGTAACATGGGATCACAGACAAAAAAAAACATGTAAGCAAACAGCACAGCTAAAAGCAGAACAATTGCCACCCAAGGGGCTTTCTCCTGCAACAAGCTCTTCATCTCTTACTTGGCTTTGGGGGTGCATCGGGGTTGTAGTGGACTTGGATGGACTTGATCAGCTCTTTGGCTTCCGTGGTTCTGTTCTCAGCTCGATGTAGGATATCTTCCAGAGTCTGGAGGTCCTTATCCACTTCGGTTTGGTAGGTGGCCAGGAAGTCTGCGATACCACAGGTGGTTGGGCAGTAACTACCCTGCAAATAAAAGAGGCAATTAAGCATCTTGGGAAAAAAACAATACTTAAAACCTTAAACCTATCGTTAAGCTGAGTAAAACTGTTTCCCCGAAGTTTCAAGTGTCAAATGACATTTGTGAAAGAATTGCTCTGTTTTTCCACCTGCCAAGCCCAGTTCAAGGAAAGCAAGGAACATAGAAACTACTTACAAATCTTTCATCTAAGATGCAGCAGTTATCCCTGGTAGCAACATACTGCGGGAGAAAAACATAGAAAGTTCACTAGTGGGTTCTGTAGTTTCTCATTTTTCATTTAAAACAATATTGCTCCCAAAGTACACTTACTGCCTGGCCTGTTGGACAGAGCAGTGAAAGCGTGAAGCAGAGAATGAAAGTCCGGGGTTTCAAAGACCAACTCATGATGTCTGGGCGCTGGGTGCTCCAAGCCCGGCACAGTCAGCCCTGTGACCTCTTGGGCTCTGCTGGATCTTTTATGTGTGTCCCTGGGCTGGGCGGGACTAAGAGTGGCTGATGTTGGTCACGGGGCCTCCTTACGAGAAGGGGAGCTCAGGGAAGCTCCTGGGCTCTTTCTGCTTGCTCTGGCTCCCGCCAGTACTCAGTCGGATTCTCAGATTTTGCACACAGGTTTAAGCTCCGCCTTTTGGGCCTAGCCCAACTAGTCCTCCCAGATCCAAAAACATCTACAAAGGCTAGCAAAGCATTGGGTACTTGTCTGAGGAGGGAGGGAGGCTGCATGTTGCAACCTCTTCCCGCACACCCCCTGGAGAGCAAACACTGGGCACTGACCTCCCTAGAACAAACCCAGCAGGTTCTGGGATGGGGTTATGGCCACTGCCTGAATTTATGTAAGACTTCTTTCAGCCCAGAAGCGAGGTATTGCTATTGTTTTTAACCTGTGGCCATAGCAGGAGGTTAATCCTGCGCCCCCCCCCCCACCTCCCATGGCCCACTTCAGTATTCCGTCTGTGTTGACCCATTTTCTTGGGCAACTCTTTGCGAGTTTTGGAATCAACCCATCTCTGGACTGGAAGAGAGGTGGGCATGTTTGTCCCAAAGCCCTATCCAGTTACCTGGAAGGAAGTCCTGCACAAGGGAAAAATCCACCTTTCATTTGTCTGGCCAGAAGCCCCGCTGAAGAAGGGACAGAGAGGCATTAGGGAAAGTTCATTATCTTCATTGGGAAAAGCCATTGTCGCCTCCCATCTTAACTGACAAGTGTGCTCTGGCACTGTGACTAACATCCTTGCTCTTGCCTCTCATTCTCCCTGACACCGAGCTTGCTGCAAATTGCCATGAACTAAATTACTAAGAAAAATGTGTCTAATTTGAAAGAAATAGGATAAAAATTGAAACAAAGATGATACACTAATACAGAAAATTTTTAAAAATAAAAAAAAAATTCTTTATATAGAGGCAGTCGATGAGATATGACCTGATATTATTGTATTTCATACTACATAAGCAACAAAGAATGTTTCAATTGCTCTTGTAAGCAGGTCAGTAAATTCATTTTTTTAAACATAGTAATGGGTTTATTATATATATATGATATATAGATATATAATATAAATATCTAAGGTTGGCTTGAGATGCCATTTTTTAATTAAAATGTCACCTAACCATTTATTATAATTTTTTTTTAATGTGTTTTTGAGACAGGGTCTCCCTGTAGCCCGAGCTGTCCTGGAACTCACTCTGTAGTCCAGGCTGGCCTTGAACTCACAAAGATCCGCCTGCCTCTGCCTCCCAAGTGCTAGGATTAAAGGTGTGCACCACCATGCCCGGCTTTATTATAAATATTTTTAAGAAATTAAATATTAAAAAAATTTTGTCTTTTTGACAAAAAAGATCTCTAATCCCAGCTGGGCTGGAACTTGCTATGTAGACCAGGATGGCTTTTTTTTTAACTTTATTTTTTATTTTTTTTTAAAGGTAGTCACATTATAACATCACAGTTGCTTTCAGATAGAAAGAAATATAATAATATTGCTCAACTTTTCTTTCAATTGGGGGATTTGGTACTAGCATCCACAAATGAGGGAAACCATTCCTTAACAAAATTGGTCACTAGGCTATAATCTCAACCTGTGAGTGCTTTTTAATTTGAATGGAAAAGATGATTAAAACCTTAATTTTAAAGAGTCTAAAGCCCATCTGGAAAACATGGATTAGTAGTTGTTCAGAGGTCTGGAATCCATCTGCCCATCTCTGGGTCTTGCGAGTTGTGTCCTTTAACCGCTCTCATTCATTATCTGTGTTGGTTGATTGAAACATATACTTACTGATCAAATTAACTCATCAAATGAAAGGTGTAGTCATCTCTCTTCCTCAACTGATCTCCCTCCACGTCATCACTTCCCGATGCAAGCCATTTGTCAACCTTCTTACAATATAGCTCTGAAGGTGACAGTCACCTGCGTAAACATTTATCGATTTCCTTTTTCCCTCCATAGTGAATGTAAACAGCATAAGTGTGTCTTCTTAGGCTTGCCGCTTTCTCTGCTGTGTTTCCTGCACCCTCTAGTCCAAACTAAATGTATCACATAGCATCCCTCTGTGCACCATGTGGTGCTATTTCTTTTTTTTTTTAATAAGTAATAAATACAAGCATCCTTCATGTAAAAACAATTTGCAAGCAGCTATGCCCAAACTTATACAGCCCAAGGTCCCCATTGTCCAGCTGGAGGGGCTTGTATGTACAAGCATGTTGATCAAATAAGAGTCCAGTCTATATTGCTGTAGTTTCACAATTCACCCCAATTGCAACCCTTACATTCTATCATGCCCCCTCTTCCACAGATTGTTCCCTAGGCTTTAGATAAGGGGCACAAGTGGGTGAGAAGCAAAACAGTCTACTTTCTCTGGAGATGTCATTTTGGACTCTGATCAGTTCAGGCTGTTTCCTTTTATGGGTTGGCAGATTATCCAGGCCTTTTAATCCTACTAATGAAACACAAGCAATTAGATATACAGGCATTTAAACAGTACTAATTGTTATGGTAGGTTACTTTGGTATAGACACAGATGTTTGGATGGTATACTAATCCATGAATTACATTTTTTTCTGTAAAAGATGACAAGGTCTTACTGTGGCTTATAACTTCTCCTAACCACTAGAAGACGTAAGCTTGTGGCATCAGCCATGAATTATTCCTCAAAGGAGAGAGCTAATAGCCAATTAGATTTGGGATATAGAGGCATATGGCTGCCACTGCTGCACAGTATTTCCAGGCAGGTGAGGTGTAGCTGATGCTGATGGAGGAGTCTTGCTTGACTCAAGGAGACCAATATTTACTTTATTGATTTAGTGGCCTTCGGTAACACTCTCTGGTAGTCCAGAGACCAACTGTACACTTGCAAGTGTGGTCTCAATACATCTTTCCCATACTTACACCAGGTCTTCGACAGCAGGGCCTTACTACCTCTCTTCTTTCAGGTATCCTAGTTTACAGGCAAAAAGCCTTTGTGGTGCTATTTCTAATTGTGTTTTTCTTTTTCTCCATGCAGTTCCCCTCTGTGTGGTTTGCCTTCATAAGCCAGAATGTCTAGTTGTCAAAAATCCCATATAACTGAAAAGTCCCTTTTCCTTAATCCCAGTCCCTCTAAACACAGCACCACCCCAATGCCCTTTTGCAGAACTTCTAACAATTTTCCATTGTATACATCCATGCCATATCAACCTGATCACTGGAAATTTATTTTTATGGCTACAGCACTTAGCAGAGTGATATTTAACATTCAACAAATATGTGATAACTTCAGCCGAATTGGGCTGTAGATCCATTTTTGTTCCTACAATGCTTTCCAGAACTTCCAAATTGCAAAAATAAGTGACTTTGGCAAGGGTGATGATTAAATAAATGACTGAATATCTATATGATAGAATGTGAAGCAACCTTTTACAAAGAATGGGTCACCTCATCTACTGACATGGAATAATTTCTAAGTAAGCACTTAAATGAAAGAGAAAAATACTTCATTTTTGTTTTTGTTTTATTAATGGATGACAGAATATGTAAAAATTAGCTGGGCATGGTGGCACATGCTTTTAATTCCAGCACTCTGGAGACAGAGGCAAGCCTATCTACATAGTAAGTTCTAGGCCACCTGGGGCTACAAAAAGACCCTCTCTCAAAAAGATATACATACACACACGTGTATATAAGCATGAACATATATTACACAGTTCCAAGAGTACACATTGGTACTTGTCACTCTTTTTCTTTTTGTTTTGTTTTTGTTTTTAATTTTATTTATTTTTGTATGTGCGAGAATGTACTGTCTGCATGTAGGTTTGTGCACCCATGTCGTGCAATGCCGCGGAAGTCAGAAGAGGGTCTTGGATTCCCCTGGAACTGGAGTTCCCCTGGAATTGGAGTTACAGATGGTTCTTAGCTGCCATGTGGATGCTGGGGATTGAACCCGGGTCCTCTGCAAGAGCAGTCAGTGCTCTTAACCACTAGGCTATCTCTCCAGCCCCGGTACTTGTCACTCTTATCAATGTGAAAATTAAGGAGAGAGACAATGATGGACAAGGTTGGGGAAAGGTTTTATTTCCTTTGAATACTTTATACCTTTATAATCTTGAATACATGTGCAGAATATTATCTATTCAAATAGGGATATATAACAGGAATATACAGTGATGTATTATTTGAAATAATTTCTTTTGTGTGAGTAATCACTTCCTGCCTGTTATGAATATTAGTTTTGTTACTAAGCACTGAACCCAGGGCCTTCCTCATGTTAGACAGAAACTTTGTCACTAGGCTATGCTCTCAACCTCTGAGTGTTTTTGAAATGAATGGAAAAAATGATTAAAACATTGGTTTTAAAGAGCATGAAGCCCATTTGGAAAATATATGGATCAGTGGCTCTTCAGAGCTCTGGAATCCATCTGTCTGTGTTGTGTCCTTTAACTACTCTATCTTTCATTATCTGTGTTGGTTGAATAGAAATATACATTCACCGAGTTCTCAGCAGTACTCACTTGGGGATATGTCAATTACATCCTTTGACTCATAAAACATGTTAAGTAAGTTTTTACTGGATTATAATTTACAGAGTGTTTTGTGGAATTTGTATCGATAGGAATTTTATTATTTCCATAGTATTTTAAGAGGGATCATTACTGACATATTCTGCTCATGGGAAACAAGCTTTGTTCCAACTACAGAAAGTTCTCTTTCAAGTGATGTATTACAATTAACTGCCATCTGGTGGGCTCTGTAGAAAAAAGAGCGCTGGGTTATCTGAGGTGCAAGTCCACACAAATAGTCTTCCTCCCACAGATCCAGTGATGACAATAGATTGATATCTTATAAGAAGGTACATATCTGGGGCTGGAGAGATGGCTCAGCAGTTAAAAATACCGACAGCTCTATCTAGTAGAGGATTCTGGTTTGATTTTTAGACCCACATGGCAGCTAAGAACTGTCTTTAAGCAGTGTGTGGTAGCACATGCCTTTAAGCCTAGCACTTGGGAGGCAGAGGCAGGCAGATCTCTGTGAGTTCAAGTCCAGCCTGGTCTACAGAGTAAGCTCCAGACCATCTGGACTAAAGGGAGACACTGTCTCAAAAAATACCAATAAATAAATAAATAAATAAATAAATGAAAGGTATGTATCTGACTAGTGATGGTGTTGGAGCCAACTGTGTTCAGACAAAAGCTTGTCATCCTCCTAGGTCTCTGCACCTAAGAGTGTAAAATGTTGACTTGAATTTCAGGCCAGAATCATGTAACCACTGGTTGGGTTTTAAGTTCTTAATTTTATAAAATTTTATTAGATATACCAATACATCCATTATGCACTAAGTTGATAAATTAAAGTTAAAAAATATCTCATCATCTTAGAGTTGGATCACTTAAATTCTTTTGTGTTTACTAGCTTGCATGGAATCTGAGATATGTTATCAGAAATTTAGGAAAGAAAACTGCTTTTACCACAATGCCAAGTTCCAGATCACAACTGTAGTCATTAAGTAAAATAATCTCTGTGAAAAGAAAAAAAAAGCCAGCCATGATTTGGTGACCTATATTGGTCTTGCATTGTCTAGTGCCACTTTGGTTTATTAAAATTTAACTAGCTGTACTCCATGCTTGGGCCAACTTTTTCTCTCATCAATGATTAATGAATTCCAGGAAAAAAAAAGAATATTTCTTAAATCAAATTTCTCCTATTTCTATATTTGTTTTTGGAGGAAACAATAGATATTGTTTATTAATTAATACTTGGGCTTAGAATATTAATTAATACTTGGGCTTAGAATATAAATATAAATATAACAACTGAGCATCAGTGTGGCATCTAATATGAAGAAGATACTCCAAATCAGTGGCTTTAATCATTTTCTTCAAAGATTTAGTATGTACAAGCAGGGGCCACCATCCTCGCTGGTAAACTAGTTTTATCATTTAAATTCAGCAAATAATGTGAGTGCTGAGTGAAAAATATCCAGGCTCTCAGAGGGAGTCATCAGTTTATAGGAAGAGCATCTACAGCAGATGTAATTTCAACTCAGAAGACAGCTGGGTGGAAGGGAGTTTGGGAAAGTATTCCCTTGACAACCAAGTCTGTAATCAGATCACTTAATATATTGGGTTAGGAATAAAATACAATATTATTATATAACATATATATAAATATAATATTTATATTTATATTCTATATATTCTATATATAGATATAATTAGTATATTCTTATTATATATAATTTAAGATTATATATATTAGAATAATAATATTCTATCTACTTATATTATTGTATATAATTTTAACGATTTAATAATATAAGATATATATTTCTATATATGATTATTTCTATCTATATAAATCTTATTTATATTTTATCTATTTATAGTGCATATAAATAAATTTTTGTGTTATGTAGTTTTTTTTGTTTGCTATCTATAAATATATATAGAATATAAATATATTCTACTTAGCATACAATCTTGACACCTATTACCCTATTTCTGTCTTAATTCTTACTCTATTTATATTCTACCAGTCACGCTATATGGTTTTGTGTTAAGTAAGACTTGTTGTGTAGTACCACAGTTTGTAATAATAAACAATATTATTTTGTGTTCCGTGCGCGCTACCCAACCACCAAACGATCAGACACTAGGAAGTAAATTTTGGTGATTTTACCGAGTAACCTCACACTTATTTTTTTCTCTCCTGCTGATGTTTCATCGCAACTAATTGATGGGATGGAAAATTATGTTGGACTTGTACAGCCTGGACGTTTATCCTCAGTCTTAGTGCTATAATTCCATCAAACCTTCACACATTGGGGCTTAATAGTACACTTATTGCAATGACTCTTGATTACGTGTTCCACACCAAATGTTGACATTGGCTGTCGCCTCTTTTTTTCTCGTTGTGTGTCACGACCCGACTACCTTCGCCTCACCTTCACATCGCCCATCTTTTAACTCAGCTTGTGACCTGGTGGATACTACGTGGCTTTCGCGTGGTAAAGTTGTCTTTTGTTTCTCTCTTATTCTATCTTCTGCGCTCCCCCAAATCATAAGTTCTATTTCGATTTTCCAGCTCACCATCACCGCTAGCCCCCGCTATTCACACCCATCCCCAACACAGCATTATAAGTGTTCACCACCACTCCTAACCGATGATGAGATAATTTGTTTTTAACTTTAATTGTTACCGTCAACTAGTGCTTCATAAGGGATTTTATTTTTGTGTTATCCTCCTAATACCCCACCCCACTTTCTCATCTACTTAATTAAGAACTGTGATAGTTACTACACCAGATCGTCGCCTGGTTATCATCCGCTTCCGACTTGTGTGTGCCGTGCAATATTCTTACACCTTTAGCAACCACCTAGCTTCCTACTTTTCTTTAGGTGGCCGTGTGACCTAGCGTTTGGATGAGCAACGCGTGTTGTTTTTTGTGTGGGGGTTACCATTATCTTTTTTGGTCTGTGTCCTCCTCTCCAATTTATTACTATTCCTCTCTTTGTCCCCTATTTTGGTACACCTGTCTTTTGACACATATCTCTTCTATTTCCTTTTATCTTGTTTCCTATTCTGCACCCCCCCCCCCTACTTTTTATTCGTTATTGTATTGTTGTGTTGCGACAGGTCTCTCTTTAGTCTAGATGGTCTGGCGCTTACTCTGTCGACCCGTGGACTTGAACCTCACAGTAGATCTGCCTGGCAATCCTGCCTGTTACTAAGTGTAGGTTAAAGGCATGTTGCTTATGCTCACATACTGATTAAAGACAAGTTCTTTAGCTGGCTTCATGTGGGCTAAAGTCAATACCAGAATTACCCTCTACTATGTATATGAGCTGTCTGGTCCTTTTAATACTTGCTGCGCATTATTCTCTGCCCCAGATATGTACCTTCTTATAAGATATCAATCTATTGTCATCACTGGATCTGTGGGAGGAAGACTATTTGTGTGGACTTGCACCTCAGATAACCCAGCGCTCTTTTTTCTACAGAGCCCACCAGATGGCAGTTAATTGTAATACATCCCGTCACCTTTGCAGACGAGTATACTCTTCTCCGTAGTTGGAACCAAAGATTGTTCCCCCATGGCGAACGATGTCATAATGTTCCCCTCTTCAAATACTATGGAATACTAAAATTTTCCTATCGAATCAAATTCCACAAAACACTCTATGCATATATTCTAATCCCAGTCAAAAACCTACTTAACATTGGTTTTATGAGTCAAAGGATGTAATTGACATATCCCCAAGTGAGTACTGCTGAGAACTCGGTGAATGTATATTTCTATTCAACCAACACAGATAATGAAAGATAGAGTAGTTAAAGGACACAACACAGACAGATGGATTCCAGAGCTCTGAACAGCCACTGATCCATATATTTTCCAAATGGGCTTCATGCTCTTTAAAACCAATGTTTTAATCATTTTTTCCCTGCATTTCTTTAATTATTTTTCCAACACTCAGATGGTTGTAGAGCATAGGCACTAGGGAACAATTATTCGTTTTTCTGTATTAACATCGCATGAAGGCCATGGGTTTCAGTGCTGTAGTAATCTAAAACTAATATTAATAACAGGCAGGAATTGACTTACTGCACCACCAAAAGACATTATTCAACATAAACATCACTGTATATTCGTGTGATATATCCCCTATTGAACTAGTATATATTATTCTGCACCTTTGTATTCAGTATTTCTAAAGGTATAAAGTATTCTAAACCGGAAATAAATATTCCTTTCCCAACCTTGTCCCTTGCATTGTTATTTCTCTTCCTTTAATTTTCACATTGATACCAGAGTGCCGACAAGTACCTGTGGATGGAGATGCCTAGGCCTAGTGGTGAAGAGTTTTATCCGACTGCTCTTGCAGAGGATCCGCGGTTTCACATCCTCCTGTTATATTCGTCATTTTATGGCAGCTACGGAATACCATCTCGTAACTTCTCAAATGTGCCAGTGATTTACGCGTGCTCCAGTGTGCGTAGATGCCAATTGACGCCTCGTGCCCTGAGACTCGCGAGGCATTTGCACGCCTTTCCACCACTGACATATTGGGTGCACGAAACCTACCATTGCAGACAGTGACAGTCAACGCAGTAGGCCCAAAATAATAGTGTCGTAAAAGTTGAAAAACACAAAAATAACACAAAAACAAAAAGTGGAAAATGATGCGACGCGCGTACCAACTGTGTACTCTGGAACTGGTACTTCATGTATATATGTTCATGCTTATATACACGTGTGTGTCTTATTTGTTGTCCTTGCTACTTGTCTATCTTTTGATGAGGAGGCGAGAGACGCCGGCCAGAGGGTTCTTTTGTGTCCTTTTTGTCGCCACCAGGTGCCTGAACCCCTCCTTACTATGTAGATAGGCTTGCCTGTATGTTTTCAGTATGTGCCTGGCAATAAAAAGTCATGTGCCACCATGCCCAGCTAATTTCTTAACCACCCTTTTGTCTGTCTTTCTGCCCTCATCCAATTTAATATAAACATTAATAATTAAATTAAAAAAATGAAGTATTTTTTCTCTTTCATTTAAGTGCTTACTTAGAAATTATTACATGTCAGTAGAGAGGTGACCATTCTTTGGCAACAGGTTGCTTCACATCTATCATATAGAGATTCAGTCATTTATTAACGCATCACCCTTGCCAAAGTCACTTATTTTTGCAATTTGGAAGTTCTGGAAAGCATTGTAGGAACAAAAATGGATCTACAGCCCAATTCGGCTGAAGTTATCACATATTTGTTGAGTGTTAAATATCACTCTGCTAAGTGCTGTAGCCATTAAAAAATATAAAATTCCAGTGATTCCGGTTGATTATGGCTGGATGTATACAATGGAACATGTTAGAAGTTCTTGCAAAAGGGCATGGGGTGTGTCCTGTGTTAGAGGGGTACTGGGATTAAAGGAAAAGGGAAACTTTTCAGTTATATGGGATTTTTGACAACTAGACATTCTGGCTTATGAAGGCAAACCACACAGAGGGGAACTGCATGGAGAAAAAGAAAAACACAATTAGAAATAGCACCACAAAGGCTTTTTGCTTGTAAACTCGGATACCTGAAAGAAGAGAGGTCGTAAGGCCCTGCTGTCGTACGACCTGGTGTGTTTTTGTAAGTATGGGAAAGATGTATTGAGACCCACACTTGCAAGTGTACAGTGGTTCTTCTGGACTACCAGAGAGTGTTTATCCGAAGGCCACTAAATCACTAAAGTAAATATGGTTACTCCTTGAGGCCAGCAAGACTCCTCCATCAGCATCTAGCTACACCTCACCTGCCTGGAACTACTGTTTCGCAGCTAGTGGCAGCCATATATGCCTCTATATCCCAAAATTTTCTTAATTGGCTATTAGCTCTCTCCCTTGGAATTAGTCATGGCTTGATGCCACAAGCTTACGTCTTCTCGTGGGTTATGAGAATGACGTTATAAGCCACAGTAAGGACCTGTCCTTTTTTACAGAAACAAAATGTAATTCATGGGATTAGTATACCATTCCAAACATCTGTGTCTATAAAAAAAGTAACCTACCATACCAATTTCGTTACGTTTCAATGCCGTATATCTAATTGCTGTGTTTCATTAGTAGGATTAAAAGGCCTGGATAATCTGCCAACCCATGAAAAAAAGGAAACAGCTGAATGCCTGAATAATGCTCAGAGTCATAAATGGAATCTTCTCAGAGAAAGTAGACTTGTTTGCTTCTCATCCACCTATGTGTGCCCCTGATCTAAAGCCTAGGGAAACAATCTGTGGAAGGGGGGCCCATGGTAGAATGTAAGGGTTGCAATTGGGGTGACTTGTGAAACTACAGCAATATAGGACGACCTCTTATTTGCTTCAACATGTTTTTACATACAAGCCCCTCCAGGGGGACAATGGGGACCTTGGGCTGTCTAAGTTTGGGCATAGCTGTGCTTGTAAATTGGTTTTACATGACGGCTGCTTGTATTTACTACTTATTAAAAAAAAAAGACAATAGCACCACATGGTGCACAGAGGGATGCTATGTGATACATTTAGTTTGGACTAGAGGGTGCAGGAAACACAGCAGAGAAAGCGGCAAGCCTAAGAAGACACACTTATGCTGTTTACATTCACTATGGAGGGAAAAAGGAAATCGATAAATGTTTACGCAGGTGACTGTCACCTTCAGAGCTATATTGTAAGAAGGTTGACAAATGGCTTGCATCGGGAAGTGATGACGTGGAGGGAGATCAGTTGAGGAAGAGAGATGACTACACCTTTCATTTGATGAGTTAATTTGATCAGTAAGTATATGTTTCAATCAACCAACACAGATAATGAATGAGAGCGGTTAAAGGACACAACTCGCAAGACCCAGAGATGGGCAGATGGATTCCAGACCTCTGAACAACTACTAATCCATGTTTTCCAGATGGGCTTTAGACTCTTTAAAATTAAGGTTTTAATCATCTTTTCCATTCAAATTAAAAAGCACTCACAGGTTGAGCTTTTTCTTAGCCTATGACCCCTTTGTTTTCAGGCATGGTTTCCCTCTTTTTGGCTGCTCGCCCAAATTCCCCCACTTGTACAGAAAGTTGCGCACTATTCTTACTTCTGTATTTCTATCTGAACGCAACTGTGATGTTATAATGGCCTCCTTAACCACCAAACTCATAAACCATAAAGTTAAACAACAGCCCTCCCTGGTCTACCTAGCACTTTCCAGCCCCGCTGGGATTAGAAGAAAGCAATTTTGTCACACGACAAATTTTTTTAATCTTCCTTTCTTCACCCATCTTATACTAACGCGGGGCCTTTGGTGTGCCCCCCTTTAATCCTAGCACTTGGGAGGCAGAGGCAGGCGGATCTTTGTGAGTTCACGTGCAGCCGGACCTACCAGCTTGAGTTCCAGGACAATCGGGCTACAGGCGGACCCCTTCTCAAAACACATTAAAAAATCACATTACTAACATTGTTAGGTTGACTTTAATTAACACAAAAATTGCCATCTAGCCAACTTCATTTTCTATATATAATTCTCTCATATCTCTCTATTTATTAATAAACCCCTTATAGGTTCAAAATATGATTCTGGAACCTGTTTACCGTCATGCAACATTTCTCTTTGTTTTGCGTCCAAATTTAATATGATTTATCCCGGTTCGCGTCACATTTAACCACGTCTTCGCATTTTCTTTCCCCCTTCGACCCATTTTTCTTAGTCCTTCTAGTTATGGCAATTTGCAGCAGCTCTCGGTGTTGTCAGGTGAGAATGGCGGCACGCGCAACGGATGTCGCCTCAGTGCCAGGCCCCACTTGTCCGTTCACGATGGGCGGCCCCACGGCTTTTCCTCCATGCAGATAATGACCTTTCCCTAATGCCTCTCGTCCCTTCTTCGCCGGGCTTTGGCCGCCACTGACCGTTGTCTTTTTTCCCTTGTGCCGGCCTTCCTTTCCCTGTAACTGGATATGGTTTGGGACAACCCTCCCACCTCTCTTTCCAGTCCAGCGAGGGTTGATTCCCAAACTCGCAAAGACGTTGCCCAAGAAATTGGGTCCCCACCGACGGCCTTTACTGCCTGGGCCCCTGGGAGTGTGTGGTGGGGGGGGACAGCTTAACCTCCGCTATGGCCCACAGGTTACCAACCCTCGCACACCTCGCTTCTGGCTGAAAGACGTCTTACCTAAATCAGGCCGTGGCCCTAACCCCATCCCAGCTCCTGCTGGGTTTTGTCTCGGGGCGGTCATTGCCTCGTGTTTGCTTCCAGGTGCGTGTGCGGGAAGAGTTGCAACATGCAGCCTCACTTCCCTCCCTCCATACCAGTACCCAATGCTTTGCTCGCCTTGTCGCTGTTTTTGATCTGGGAGGCCTCTTGGGCTAGGCCCAAAAGGCGGAGCTTAAACCTGTGTGCAAAATCTGAGAATCCGACTGAGTACTGGCGGGAGCCAGAGCAAGCAGAAAGAGCCCAGGAGCTTCCCTGAGCTCCCCTTCTCGTAAGGAGGCCCCGTGACCAACATCAGCCACTCTTAGTCCCGCCCAGCCCAGGGACACACATAAAAGATCCAGCAGAGCCCAAGAGGTCACAGGGCTGACTGTGCCGGGCTTGGAGCACCCAGCGCCCAGACATCATGAGTTGGTCTTTGAAACCCCGGACTTTCATTCTCTGCTTCACGCTTTCACTGCTCTGTCCAACAGGCCAGGCAGTAAGTGTACTTTGGGAGCAATATTGTTTTAAATGAAAAATGAGAAACTACAGAACCCACTAGTGAACTTTCTATGTTTTTCTCCCGCAGTATGTTGCTACCAGGGATAACTGCTGCATCTTAGATGAAAGATTTGTAAGTAGTTTCTATGTTCCTTGCTTTCCTTGAACTGGGCTTGGCAGGTGGAAAAACAGAGCAATTCTTTCACAAATGTCATTTGACACTTGAAACTTCGGGGAAACAGTTTTACTCAGCTTAACGATAGGTTTAAGGTTTTAAGTATTGTTTTTTTCCCAAGATGCTTAATTGCCTCTTTTATTTGCAGGGTAGTTACTGCCCAACCACCTGTGGTATCGCAGACTTCCTGGCCACCTACCAAACCGAAGTGGATAAGGACCTCCAGACTCTGGAAGATATCCTACATCGAGCTGAGAACAGAACCACGGAAGCCAAAGAGCTGATCAAGTCCATCCAAGTCCACTACAACCCCGATGCACCCCCAAAGCCAAGTAAGAGATGAAGAGCTTGTTGCAGGAGAAAGCCCGTTGGGTGGCAATTGTTCTGCTTTTAGCTGTGCTGTTTGCTTACATGTTTTTTTTTTGTCTGTGACCCATGTCTCCCGATATGATAGCTGGTGCCCCCCAGACGTCCACCCGGATGGTCGAAGACATTCTGAACTCCGAACGATGCTCTTCACATGATGACGCGTATTCGGGTTAAATGTTTGCGTTTTAATTCCTTCTCAGGGCAGCGATTTGGATTGCATTTCCTATTTTGTTTTCACTNTTGTCATTTGGATGTCTTCTCATTTAGTCCTTACAACCCTACAAGATGGACACAAT
Source organism: Rhizomys pruinosus (assembly GCA_009823505.1). Classification (NCBI taxonomy): domain Eukaryota; kingdom Metazoa; phylum Chordata; class Mammalia; order Rodentia; family Spalacidae; genus Rhizomys; species Rhizomys pruinosus. The sequence continues at coordinate 551,178 of VZQC01013352.1, read as the reverse complement.
ATTTTTTAATATTTGATTTATTGTTTTTATTTTATGTGTTTGAGTGTATTGCCTGCATGTGTATCATGCAGTGCCCACGGAGTCAGAAGAAGGTGTTAGGTTCCCTAGAACTGGAGTTACAGACAGTTGTTAGCTGCTGTGTGGATACTGGGAATAGAGCCCCGGGTCCTCTGCAAGAACAATCGGCGCTCTTAACCACTGAGCCATCTCTCCAGCCCATGATTGTCTTCTATTCAATCCAAGTTTAGATGAAAGCAATTCTCAATGCTGATTTCTTAGATTTCTTTTAATTCAATATGTCTTAATGAATTGAATCTTTCAGTAGGTTAAGGGATGATACATACTTTGGGTAATCAGTTTTGATGAAGAGGCATCTGTCTTTCTAATATATTCTTAGATTATAGCTAAATGTGGAGCCTAACTCCTCAAAACTGGATTTCCTCAAGCTAAGCAGAAAAAAAAATGACTTGTTTGTATGTTGAAAACAATTCCTCTCCTGTAGGAAAAAAAAACAAAACTCCCAGGCAAAGCAGCATATTTCAGTTAGAATATTTGCTTTGTGGATAAAAATAACCCAAAGAAAGTGAAAATGAAAATGTTACATTGGTAGTATGTGATCAATGGACTGGCGAGTTCACTATATAAATCAAAGACAGGAAAGCCACATGGGACACAGGCAACTTGGGTATCTCCATAGGTGCAGGACCACAGATGCAGGTTGGGTCATAAAACAAAGTGAAGAGCAGAACCCCCAAGTTATATCCACAATATTATGCACCAGAAAGGAGTCTTTAAGCCTCTGAGAAGAGATATTAACCTTTGGTGAAAATGGGCAGCCCTGTGCTTGGGAAAAACTCTCACTGTTTTATCACACTGGGTATTTTTGGAGGAAACAATAGATATTGCCAATGAAGGAGAGAAGGTGGGAAGAACAGAAGACATTATCATGTCTACGAAACAGCCCATATTATCTTGCTTAATGCTCATGATGCTTTAACCTGTCATCTTCAACAAGGGCAAACTAAACACAAGGTCTAGATCTTCATTTTAAATTTTAACTGTGTAGGGAGTTTACTGCCTCTCTGTGACTGCATACTCAACCTTTGAAGTTAGGTCTGTGAATAAAAGCTAGCTTTGTGTTGATGCCTTGAAGTGCCTTGTTTCCTGGGATTACAAAAGGGGACATATTCTAGCCACCTTCCAAGGTGGATTGCTGTGTGTGCATGCTTACCTTGTGTGTGTGAGCCCTGACCTTCATTTCATAAACACAGATCGGGTTTGCAAAACCAGAGAAGTCAAAAGCCCAAATATTGACAATGTTTTGCAAGATAGAGAAGAGTGTAAACCAACTTGGCCGATAACTACTATGGCTATAGTTTACTGAACATGGCCTATCTGCAGGACTCACTGACCAGAACAAAATCACCTGTGAAGAAACAAAGGCAAGCCAAAATTTAGAACACTATGTTTCATCTTTTATAAATAGTGCACAAGAAAGTATGTTCACCAAGATCCAGGAAAATCATTGCTTAATCAGGCATATCCCCTGACACATAGGTCAGAAACTATGTGGACAACCACTGATCAATACTTCCTATGGATCTCATTGACTACCTTTTGTTGGATTAATTGAGCCATTAGTAGGTCAGCCATCAGATGGTCACACCAGACCATCTCTTAAGAGTATTGTAGGACATTTGTCCTCTTATCTTCCTGATGCAGTAGGTTGCTGCTAATGCTGGCCAGAAAAGATATAAAATTATCCTAGGGAAATGCTTTTTAAATGCTTATGTGCCCTTCTGTTTGGTTGCCAGGTTGCACATCTTAAGGTGTCCCTCCTCTGGATGCTCAGAGTCAACTGGCCATTCATCCCTAAGCACACACTTAACACGAACTGTTTGTCCGGCCCTGTTCAATATGAGCAGAACAAAGACCCTGCTTGCCAAGATTATAGTTGAGTGGAAAGAAGGCATGGAAGAGCAGTACAGGGCTCAGAGGATGAAGGCGTCTTCCCCTAAGTCTAGTAACTTGAGTTCCATCTCTGAAACCCGATAAGGTGGAAGGAAGAAACCAACTCCCAGCATAAATTTTCCTCTGACCAATAGAACAAATATCACACATCAATTGCCAGGAAGTGCTATGAACAAACATTAAGGAAATGAGAGACTCCAGCAGTGCTGTTTCAAGCAAACTGTTTAGAGACATCCTCTGATAAGGAGCCTTTTCTTTTTTTTTACATTATTTTCTTTTTTTCTTTTTTTTATTGATGCTTTGTGTATTTCATACATCATTTTCCAATTCAGTTCAGGCATATTTCCCTTTCCCTTCCCCCCACCCCACCCCTCCCCATCCCAGATCATGCGTTCTGCCATAACTGTCCTGCATCTTTCTCTCAGGTTTTTTTATTTTTTTTTTCATTTTTTAGCAATAAGTGATACTTTATGACTACAAGCATCCTTCATGTAAAACCAATTTGCAGGCTGTTGTGCCCAAACCCACACAGCCCATGGGTCCCACCATCCAGCGGGGGTGGGGGTGGGGCTTGTATGTTCAATCAAGTTGATCGAATGAGTGTCCAGACTATATTGCTGTAGTTTCACCATTCACCCCAATCGCAGCCCTTACATTCTACCACGCCCCCTCTTCTGCAGATTGTTCCCTAGGCTTAGAAAAGGGGCACAGGTGGATGAGAGGTAAAACAGTCCACTCTCTCTGGAGCTGTTGACTTGGACTCTGGTCAATTCTGGCTGTTTCCTTTCATGGGCTGACAGTTTGTCCAGGAATAACCTTTCGATCCTACTAATGAAGAACAAGCAATTAGATATATAGGTATTTAAGCAGCACTAATAGTTATGGTAGGTTACTTTAGCATAGACACATGTTTGGATATGTTAATCCATGAATTACAATTTTCCCCCCTGTTAAATATGACAGGGTCTTACTGTGGCTTATAACATCTNACTCACTGACCAGAACAAAATCACCTGTGAAGAAACAAAGGCAAGCCAAAATTTAGAACACTATGTTTCATCTTTTATAAATAGTGCACAAGAAAGTATGTTCACCAAGATCCAGGAAAATCATTGCTTAATCAGGCATATCCCCTGACACATAGGTCAGAAACTATGTGGACAACCACTGATCAATACTTCCTATGGATCTCATTGACTACCTTTATGTTGGATTAATTGAGCCATTAGTAGGTCAGCCATCAGATGGTCACACCAGACCATCTCTTAAGAGTATTGTAGGACATTTGTCCTCTTATCTTCCTGATGCAGTAGGTTGCTGCTAATGCTGGCCAGAAAGATATAAAAATTATCCTAGGGAAAGCATTTGTCAAAGCCCTTTGTGCCTTCTGATTTGGGATTGCCAGTCACGTTGCACATCTTAAAGCGTGGTCCCTCCTCTGGCCCTAATGCTCAGAGTCAACTGAGAGCCATTGCATCTAACCTACAGCACACGATTAACACCGAACTAGCTTTTGTACCGGCCGGCTGGTTCGGAATAGAGCCAGGAACAAAGATCCCCTGACTATGCCCAAGATCTATAGTGTGAGTGCGAAAGCAAGGCACTGGAAGAGCAGTACAGGGCTCGAAGAGGATGGATAGGGCGTCTTCCCCCTTAAGTCTAGTAATCTGTGCAGTTCCAATCTCTGGAACCCGATAAGCTGGAAGGAAGCCATACCCAACTCCTCCAGCATAAATTTTCCTCTGACCAATCCGCTAGAACAAATATTCACAACATCAACTTGCCAGAAGTTGCTATTGAACCAAACAGTTAAGGAAATGAGAGACTCCAGCAGTGCTGTTTCAAGCAAACTGTTTAGAGACATCCTCTGATAAGGAGCCTTTTATTTTTTTTTTTAACATTATTTTCTTTTTTCTTTTTTTTATTAGCATGCTGTTTTTCATACATCATTTTCCAATTCAGTTCAGGCATATTCTTTCCCTTTCCCCCCACCCCACCCCTCCCCATCCCAGATCAGCGTTTCTGCCATAACTGTCTGCATCTTTCTCTCAGTTTTTTTATTTTTTTTTTCATTTTTTAGCAATATTATTTTGATCGTACAAGCATCCTTCTGTAAACCAATTTGCGAGCGTTGTGCCCAAACCCACACAGCCCATGGGTCCCACCATCCCAGCGTGGGCGGGGGGGGCTTGTATGATTTCAATCAAGTTGATCGAAATGAGTGTCCAGATCTTATTGCTTGTAGTTCTCACCTTCATTCACCCCAATCGAGAGCCCTTACATTCTACCACGCCCCCTCTTCTGCAGATGTTCCCTAGGCTTAGAAAAGGGGCACAGGTTGATGAGAAGCAAAACAGTCTACTTTCTGAGCCTTTTCAAGTTGTGGGGCTCACGGCAAAGCTGATGGCTGCTCACTGTTGCCACCTTCAGGCCATACATATCTAATTCTCTATTTCTATATCTCCGTTTCTCCATCTATCATCATCTATCTGTATTTGGAGGGGGCTGTAAGAGACTTGACAAGCCCAGGTAAGTGATAGAATAAGGATAAAACATACTAAAAGAGAGAAGTTATGGAAATAACCACGAAGTCCATCTATGTATGATGGAGAATGAGTGTTATTACTGTCCCCAGAAAAACTCCAGGGAAGCTGGGGGTGTAGGGCTCAGCGGAGAGCACGTACTTAATGTGTGAGAGGCCTTGGTTCCATCTCTAATGCACACTTAAAAACCTCCAAGAATCCTTTGTCTCCTCTCTAAGTAAATATAAACTTCTAGTCTTACAGCTTCTTTAATTTTTTTTTTTTTTTTGTATGTGTATGAGTGTACTGTCTGCATATAGGTTTGTGCACCCATGTCGTGCAATGCCGCGGAGGTCAGAAGAGGGCCTCGGATTCCCCTGGAACTGGAGTTCTCCTGGAATTGGAGTTACAGACGGTTCTTAGCCGCCATGTGGGTGCTGGGGATCGAACCCGGGTCCTCTCCAAGAGCGGTCCAGTGAGATGGCTCAGTGAGCACAGGCACTTGCTGCCAAACCTGATGACCTGAGTTTGATTCTAGTCTGGGGACCCACATGATGGAGGGAGAGAACTGACTCCTACAAGAAATCCCTTGACCTACACACACATGACCCATTGCCACAAGTAAATTTTGAAATTAACAGTACATATACGTGTGTGTGTGTGTGTGTATGTGTGTGTATTCCCAATATAAGTTGTTCATCATATCTCTTAAACTGGACTGAAGTGTTAAAATCTAATAAATCTTCAAAATATTATTTTTAATTAACTAATTTTTATTTTATGTGTATGAGTGTTTTGCCTGCATATATGTTAGTATACCTATGCATGCAATGCCTAGGGAGGCCAGAAGAGGGAGTTGGATCCCCTGGATCTGGAGTTACCGATGGCTGTTGGTTGCCATGTGTGTGTGTGCTGGGAACTGATCCTGGGTCTTTTGCAAGAGCAGCCAGTGCTCTTTACTGCTGAGCTGTTTCTCTAGCTCCTAAATATTACTATAATCATAGAATGACACATTAATTATAATAAATTTCATGTAAGCTCCATGAAGGGATTTCTTAATCTGAAACACTTAAAATGGTATCCTCAGTATATTAATACTGGTTGAATGAGTAAGACATATCTTATTATGACAAATAGATACTGTATGGTGTTAAAATAAAATGTTAAAATGCAGTTTGGGCAGAAAATATGAACATTAAGCAGGGTTTTTTTTTTTTACTTTTTGTTATTGAATTTATTTTGGCTGGCATTTACAAATATAAAGTTGTACATATTTATAGGGTCACATGATGTTTCATACATATATACATTGTTTAAAACATAAAACAAGCAGGCTTTTTTTTATACATTGGCCATTTTATTTATTTATTTATTTATTTATTTATTTATTTATTTATTTATTTTGTATGTGTATGAATGTACTGTCTGCACGTAGGTTTGTGCACCTGTGTCGTGCAATGCTGTGGAGGTTAGAAGAGGGTGTCGGATTCCCCTGGAACTGGAGTTCTCCTGGACTTGGAGTTTCAGATGGTTCTTGGCCTCCATGTGGGTGCTGGGGATCGAACCCTGGTCCTCTGCAAGAGCGGTCGGCACTCTTAACCGCTAGGCCATCTCTCCAGCCCAGTTTTTAAGATGAGTCAGGAAAAGGAAAGACAACCTATATCAGTCTGGAAAATATCTGATGGGGGAAAGTCTGTCCACGGAGGAAGGGAGCAAGCATCACAGTATGTCAGTTACCCAGCAAGTGAAGGGCATCATGGAGTGCCACCTGAGCTGCAGGGAATGCAACAGGAAGTTGTCAGCACTGAAGCCAAGGAAGTGCACCTCAGGGTAGGGGGATCTGGGTCTTTGACATCACCAGAGAAAAGAATTTCAGGATGAATCAAAATAGAAGAAAGTTAGTGAGTTTACTAAGAAGGCAGAAAGAAAGATGCATTTGAAGAGAGACAGTACTAAGGGCTCAGTAGTATCTGCGTGTGTGATTGTGGGGGACAGGAGGTGTGTGTGGGAGGGTGTTGAAACTACTTAATGTAGTGAAGGCTAGTATGCTCATTTTTTTTTTCTGCAGAGAATTCTGTCCTTGAAAGAGGACTTTCACTGTGGTTTGATTTGGTTTTGTTTTTGATATATTGTACCAGCTTGTATCTGGAAAAAAGAATATTAATAGTGCTAAATACATTCAGAGAATTCAGAGAAAGCCTTACTTGTAAATAGGCCACAAAGAGGGTGACCTTAAAACATAGTTCCTTAGCCATTTTCAGCAATCCCATTCGTGATGTTTCCCAGAAAGGGGAGTACAGTTAGGCCTGGTCAATTATGATGAAAGTCCTGGGAATCAGCCAGGGAGAGATGGAGACCAAAGCAAGGACAGGGATGGGGATGAAGTGGGCAGGCCTCCTCCATGAGCTAACTAGCTATCCAGTCCCAGAGCCCAGAGAGTCACTGCAAAGGGGACATCATGTGCATTCAGTTTTTGAAAAGACAAAGCAAAAGTAACATTTTAAAACAAGTCCAAGTTTAAGTGACTCCCATAAAACAAAGCAGACAATTGAAGTTTCCTCAAAATATTGAAAATAGGGGCTGGAGAAGTGGCTTAGAGGTTATGAGAACTCACTGCTCTTGCAGAAGACCCAGGTACAGTTACTAGCACCCACATAACAGCTCATAACAATCTTTAATTCTAGTTCTATTCTAATTCTAATTCCTTTTCTAGACTCCTCAGGCCACTGCAGGCAAATGAGGCACTTATATAACATGCAGGTAGAATATATATATATATATATATATATATCACACAAAAATTAACTAAAACTAAAACTACCATATGACCCAGCTGTTTTGCTCCTTGGCATATATCCAAAGAACTCCATCTCTTTTGTAGAGATATTTGCACCCCCCCATATTTATTGCTGCTGTAGTCACTATAGTAAGGAAATGGAACCAACCTAGCTATCCATCATCACATGAAAGGATAATGAAAATCTGGTACATATATAAACCTGAGTATTATTCATCTCTAAAGAAAAATGAAATTACAAAATTTACAGGAAAATGTATGGAACAAGAATTTATAATTTCAAGTGAGATCACCCAATCTCAGAAGGAAAAACAATGAATGTTCTCCCATATGTGTGGATCCTAGCCTATAATCTACACATGTGCATATGTAAACAAATGCATGTGTGTTTGTACTGTAGCATTTAGAAAGGAGAACATGAAGGTAATTTTAAAAGGCATGTGAATGAATTCATATATATGCATATATATATTATACTTCATCCTTTGAATGTTCTTTCAAGATATAACACATTTTCAGCACAGAATAGTCTGTAAATGAACACAAAGGGCTGTTACCTTATGTGGAAATCTGATTTTTAAATTATGTTTGTCATCATTCAAATATTTCTGTATACTGTAGTTTTTGTAAATGCTAATAAACCTTATTTAAAAAAATTCAGGGGCCACTGATTACTGCTTCTCTTGACTGGCTGTGGGAAAATATAAAGAGAGAAGACCACACATTTACTTATTTGCTTACCTGGAATTAATGGGTCTCAACAACATGAGTTTAAGTTAAATGAAAATTCTAGAAGTGGGGTGTGAAGGAATTTTTTTGCCTGATGCTTTGGAGCTCTGTCAAGCATAAGCACTAACTAAGAAGATGGCTTTGAGCACACAGACCCACCTGGATGGTAGAGAAAGCCAGGTGGTTGTCACCTGTTCCGATAGCCTTAGATAAAGTTGGAAGATAAAAATTGACTGCACAAAGTTGAACTCTGATCTTTACATGTACCTCTTGCTACACACATGCCTACACACATGTGCATCACACATAGACAATAATAATAATAAATAAATGTAGAAATGAGAGTAGCTATATAAAGCAGTTTAATGATGCAAGGGCTGCATTTTTCAGAAGTGTTGGACATGATGTGGACTGATGGCTTTCAACTAATCCCCAAAAAGCATATGCTTTCCTGCCTTGGCACCCAATCTCATTTCAAAAAGATAACGAGGGGCTGGAAAAATGGCTCAGTGGTTAAGAGCACTGACTGCTCTTGCAGAGGACCCGGGTTCTATTCCCAGCACCCACATGGCGGCTAAGAACCGTCTTTAGTGCCTCCTCTCTCCCTCCAGAGTGCTATGATTAAAGCCCTGCGCCACCACACT